>CM027118.1:22074547-22457763 GCA_015476505.1 Urochloa ruziziensis
AGGCCCAGGCCCGATTCACGAATCACGAGTTATTGAGCCTAGATCGCTGCTGATTGATTCTTTTTGGAGGCCCAAAATTCATCCAATGGTTAATGGTCCAAATTCCGTCCCTTTCCATGACGCCTTCCATCCTAATTTCAATTTCTATACACCCGAAAATTATATATTTATTTGGAGAAAAAGAAACCTCCTTATTTTCATGATTGGCGATGGGGCACGTGACATTTGACCTCGGATCAGTATAGAAGCTACAAGTTTCTTTGTAATTGTAATAAGATAGGTACGACAGATACCCTCAAATATCCCACCTAAAATGGCCACTTTATCTCTCCCAACGTTGACACCTCTCTTCTTCCTTCGCCTCTTCTCGAGCGTGAGGCTCAAACGAAAAGAATTTTTGCATCGTGCGCAAGGCCGAACCGTGTCTCGTTTTCAGCTCGCGGTGACGTACGAGCTCTCACCACTTTTTTTTTTTTTTTGAACGGAAAGCTCTCAGCACTCTACGCTCTATAAATGGTTTCCCTCTCTCTTTCTCCCACCAAACCCCACCATTTCACCCAATACAACATCCTTTTCACATGCCTCCAAAAAGCCATCTGAAACAACCCTTTTCCTCAGCTACATACACCATGAAAATATTCTTCCATGGACGCATCTCGAATTCTCGATAGATACAAATATAAATTGCCAAGTAAAATTTTCCAATTATCGGCGTATACATACAGATCACCGATGATCGAGTTACTGTTATAGAAACGTCAACAAAAATAAAATCCGGTACCTAATGGAGAGAATATACAGCGTATAGTTCTTCTATCATGTCATGAGAGTGACTAGCCCTCAGAAAAAAAAAACACTTCTTTCGCCATGACACAACGTCGCAACTCGATCTCTTCCAAGTACAAGCTAGCGCTCTGTGCTGCTAGCTATCTAAGCCCAGCCAGGCAGGCAGCCAGTGTATTGCCTGCCTGTTCTTCTTCTTCCTCCTCTCGCCGAGCGTTTAGGCCGCTCGAACAATGCACTGATACCCAGATAACCGAGAACTTTCTATTTATTAATTTATTTATATTATTATTACTATATATCGATCCATATTTATCTCGTGTCCATGGAGTCCTACGGCGGCGGCTCCACGCGGTCCTCGCGGCGGCCCTGCACGGCGGCGACGGCCTCCCGCGCCGGCTCCGGCGCCTTCGTCTACGACGGCATGCGCGCGACGCCGCTGTCGACGTCGGCGGCCAACTTCACACGCTCCCTCCGCAAGGCGGCCTCCTTCGCCCACAAGAAGCCGCCGCCCATCGCCGACGGGCCGCCGCGGCGCTCGATGAGCAGCAAGGAGAACAGCGGCGGGAGTGCGGCGCTCCTGATGATGTCGCCGCGTCGGTCGATGCCCGAGTCGGAGTCCGGAGCGGCCGCGAGGGGCCCCTGGGAGCCGCCGAGGCGGATGAGGCGGAGCGCCGGCACGGCGGCGGCGGACGACGCCGGGAGCGCGGTGCGGGAGATGATGGCGCCGCGGCGGAAGGAGGAGCCCGAGAAGGAGGAGGCCGCGCACCAAGCCCGCATGCTGGCGGCGCGGCTGCTCCAGTGGCGCTTCGCCAACGCCCGCATGGAGAAGGCCATGGCGCGCGCCACCTCCGCCGCCGAGGTGAGCTGCTCGCCTGCAGATTCCTTTGACATGGTTGCTAGTAAGTAACCAATTTGATTTCCCTGACGCGTGAACGTATGCAGAACAAGTTGTTCTACACGTGGCTGCGGGTGGCGGAGCTGCGGAACATCCAGGCGGCGAAGCGGATCGTGGCGCAGCGCCGGCGGCAGAAGCTGAAGCTGGCCCGACTGCTGCGCCCCCAGCTCCCGCTTCTGGCGTCGTGGGAGCCGCTCTCCAAGCCGCACGACGACGCCGCCGCGGGCCTCGGTGGCGCCCTCGCCGCGGTAACCACCAGCGTGCCCCTGGCCGCCGGCGCAGAGGCCGACGTGGAGTCGCTTCGCGAGGCCGTGCTCTACTGCGTCGGCGCCGTCGGCGAGATCGAAGCCACCATCAACACCTTCTACGGCACGGTACGCAACGCATTGCGAGTCCACACGCTTGGTCGACCACGATCCGTAATGGAAACATACATGTGCATTTCAGGCCGGCGCGACGAGCGGCACGCTGGGCGAGCTGGCGCGGACGATCCAGCAGGAGGTGGAGTGCCTGGAGGAAGCGACGCGGCTGTCGAGCATCGTCACCGCCTTGCAGGTGGGTGGTCCGTCGTCCTCGACGCGAGATGACACTAAAACCTTTGTATTGATTGCCGGATACTCCTCCATTGCTCACTTTCTACTACCTAGCAATTTCGCAGCTTCCACACAGTACATTTCTTGACTCGCGCTGAGGGAGTGAGGTCGACACCACACACCACCAGCAACAAGTACGCGTTCTGCTGAGCTGCTTTTCTCTTGCCTTTTTTGCTTATGCAGATGCAGGAGGTGAGCCTCCGAGCAAACCTGATCCAGGCGAAGCAGAGGGATCGCCTGGGGCCGGGGCCGGCCGTCGTCCCACCGGCGTTCGCAGGTTCCGGTTGGTGTTTTTGAACGGGCCGGGCATGAACAGAAGCAGAGTACAGCTACTCACCCACTATAAGTTAAGAAAATTAATTATGGCGCAAGACTTGTGCTCGTCGCGATCTGATTCGACGCGCGATTACTTGTCTGAAAATAAGTTAAGCGGTAGTTGATGACGCAGAGAGGTGCACCGCGCGCGTGTTCCACGGCCCGGTGTGCTAGTTTATTGGGGGTATATATCTTGGATGAGGTCTGATTCTGAGGTATTTATCATTTCCTTGCAGGGGAAATGTGTGCGTGTGATTGATTTGAGTTATTCATGGGTATTTGTTTGTGTGTTCAAAATTTGTAATTTGAGTTATCAAGGGTTTATGTATTCATGCATTGCTGTCGGGATTCGGTAACAACTGAATAATGAGATGGGTTACTCGTGTATGTATGTACAGCAAGTCATCCAGAATGTAACACAATTGTGAAGGAATTATTCCTTTTTTAATTTATTCGATTGAATGTGGTTTGTTTAATCTGATAATTTATTAAGTTGCCTTTCGGTTTTTCTAGAGGGCCCGTATTGTGAGGCAATCGAATGGCTGGAATTTGAGGCCCAGCAATGGCCTAAGGCGACAGTCCATTGAAAATCACGAACAATGCAGTGGGCTAATAGGCCCAAGAGAAGGAAGACCAATATCTTTTTTTGAACAATGCAGAAAGACCAAATATATGATACTAAAAAAAAAAGACCAAATATATTTCGTGTTGCCCAAAGTTATTTCTAAGAACATTAAAACAAAGTAATCATCTTTATTCTTTTGGAACCAAAGAGAAGGAAGACCAGTATCTTTTTTGAAAATTGCAGAAGGACCAAATATATTCCGTGTTTAGAGCCCAAAGTTATTCCTAAGAACATTAAAACAAAGTATTCATCTCGGAACAATGTAGCAACTTTGGTTCTATTCCCTCTGTTTCAAATTATTGATCACTGTATTTTTTTTCTAAATCAAACTTGTTTAATTGACTAAATTTATTTAAAAAGTATGATCATCTCTTACATCAAACTAGTTCCACTAGATACACCCTGAAATGTATTTTCGTAATGTATACCTTTGATATTATAGATTGCAATATATGTTCTATAAATTAAATAAGTTTGACTTAATTACAAAGCTAAAATGATTTATAGTTTGGAACCGAGAGAGTGCTTCAGTGCACTCGTGCCACTGTTGTCCTCTTGTTCCCAGCGATCTCGGTAGCGCTCATCCAGCGACAGGGCACACCTGACTGCCTTCTCCAGCATCTCCAATCGCCAGGCCTCCAAGCGGGGCTCGCCCACCTGGTCCGCGAGCCAGTTCATGTGCTCCTCCTGGTCATCGTACCAGAGCAAGCACAAGCACAGCACTCAATCACAATTAGTACCAGACGCCACCGTTGAGTTAGCCCGGAAACATTCAGGGGCTAGAGTTCACTTACCCAGTTGGGCAGAATTACGTGCGTGTGGCGCTTCGGCCTCCCGGCTTCCTCCATCTGCCGGTAGTGTTCCCGCACGGCGGCCATCATGTCCTCCTCGCTAGGCAGTGTAGCCCTCCCCGACAGGACGGCGGCGACCCACTTGGACTCCAGCTCCACTGACTGGAAGATGATGGTCTGCAAAAAGAAAAGGCACGCACAAAAAGTTTGAGCTTTTCAGTGGTACGCACCCTGCACATTTTGTGCTCTCTGAAGGCAGTACGCTTCACATTGCATAAAAATTTTGCAAAATGAAGGAACTAAACAGGCCTGTAGTGTTACACTCCTAAAAATATTTGATTGTGTCATATCCGTCCGGTGTACCTTCATCGGTAGCCCAACAAAAGACAGGTTGGGCGCATATTTTGGGGGAAAGATGTGCTTGTACAATGGCCCGACACGGTTGTCGTCGACGGTGAGCCCGTCCAGGTCAAGGAATGGAAAATGATAGTAATACCTGAAGGCAATTTAGCACATTACGAAATGCAAAGGACAGTATAAACGATGAGCAATGCTCGAAGAAACCATTTTGAGTGCAACCATACCCTGTGCAGTAAAGAATAATGTCTGCAGCTACTGCTGAACCTTCAGAGAAGCGGATTTTGCCATCATCTTGGATGCAATCTACCTGGTATCATTGCACTACTAGTGTGTTAATACAGTCTGCTTTTAGTTACCTTGAAGGGGCAGGTGTTGGAGAGGAGAAAAGTTCAGAGTTATGAACCTCTCTGTGCATCCAGATATTGTTGTGGAGCTCGACTTTTCCAAGCCTGTCCTCCGAGTACCTCGACGCAATGTGCACTTCCTTTGCCACATGTGAGATCTCTAGAGCAATGTCCATTCCACTGGCTCCCATTCCTACAACAACAACATTCTGCACAGAGAGCGTGGCAAACTGGAATTGATGAAATCTTCATGACGGCAGGATTAATTCCAAGAGGCAAAAGAGAAGTACCTGATCTCGAAAAGGCTCTGGAACGCGATAATTGTGGCTGTGCATTTGATTTCCTTTCCAGTTGTCAATTCCTGCAACACACAACGGTAGCTAGATATTTTCCCCTCTGAGATTCCTTTTCCATGGATGAGGAAAGAAGAAAGGGAGCAGACGGCACGGCACCTCGGATCTTGGCGACCTGGGGCACCGTCCAGTGGCCGTTGCAGACGACGACGGCGTCGAAAACCTCCTCCGCGACCTCGCCGTCCTCCCCGCGCCACGCCACCGCCCACCGCTCTCCGTGGCCGCCGAGCGGCGCCACGCGCAGCACCTCGGCGCGGAGCCTAACGCGCTCGAGGACGCCGGACTCCTCGGCGAAGGCGTCGAGGAAGGCGAGCACCTCCCGGTGGCCCGGGAACGCGCGCGCGTCGCCGGCGAAGACCCGGCCGGTCATCGGGAAGTCCGAGAAGCCCATGAGCTCGCGCGGGAGGTTGGTGCGCAGCGACTCGTAGAGGCTGCCGTGCACGGCGCCGGGGGAGGCCGGGTCGCGGCCCAGCGGGTCGGCGTCCGCGCGCGGGTTGTACGCCCAGGTGCCCCCCGTGCGCGCCGACTTCTCGAAGACCGCGACGTCGAGGCCCTCGCGGAGGAGCTCGCGCGCCACCACCAGCCCCGCGGCGCCCGCGCCCACCACGGCCACCGTGCGCGTCATCGGGGCGCCCAATCAATCGGGGACCTTGGTCTGGTCGGGACCGGTGGCGTGGCGGTTCGGAAGTCGGAGCAGACGAGCAGTACGGCGGGGGTGAGGGCCGGAATGGAGGGACAGATGATTTGGTGTGAATGTGAATTGTGAACTGTGCAGGCGATATTTAATTAATTGCCATCCTTACCAATGTCACCTCTACATTTGCCATCCTTCCGGTTGACATAACATATTTGCCACTCCTGTACAGATAACGTTACATATTTGCCACTTTTGCTGACGTGGCACGCCAACTCACCCATTACAGCGTGGATTGGGATGCAAAAAGACTAAAATACCCCTGTCTTCTCCATCTCTTCCCCTCCCTCTTCTCATTGACGCGTGGGGCCCACGTGACAGATAATCTTCAACCTCCCACAACCCACCAAAATGCGAACTCAGAGCTAGGGGTCAGCCGCCACACCCCTCCCCGCGGCCGGCGCGCGCCCTGGGCGGGCTGCTGCCTCCATGGCCGGCGCTCGCCGGGGCCGGGCCGCCGGCGCTCGCCATGGGAGGGCCGCCACTGCCTCCTGTGGCCCGCATGCCCCCTGGGCGGGCCGCTGCTACTGCGTCCGCCCGTGGCCGGCGCGACGCCGAACTACCTCCGCCTCCCAGTTCCACGCGACGCGACCCTCAGCAGCTCCACTCGAGGAAGAGCCCTCGCGCCTCGCGGCTCAGATCCTGGGCGAGTTCCCGGATGCTCGTGCCCGCAGATGATCTGGGGAGGACGGAGGACGAGAGGAGGCGGCAGCTCACAGAGAAGGACGGAGGAGGCGGGTTGGGCTCGCCAGAGATGGTCGAGAGCCAAAGCTCAGGTGGCCGGCCATGGAGGTCTTCAGGTTGAAGATGACCCGAGATGTGGGCCCCACGCGCCATTGGCAGGAGATAGGAAAAGCGATAGATAAGGCAGGGGCATTTTGGTCTTTTCGCATCCCAATTCACGCTGTCATGGGTGAGTTGGCGTGCCACGTCAGCAAAAATGGCAAATATGTAGCATCATCTATACAGGAGTGGCAAATATGTTATGTCAACCGGAAGAATGGCAAACGGAGAGGTGCCATTGGTAAAGATGGCAATTAATTAAATATCCAGTGCAAGGGGGATTTTCTGTTCTGAGACAGTCAAAGGGAGACATGGTTGAGTGATTGACTGACTCAACCGAAAACGTGATAACGACGCGGGGAGGTGAACACAGGGCTGCGGCCCATTGAGCCAGTCGCCAGGCCCAGGAGGTACACCGGCCCATGTCGTGCTGGCCCAGGCTCCAGGCACATTGAGGTATCGGCATCGTGCGGCAGCAGCAGCAAGCTGAGGAAGAGGAGAGAAGGAGCGCAAGCGGAGAAAGATGGACTCGTGTGGCCGTGTGGGCGCATGATATATACTAGGTGATTCCCCGCGTTGCAGCGGGATTTGAAGGTTTTTCGGTAAACTATGAATCACTGTGGTTGTTTAGTTGCTCGTAAAAATAGTGCGTTTGTAGAGATTACCCCGAAAGCCGTATAAGCTATCTCTTGATGCAAATCATAAGCTTTTATATTACTTTTGAATAGATAAGAAAAAAATAATAAGACATAATCTAAAGAATAGAAAATGTGCACCAAGTTACAATTAATGCATCTTAGTTGGGTGTTAATGCATCTTAGTGGGAGGTGATGATGTGGTTTCATGAGAGTTGAGAGAAATCCTTAGTGGAGATCTCTTTAGATTCGCGACATTGTCTACCACACCGCTAACCCAGGGAAAAAATTTAGTACAACCAGTCTATATGTACAAATCCTCCTGGATGTTTGTCGTTGTGCATCAGACGACCCAACTGTAACGTGGGAAAAGGAACTATACCGTGGAGAGAGCCCGGCTATACTGAATTTTTTTTCAGCCGTCTGATGCACAACGGCAAACATCCGAGGACCGAGAAGGAATTGTACTACAGGCCGACTGTACCTATTTTTTTTTCCCTAACCTAGAGGGCGACGGCGGGAGGCACCATACCGCCAGCGTGCTGGTAGAAGACCGGTGGGTAGTAGTGTCAAGGTGGAGGCGTGCCCTTAGGAGAGGTTACCGTGGTGCGGTCCTGAGCTTGTGTTTCAGTTGCAAGCTTGCTTTAGGAGGCTAGAGTAGTTGAGAAACACATATCAATGCGTCTCGGATCGAAGCAACTTCACTTGTTGCCCCGTTACCAAAACTTGAAGTAGTCCAGTTCAATTCACTTGTAAGTAAACATAGATAGGGAAAGGAGAGGAGCCACCGTTCACCCTTCTAACTTCAAATCTGAAAACTTGAGTTCAAATACGAAATGGAGAAGTACAGGTAACGATGGACTTGAACCTGACACCATGTACCCCTCTGAAATGCAAAGACACAGCTACATGCTACACTGACAAACTTAACGCTAGCTGAAACCTGAAACGAAACTAACAATGCATTGACAACTTAATTAGCAATGGCAAGCTTATTACGACCAATCCCTCATGGGCACGCATGCACCCTTTTAATTTGTCACACGTGCCACTATGCCAAGCGCATGCTTGCACTTGGACGACACTCTTCTAAGGTGATCATTGGCACTTGAAGCCCGTGGGCACGCCCTTGCCGCAGAAGTTGAGGACGAGGCTGAGGTTGACGGGGATGTTGAGGTTGAGCCCCAGCACGTTGGCCTTGATGGCCGTGCAAAGGCACACCGCGGCGTCCAGCTCCACCAGCCCGTTCAGCAGCGGGCAGCACTTCTCGTCGACGGGCACGCCGGCCTTCGCCTTGATCAGGTCCAGCACGTTGGCGCACACCCCCAGCTTAAGCGCGTTCGTCGGGCAGTGCCCGTACCACCCGCTCGTGCCGTCGCTGCCGCTGCCGCCGCCGCCGCTGCCGCCGCCGCCGATGGGGCCGTACCCGACACCGCTGCCGCCGCCGATGGGCCCGATGCCTCCGCCGCTGCCGCCGCCGATGGGGCCGATCCCACCGCCACCTCCGCCGATCGGGCCTATACCGCCGCCGCTGCCGCCGCCACCGATCGGGCCGTAACCACCGCCGTTATTGCCGCCGCCGCTACTGCCGCTCCCCGGCCCGCTGCCACCCCCGTAGCCGCCGTTGCCCCCGCCTCCATGGCTCCCGCTGCCACCATGACTCCCGCCGCCATGACCCCCGCTGCCACCGTGGCCGCCGCCATTGTTGCCCGGGCCGCCGCAGTAAGGGCAGGCGTTGGCCACCGCGACGAGCACGAGGTAGAGGGCAAGGAACAGCGACGCCTTGGACGCCATTTTGGTGGCCACGAGCAGCGCTGCCGCGGTATAGGTGTGCTTTGGCTTAGCTGCAAGTGTGAGTCTCCCACTGGCTGAAGCTCATCGCGTTATATAAAGACGATCTCGCTCACCACTGCTAGCGCATCCGGCTGACCCAAAGGGCGTGCTAGGATCGGCAGAACAGAACAAGGTGGAGCAGAATTGCAGAAATCGATAGGGCACGGAGCTGGTCTTCGGGAGACGGGCCGCGTCGGACAAGAAGCCGTGACTGGATTACCACATGCCAACATGCGCGCAAGTGCAGAAATGGCCCATGGACGGCGGATAGCGTCAACCCGTGGGCTGGCCGGAGACTATGGCAGGCGCTGCGGATACTGGTGACAGCGGTGGCAAATTTGGAGCTTTACCGAGCTGCACACACGGGTAGTCTCTAAAACTAATCCATTCTAAAAAAAAAACTAATCCGTGTTTGGCAATGCAGCTTAGCTTATTATTAGCGTGAAGCGGCCCCGTGTTTAGCGGAATCCCTAGGCCTTAATGGACGGTTTTGCTCTGGAGTTATGTATACAAGCTCTCTCTCTGTATCCGTAGAGTAAAGCAGGTTCAGATCCATGCATGAGATCAGCGCCGGCTTGGCGGTAATAAGGTCACGGGATGACTATAGGTTCCCAGTGACGTGTGTTTGTGTTTGTACATGTACTGCATGTTCACACATTCACAAGGACGGTGCTGCTGTACGTCTTCCGCAGCAGCTCGCACGCTAGCTGCTGACAGAGGGTATGCTGGATGCAGATGAGCTGGGCCCAAGCAACCCCTTATGCTACTCGTCACTTTGCTTTGATCAATGGCCGCTTTGTGTGCCAACATAACTAGTCGTAGCAAGTGATAATTGATGTGAGATGTTGGCCACTAGCTACCTTGCGAAGTTAAAAATGCAAAGAACGTGACAGGAGTCCCATTCGGGATTGAGTCGTATTGGGGTGTATTAAATCCACTACAAGTCAAAATACCTCTCGATACACTCCAATACTTCTCAATACCTAGGTATTAACCGAACAAGGCTAGAGTGTGTTTGGTTAGCCTGCTGCATGGCCTGATCCACTTGAACTCCGATCCCTCCGTAAAAAAAAAGTCATTCTTCAAAATTCTACTCACTCTGTTCCAAAATATAAGTCATTCCAACTTTCTTGGAGAGTCAAATTATTTTATCTTTGACCAAAATTATAGAGATGACTTCAAAGATTTATTATATCGGATAGCTATACTATGAAAATATATCTAATAAAAAATCTAATGGTGCTTATTTGATATCATAAATGTTAGTACTTTATTGTATAAATTTGGTCACAGTTGAGAAAGTTTGACTCTTCAAGAAAGTTGAAATGACTTATATTTAGGAACGGAGGGAGTACAACAGATTCAAAGAGGTAAAATGAACCTATTGCCCATATTGTTTATTATAGTCATATTATGCACAAATTAAATTTCATATGCACATACACATATTAAAGTGGAGCGAAATTTCTTTTTGCTCGCCTAGCAGCCTAACCCACATGAATCAAAACTACGATTGGATCCTGCACCGTCGGAAACACTCAGACTGGAGCGTTAGCTCTCTACATCTACTCAGCTAGGCCAGTTGATGCAACCGCGCACTCAGGGCCCACACGCAAGGTGTGCTAGGGTTCCTATTGTGAGATAAAACTACATACTCCTTCTGTCCCTAAAAAATGCAACTCTTAACTTTTTACCAAGTCAATCACCTCAACTTTGACTAAATATATAAAATAACCTAATATTATTTATTATACCAATTAATTGTAATTAGATTCATTATGGAATGCATTTCCATATTATACATATTAAGATTCATAAATAGTAATAATATTTTCTATAAGTTTAGTCATACTTAAAGAAGCACATGACTCAGTTTAAATCTAGAAGTGAGTTCTTTTTAGGATGGAGATAGTACATCTTTGTAGCTTAGCTTAGTAATTAGTATAGGAGGTGGCAGTTGGGCAAATGTGTGGTATGATGCACCCTAGAGGCTTGAAATTTATATTGTGGGTTGGATAAACTTTTTGTGTTGATGTTGCATGCTTATTTTGTAGACATGCCATGGGGTATACTTTATGTTAGGACCTGTGTGTATCATGGCTGACAACACTTGTGCTTTGTATTCTATGTTAAAAATGGGTCATTATTATGTCTTGGTGTCTTTCAATTGATATTTTACATACATGTGCTGGTGGCGATACATGTGCAATGAATTTGATAGATATTTCCATTAGCATGTATTCTCGTACAATTGTGTTGCTTCTATATACATATGCAAACTAGACTTAGTTAACCAAATTCAGCACATCTAAAATTTGGGAAAGTGGCTAAACACACCAAGATGACCAACTTTACAAATATGGGCAACTAATCACCTTGCTCCTACTCATGCGGAGCTTGCATTGCATGCATAATTGCACCTAATCGAACAACCAAACATTGTTTTCCCCATAAATATAGTTCTGCTAAGCATGCGTCCCCTTATTCATGATATATAATGTGCCTCTATAAAACCCCATTAGAGCAATGAAACATACCCTTGAAATATCAAGCTAGCTCAATTAGCCTAGGCTTTGTAAGGCATGTAGTGATGCAGGACTCAGAAATCATGGTACAAGAAAATGTACACATCAATCACAATAGTAACCTTTAAATGGTATAGCGCAACTGATATTTGTGAATGTGTGATGATTAAGTATTTATAGTTAGAATTAAAAGATAAAATAATGTAGTTAATTATTTTCATTTTATGAGCTACCTTATCTTGTTAGTCCAATCAAATACATAACTAACTCCAAACATTCAATAAACCAAACTTTATTCGCCTTTGTTGACATAAGACTTGTGACCCTTTTGCCAACCCCCGACCAACGACAAGCGGTAGGGAGAACCCATGATGCTACTCTCTTTGATTGTCTGGTAGCTTTCTTAAATTTTGAGTCTAATTTTTTTTCCTTCCATGGTTTCTTCGATGTGAATTTAATTAGATCTATGTCAAGGTAGCAAATATACTTATATTTTTTTGTCATTTAGGTTTTAAAGTAAGATCCTTTAACACTAAAAAATAATATAGCCCTCTTGAATCAATGAAAAATGGAAAAAAGATGTTAGCGTGGATACTCAAATGAAAACCTAAACATAAATTTCCAATCTCATTTTAATTGGACGGTTCATAAAGAGTGAAGAGCATCAGGTGGTTTGTATGAAGGAAGGTACATGTCGGTCCATATCAACACAATATCATTTAACTTTTGATGTTTAGTTATTGTTTTCATTGGACCAAGATGGATTACATTATTGCACTGAGTTTATTTTTGTGTGTGAAAGGAAAACAATCCTATTTATATTTCATGAACTACGCAATAAGTTTGTTTCCCCTCCTAGACCGTAATTATCCGTTCTAGGTCCTTAGAACTCTTGAAACAAGACATAGGACGTAGGACGTCACGACTTGAACCACTCTGGTGCTATCCTATGTGATGATACAGTTCTGTGATGGTAGCATGTGTGACATGTCATGGTCCTCTTTTTGGTCCTCTCTGTGATACACATGCCATGTCATTGGTCTCGACCACCTGTAGCATGAGGACCTATTGGATGAGGTCCTGCATCACTCTCCCTTCCCTGCCATGAAATCTACCCCCAAATCCATTGACCACTACCAGCTCGTGATGCACATCCACAACCGCTGCCACACATTTCTGAGTTAGTAAGGGCACTACCTTCGATGACAACGATGAATGTCAGCCTAGTATGAGGAGAATGGGGACAGAGATGGGAGTGGGAGGCTCCAGTAAGGATTTCCATTGGATGTTAGGAACGAAGGAGGGGTTTCCATTGGATATTAAGAACGAAGGAGGGATTTCCATTGGATATTAAGAACACAAGAGGGGCTTTCCACTGGATATTAAGAATGAATAAGGGGCTTTCCATTGGATATTAAGAATGAAGGAGGACCTTTGATGGTGAGCTTAGCTCTGCGATGGTGATCATATCTGATATCTCCCATGTCTATACTGTCGTTTTGCTTACATTGAGGATAAAAATTATCAGTTGATGAACTGACATGGAAATTCATGCAAAATTGCTCGGAAACAAACAAAAGGAAAATCATATGCAGACGTCGATAATGTGGCAAACATTGCAAAAATGAAGGCGACTACTAAGGGCAACCATGAGCATGCATGCGGCGGTGTCCGCTGTTGCAGAGCCTACTACTATGCTTCGAACAAAAATTTCTCGTAAACCATCTTTCGATTTTTCAAAATCATTTGAACTATGGAGCTATTTAGAACTAATGCAATAAATGAGACTTTTAAATATATTTTATTTCTTTAACAAAATCAACATCTCAATAAACTATTTGAATATTTTTGGATTTACTATTTCAACATTTTGATAACACTATTTGAACATTTTACATAAAAGGATGCTATTTTTTCTCAAATATTAAACTAGGTTTGTAAAAATGTTGAATTTGTTGTTTCAAATGGTTGATGGTGGTAGTTCAACATAGAAGTGGAAAATGCTGAAGCGGTATCCTTAAATGTCAAATTAGATTTTTTACAATGTTTGATCAAAGTTTTCTTAAACAACGAAAGCTACATCAGTGTAATTGTTGGTGTATAATTTGTTTTTAGAATGCTGCATAATTATTTTAAAAAAAGTTAATCGCTATGGTGAAAAGAACGACGAAAGAAAATGTATCTATACTGTAAAGGATGAGCAAATAGAAACAGTTTTTCACCCACAACACTACCACCGTACCCCTCACAGAGGACCCACAAATCAGGGTCAAACGGTGGCCCCAGACGACCAAAGGGGGGAGACCCATGGTCGTCACTTTTGCCGTTGATTTTCGCCAAGGCCGTGCCCCTGCGCCTCCTTTTTTGTCACCACACAAATTTGTGTACTCCATCTTACCCGCCGGTCTAAAAAAGAAGGGAAATGATCTTTGTCATGGCTAGATAGGAAACAATTGATATCTCCTTCCATATTTTATACGGGTGCAATCAAAACTAAAGAACACGGCCAGCAACGTTTCCTTTTACAATTGCCATAGGGAATATGAAATTACACATTTAAAAAAATCACTTTTAATTTCTTTCCTAATTGCCACGAACGACTTTACCAAAAAATCACGTTTGATTTCTTTTCTAGTTGCCACGAACGACAGTAAATCAATGTTTCCAATTCAGAAAAAAGGAATGACATCTACGCAATTAGGTGTCTCCTTCCTTTTGAAAATTGATTACTTACCATAGTTGTGGGAGTCAATAAGGGAATCGATTACTTACTATAGTTGTGGGCGTCCAGGTTCATTTCCTTGTCCCTCCTTCCCCCTACATAAGGCGCCCCCTCCTCCTCTTAAAAACACACAATCTCTCCCTTCATTCCCATCGCCTGTTCAGAGTTCATATTTCTTTGTAAGGGGCGCATGTGCCGAGCGCGGCACAAGGGTGGTCGCGACGCTCGTCGTGTCCAAGTTCGCCGAGTAGAAGCTGTTGAAGATGATCCAAATTCAATCCATATCTAAAGGCCAACTTCTGACGGAGTGTAGCGGAGGCCCGTCACCGGGAGGCTTGGGCCGGAGCGGAGCGGAGTCATGATATATCCCGTTTAGGGTTTTCCATTGGAGACTTGGTTCATTCATTCTTGTAAGCCGCCGTCGTTGGCGTTGTACTCGAACCCCGACATAGTGAAGTGTTTGCTGGCTGGCGCCCGTGGTTTTTTCCTTCTCACGTCGAGAGGGTTTCCACGTTAAATCTCGTGTCCCTTTACTGTTTTGATCGTTTACTTTCATCGTTTATTCGCCGACGCGTATAACCGAAGCGAAATGTGCTCCGTGTTATGGCGGCGCCCGGTGCCGTTGAGTGCGAGTGTCGTTGCTCCACGCCGCCGGTGACGAGGAGAACAATATTCTCGGCCTCTCCATCATAAAGAAGCTGGCTGCGGCGCCGAATTGCTCATGGTTACCTGGGTCGTGAGTATTTTCTTCTGTATATGTTGTTGATTGTTTAAAATTTAATTATACAAGTTTTCTTCTGTTTTCGTCGAAGCCGCAAAAATTTTGATATATAAATATATAATTTTCAATGTGACATGCTATTTAATAATTTTAATATGCGATGTGAAAAAAGTGTGCGTTCTTTTTACATACTTATTTCTTTTTAAATTATTTTTTTAAATTTATGTTATTTTTATAATACGTGCGTGCTAACCTATTAGTATATAGTAAAACCAAACAAAATGTCCGCAGACTGCTTACCTGTGGTATTATATCTGGGCGGACGTTGTTGCTGCATGAAACGGCCCAGGCCAGGAGGCCGCTAGTTTGCGGTTGCCTGCACGCACGCTCGTATGCGCTCGCGCGTACAGACAAAAAAAAGTGGCAGGCCCCACTTAACCTGTAGCAGCGTCCATCTCGCACTCACAGCGCCCTCGTGTCGTGTATGGTGATGAACTGATAACAAAGAGAAAAAAAAAATTGTTAGGCAAATTTTTGAAGTAAAATTTGTAGGAAAAATTGTTCGAGCAAAACTTTTCTGCGACAAAATTCTTCAGCACCAGCACCAAATTTTTTGCAACAAAATTGTCAACAAATTTTTGCTTGCGACAAAATTCTCCAGCGACAAATTTTTTTGCAACAAACTTTTGCTTGCGACAAAATTCTCCAGAGTCAAAATTTTTGCAACAAAAATTGTCAACAAACTTTTGCTTGCGACAAAATTCTCCAGCGACAAATTTTTTACAACAAACTTTTGCTTGCGACAAAAATTCTCCAGAGTTAAAGTTTTTGTAACAAAAATTGTCAACACGTGGTGGTCCCGGTCGGCGCGTGCAGGAGGCGCCCCCCGCAGAGCGCGCAACCGAGCGCCCCGAGCGCTCCGTGCGCTCGGGTGCAGATCTGGATCGCGCCCCAGGCCGCCTGGTCACACCTCGTGTTCGACCATTGCGTTTCACAACACTCGCGCCAAAAATTCCTTGGCGGCGTGTCGCGTTGCTAGACGCACATCCTCCTCCCCGCAGCGCTCACCGACCGCCCACCGACTCCGTCACGTCAGCTCGACACGGATTAACCAAGCGCAAACAGCCACGTTCCATCACATCCCACGGCAAGCGCGGTGTCAGCGGTCGGCGGCCACACCGCGCTTGCGCACCACCGCACCAGTCCGCGAGGACTGAAACAACATCCCAGGCTCGAATGCGGCGGCGCGCGGAGGTGGCCGTGGTGGGCGCGGGCGCGGCGGGTCTGGTAGCCACGCGCGAGCTCCTCCGTGAGGGCCACGCCGTGTCCGTCTTCGAGAAGTCGGGCCGCGCGGGTGGCACCTGGGCGTACGACCCGCGCGCGGACGCCGCCGCCGACCCGCTGGGCTGCCGTGACTCGGCCTCCCCCGGCGCCACCGTGCACAGCAGCCTCTACGAGTCGCTGCGCACCAACCTGCCGCGCGAGCTCATGGGATTCTCGGGCTTCCCGATGGCCGGCCGGGCCTTCGCGGGCGACCCGCGGACATTCCCGGGCCACCGAGAGGTGCTCGCCTTCCTCGACGCCTTCGCCGAGGAGTCCGGCGTCCTGGAGCGCGTCAGGCTCCGCGCCGAGGTGCTGCGCGTGGCGCCGCTTGGTCAGCGGCAGGGGGAGCGGTGGGCGGTGGCGTGGCGAGGGGAGGATGGCGAGGTCGCGGAGGAGGTGTTCGACGCCGTCGTCGTCTGCAACGGCCACTGCACGGTGCCTCTGGTGCCCAAGATCCCAGGTGCCATGTCTGCTCTGCTCCCCTTCACTTTTCTTCTCATCTAGTCGCAGGAGAAATATCTAAACAATGCCTGATTGCTTTTGTGTCACAGGAATTGACAAGTGGCGTGGAAAGCAAATGCACAGCCACAACTATCGCGTTCCCGAACCATTTCGAGATCAGGTACTTCTCTCCTCTGCCTCTTGCTTACTTCTTGTAGTCTGGAAAACTCGATCAGTTGCGTTCTGTGAGACTGTGACACGCTCTGCAGTGTGTTGTTGTTGTAGGATTGGGAGCCAGCGGAATCGACATCGCTTTAGAAATCTCACATGTGGCCAAGGAAGTCCACATCGCTGCTAGGTACTCGGAGGACAGGCTTGGGAAGATTGAACTCTACCAGAATGTCTGGATGCACGCAGAGGTTCCAAATTCTGGACTTTCTTATAGCCTCCTTGTCTTTGAGCATCTTAGCCTTGAAGTTGAAGCTAACATGTTTGCACCGGTGCTCAGATAGATTGCATCCAAGACGATGGCCAAGTGCGATTTGCTGAAGGTTCAGCATTGGCTGCAGATACCATTCTTTACTGCACAGGGTAAGATTGCACTCAAAGTCGTTTCTTCTACCCTCCTATTTTCGTATGCTTGACAGGAAACGCGTGAAAAATGCTTTCAGGTATCGCTACCATTTCCCGTTCCTCGACCTGGACGGGCTCACCGTCGACGACAACCGCGTTGGACCACTGTACAAGCACGTCTTCCCACCCAAGTACGCACCGAACCTCTCCTTCGTCGGGCTACCATCTAAGGTAAGCAGCCACTACTGATACGAAAAAAAAAATTCAAAATTTTCTTACAATAAGACATTGCTCGGACAGCACGAAGCTCTGTTTATGTCAACCAAAACTTGACGTGTTTTGGCAGACCATCATGTTCCAGACACTGGAGCTGGAATCCAAGTGGGTCGCCGCCGCCCTGTCTGGCCGCGCCACGCTGCCGAGCGAGGAGGCCATGACAGCCGCCGTGAAAGAGGACTACCGGCGTATGGACGAGGCCGGCAGGCCGAAGCGCCACACGCACGCGCTGTGGCCTGAATGGGTAAGCGAATCGGCTTCTGATTCTGAAAAAAAGGAAAATCACACCGTGGGTGAGTACTGAAACTGCCGAGGCTGTGCTTGCGAGCAGGTGGAGTACATGGACTGGCTGGCGGATCAGGTGGGCGAGCCGCACTTGGAGGCGCGGCGGCGCGAGGTGTACGAGAGGGCGATCAAGTGCATCTGGTCTCTGGATGACAGGTACAGAGATCAATGGGAAGAGGAGGAAGAGTGTAACGCTGGCGATTGTGCACCGTAAGGGATCAATCTGCCGAATCATCGTATTGTGATTCTTTCTGGAAACAACTTTGTAGCTGAATCGGAATGGCCGTACTATTCCCTTTTTTTAGACGAAGATTGTTCATTTTAGTGTGGCAACAAATTCTTATATGGAATTGTGTGGCCTTCCTCCATTTGGGCCTGCAAGCTCATTCCTCTAGGCCCAATGAACGATGAGCGCCCGTCGCTTCTCCGCAAGGTGGGCTGTAATAACTACCATGACTACTAACGGGCCATTTCCCCCATCTCTCATCTCCCCGTTTCTTGTAGACTCTGGTGGGCCTCGCGTGATTTCCCGTTCACTCACTGGATCAAAATCAAAGGGCTCGGTTTCTGTTATTTGGCAAAGTCAATTCCCTTCCTCATATTTTTCCCGTTCTCGTTGTTGGTCATTTGGTCAACCTAAAATTTGGTAAAATAAACTACAATGACATTTAATTTCACGTTAGCAATGCACATTCTTTTCTAGAGGATTAGGTGTTTGATTGGACACGCATGACGTGATTAGTTAGCAGATCCAGAATAAAAACACAATTGATCGAGTACCACTAGCATGCATCCTTACACACGATCCGTTGTCTGACAATGAATTTGAAAAAAAAAATCCAGAAATGGATAAATGCTCTTAGTTGCGCCCCTCTCAAGTAATGGGAAGTTGACTTTAGCTGCACAATAGAGGTTCTCTTTCTCCCCCGTTTTCTTTTCCTTTTTCAGGGGCGGCGCAGCACGAGAACCATGCATGCTTCCGATTGATTATCTATATTTTGCAACAATTTTATGACATCCGGCCAATACCAACTCAGCGACTCCATGATGAGGTTGAAGAGATAAGTCAAATATAAATTTTAATATCTGAATTTAATTTGGAGCTCTCCCCTTACACATCATGACACTTTTCAGAGCAAAATATACCATTATCGTGTGTCCAATCGAACACCGACTCCTCGAGCTCGAGAAGCATTTGCATTGCAACACGTGCCGAGAGCCGGCCGGCTGTGACTTGGCGAAGTTAGCGGCGATCTGACCTAATCCGATAGGCCACATCCATCGCCATCTTACCAAAAGCTCTGATATGCGCCACAAGAACAATTCGAAAAACTAATACCGGTTTTGGACAGAGATGATACGATACGAAAAGGACCGGTACTCTAGCTTGTACAGTTGTACTACCTAACGGCCAACGCTTGGTTAGGGGTGTAGTATTCCAGCCCAATCCATTTAGAGACTGATTCTTAATTTGCTAGGCTATAGAGCATCTCCAAGAGTCTCTCTAAAAATCACTCTCTAAATCATCATTTAAAAAGTATTTGCATAAAAATCGTTTTCTATATCTTTATGTTTTCCAACAGCTTCTCTATATCTTGCATGCACTCTACAGAGTTATTCTCGTTTCTATATTTTGTTAGCAAGAAATCCGGAATAGAGAGTGACTATGTTTGAATAACCAAATAGAGAGGCTGTTGGAAGGTACTTTTTTTTATCAAAATCTCTAAAATTAGCAATTAAGAAGGATTTTAAGAGTCTCTCGGAGTTGCTCTAAAATGTGTTGAGCTTATTACCACCTCTACGCCCGGTCCATGTCCATCAATCGATCGTCGGCAATAAAATTATATCCCGTGTGCTCGAATTGGTATTCAATGATAATGCATTTGTACACATTTGTTTTGTTGAGGCCTTACCTGTTGCCACCACAACACTTGGCTGCCCACAGACCACGTTTGCGACACGGCCGAGCATACCGCTGAAAACGCCGCCGCGGCGGCCGCGACTTCCTTCGCCCGCAATCTCAAAATTACAGCCGGCCGCTCGGTCCGTACGCTCGCGCACCGCACGTCAGTCCGTCCTGTTAGCGTGTGCTAACTCCCCTCACGTGGATGGGGCAAGCAAAAGTTTGTTGATAAAGTTTTGTTGCAAAAATTTTGGCGTTAGAGAATTTGTCATAAGCAAGCAAAAAATTGTTGACAAAATTTTGTTGCAAATATGCAAGCAAAGTTTGTTGCAAAAATTTTAGCCCTGAAAAATTTTGTCGCAAGCAATCAAAAGTTTGCTCGCTCAAGATTTTTATTACAAAATATTTTTTCTTAAAATTTTATAAACATAATTTTTTCTGCTGTACAATTTTTTTATTGTATTACAAAACTTTTGTTTGTATAGGAGCCAGAGCAATGCACAGGAGCCGGATCATTAACATTTGTTTGTACAGGAGCCAGAGCAAAGCATGCGGAAAGCAGTGCACAGGAGCCGAATCAGTGCATGCATGTGCGCAGGAGCCATGCGAGGTGGGAGCGCCGGTTTTTGTCCTGTAGCGTAGGCGCACGGCGCTCTCCCCGCGGTCGCCCGCAAATTAGACACGCCCGCCACCGGAACCGGAGAAAACTCGTGCGCAGCCCATAGTGGGCTTGTGGGCCGTAACCTGCAGTGGGACAGGGCTCCTTGGGCCTGGTTGGGCCTGATGAGTGTGGACCAACTTCCTTTGCTATTCCTCAGCTCCGCGCCCCAGAAGAACGGAGAAAAGAAACGAACTACTAGTGTTGTATCCATGAGCACCAATGAGGTCTTCCTCTCTCTGCCAGTCTGCCTCTCTGCGTGTTTTCCATTCCGTCACGAGAACCACGCTTCTGTTTATTAGATTACAAAACCTAATGTTGTATCAATAGGAACACCACCGACCGTTGCAAGCATGCATTTTTCAATTTGTATTTCAAGAAGAGATATAATGTCAACTAAATAAATGTTTAAAAAATAATTAGTCAGCTCTGCCTGATAAGTAGGCCATGATACTGTTTCGTCCAATCAAAACGCAACAACGCTCATAAGGGAACGTGAATTGCACCATACTGTACGCGCTAATAATCGATATGGACCGGCTTAACTAGGACTTGTGAGGCCGTCATCGATCTCATCTACATGCAGGCTTGGCATCTCTGTCCTAGCTAGATATATTCATGCTGGTAAGCGGGACAGAAAAGAATAAAGAGATTGAATTAATGAAATAAATGGAGCTAGCTGTTTCTGAATTATGAGCGCATGCAAAGCAACATTACAAATGTGATCGACCTAATCTATCTGTAGCCTCCAAAGGACGCAGCCACGCATGCATGTCGACATGTGCCTAGTTGCCTACGCATGTCGATGTGTACGTACGGCGCGCGCTGCACACAGGGGATCACGACGACGAGCGATGGAGGTTGGCTTTGGCAGTAGAATATAGCTCACCAAGGCCTTACCAATTTACCATCCGTACGCGTAAAGCAAAACAGCATGTTGCTTTACGTGCTCTCATGCATACCTGTAGCCTGTCTCTGTCTCACAATCCATCGCGCGTACACTACACGTACAACTTATTATGTGTCCAAAACTGCAATATGCAAGTACACCTATATACGGCTAATTCCACTAGTATTTAGCAGCAAGTAGGCTATTTTGCTATACGATTCAGCTAAGGTAGCTAAGTACTGGCAGTACGTTTGCACGTACTTGTTTCTACCTGTCACCGTCAGAGGGCGTCGTCGTCAGCTATACAGCAACTCCTCGTCTCCTCCACGAAAGGCCTTGCTCTGCCCCTGGAGGAGTCACACCCAAAAGCAATCCACACGCATACCAGCTTGTGGCTACCTTTATTTGTTTGTTTTGCTAGTCAATGTAATTCGCAACTTGCACTCTGTGCAGTACGTACCAATATAATCGTTGTCTGAAGCTAGGCTAGATTGGCGCTTGGCCTTTGCAGAGAGCTGGGCGATCGGACCCGGACGCGACGTCTCGTTGCCTCACCACGTTGACACTTGGCCACCCGCGTAGCTAGCTGCTCGACCACGCTGTCTCGCAGCAAGTGTACGACCCGCGAGCCACACGCATTTATTTTTCTTTTAGCAGCAGCAGATGTGTGTGGGGGCCCAAACCTGCCGACTTCGTCCAAGTTAGCTTCGCGCATGCACGCGGCCGACGAATCTGCTGCCCGCCGGCGCCTCACCGGGCGGGGACTTCCCCGGATGCGCACGTCGGAATCGGAGAAAAATAACGGGCGGCGGCGTCGAGTCGGATCGGAGGTGTCCTGTCCCTGCCGGCCATCACCTTATCTATCACACACTCGTGCAATAATATGATGCATGGTCGATACGATCCTACTGCTCATCATCTGTCTTGCTAGACAAAACAATTTCTTTCGTAGAACTGTTTTCTTAGATAATAAGGATAAAATTTTCTTTCTTAATTTCACGTAGATAAAGAGAGTAAATTTCTTTAGTACTAAATTGTCCCCAAATAAATAAGAAAGAAAAAAAATCTTCTGCGCTTAGTTATACCATCTTTTGCATAGTGATCGATAATCAAAGTATCCCTCTCCGGCCTCTTCTCTGTCACTTGCATTATGCAGCCTAAACAATGGCGTCAAGCACGTAGTACACCTGATCGCTTATCATGTGAGGAGCGCAATAATTTACCGGGTCCAACTGGCCCTTGGAGATACCCAAAAGAGAGAGGGGAGAGCTAGGAATCTCGCCGCGGATAGAGTTTGCGAGCAATACATCACCACATTATTTTTTGCTCAATAATTGTGGTTTGACTTACAGATTAATTAATTGTGCCACGCTGCTTAATCATCAAAGTATTAGAGCGCCGGCCGGACTCGACAACTGTTACTCGCTGCGCTTAATTCTTCTTCCTCAAATATTTCTTAAAAATGTTTCTCAACTTGCAGATTCATAAGCGCCCGACACACACAACTCATGGAACAGTCAGATCAGCATCAGATTATTGGCATGCACACAGACGTAATTATCTGCTTATTTGTCGATCTCATTCATGTATCATATACTATTAGTCTATTATCATGGTCGGTACCGTATATGTGAGCCCTTGGTCTGTTAGAAATTTGTGGAAAAACAACAATGGACCGAATGAAAGCGATGTAATAAACACACACATCAACAATGACACAGGCAATAAGTTAGCGGGGAATTAGGTAGTAGTAACAAGAATTATAATTGGTGGCGGCGGAATTAGCGATGCCAGTTTCTTGGCCTTGGAGCTGATGAGTCTCGAATCATATTTCTAATCTTGGTCCTCTCTTACATGAAAAGAGGAGGAAAATGATGTAATTGTAATCTAAAGGAGATTTTGCGATCTCGAGCTTGGAAGAGCCACGCGAAATCGTTGATGACCGAGAATTACTCGACCACGCGAGGATCGGAGGGAGTATCTTCTTTTGTCAATGGCTTGGCTCTCTGAATCTTCTTGGGGTGGAGTGCAGTGGATTAAAAACATTAGGGAGAGCAGTATAGAATGCTAGACTACTAAAACTAAGGATGCTTTGGTCATAATAAACCTGAGACGTATTTGGTAACCTTGTATTCTCCTTTCCCATTCACAAATGAACAGCATACTGAAGAAAGCCAGAAACCATATCCCTGTTTCAGAAATTCCAGCAGCTGCCAGCTGGAACGGAAGCCAGGAATTGATTGGTTGAGAGGATTTAATTAGTTGAGAAACAAGAAGTCAGCTCCTGCTCCCTAAGCAGGGATCAGTAGGAGGTAGCTAGGAGATTATCCTCCGAATGATGATTAGCTCGCCCAGCTCACAAGAAACCAGATTCTTTTCTGCCTCCTAGCTTCAATCTCACACCATGTGATTCTCTTTCTGTCAAGCATCTACATGGAGATCGCTGCATAGATAGTGGTTTGGGCTTTTTGCTGTTGTCAGGAGATCTTGTGAACTGCCAGCATGGGTTGTAACTGCACAAGTGCTGAAGTGCGGAGAAAATGGGGGTGAGGATTATTGCTTTTCTAGCGCATAGAGATTGAAGACCACTGTTTTTTTAATGTGCACAAAGTATTCAATTATTGGCCCAGCCGGTTGTCGCCCCATTCGGAGGAGAATCTCTCGCGCTGTTTTCATTGGAGTTGATCGAACTAGAAAGGAGTTGAATACTGCGCATCATGATTCAGTGTCCTGACACTAACTGCTTAAAGGGCTGGACTAGGATTCCAAGAACCGATATTTCTGGATTCAACCTCACTTTAACACCCTTTTTGCCCTTTTCTGCTACTTGCTGATAGTGAGGTGTCACCTTCCTATCTGTTCGTGTTCTTGCCAAGCTATCAGCGGTAATTCGTTTGCTCAAAAAGGGCGAAAGAAACAGTACATCTACTCTCTTTTTTTAGGGAAGAAACAGTACGTCTACTCAAGAACTCGTCCAAGGGCTAGATGCTAAACCAATTTTACTGTCTTTTTAGAGATGGATGGAGTAAAGCGAGCTGAAAAGTGGACACGTAGAAGTATTAGCCTGCAAACTGCTGACGGCCTTGCAGTTGATTTCAGGTTGCCCAAAGCCTCAAGAAATTGAATAGCAAACAGTTGTTTAGACTATGTCATGGAGACTAGCTGGCTAAAGGCCACGGCCATGGAAGGTTTTCCTTAATTTTCTAGCTCAATTATTGTCCCAGTTGCCTGATAACTTATCTCCAGCTCCAAACTTTTTCAAATTAATCTCCTGTAGGTGTAGGCGTATGAAAGTGCGCCTCCTAGTTGAGATATGTTCAGTCGCTGTGGCTAAGCTTTGTGGCCGATCATTGTCAGAACCTTTTTAAATTTTGTTTTCTAGGCTGATGAGAGTTTCATGTTCAAGCATGTAGCCACATACCATGGAACAGACCGGCGCATGTAGGCAGATAAGCATAGTGATGCATCATTGAATCATGTCTGATGGTTGATGCTCAGCTGTTAGGCTTTTCTCACTTGCAGATAGGGTCAACTACTCAGTTCCTCCATTCATGTCTCTCTCGCCAGAACTGTTTCAATTTTCTGTAGTATGTAGCAGTACTAGTTTCATCCCACACTACAAAGAGGAGCATCTGGAGACTTGGAAATACTCTATAAACCTGCATGAATCGTTTTCACAATACCACATACTGGTAGTACGGTAGTATAATCGGTTTTTTGCTATGGGTAAAAAGGTAATTTGTATCCAAATATATCATTTGGACCGCAGCGTGCGAGCCGTCCGTCGTGCATTCATTTCACCGCGCCCGTGCCCTTCGTTCCCCACGGCCGCCGCCTCCATTTTTTGTTTACAATCATATCCTATACTACTTATGAATACTACCCATACTACCATAAAAAACCGGTAGTACAGAATTAATTTCAGCCGTCAGATCTTTTAAAATAGGTACTTTTTTATTACATATGAGTCCTTTCCAAACCGTAGTACAATGTAGTATCGTGTACCGTAAAAGACTTCATATGATGAAGTAAGCCTAGAAATTTTTTTATGGTTATGTATAGGCCCATAAAGAAAGAAGACAATCTTTGTGGACCGAAAACAAACAATCCTGACCCTACATTGTTACTCAAAGGATTCTATACAGAATCTAAACATATTCAGTTAGAACTGCAAGACTCTTGGGTTGATTGGTTAGCTAGCTGGTTGGTAATAGTTAGCCCAAATTCCGCTGCCGCGTACAGACATGCATTACCAAAAATGGTTTTGTCCCCATGAATAGTTGGATTACCCTTTGCGCATTCAGAAGGGGCGGGATAGGCGAATAATCAAACCCTAGATTCAGACAGGTAATCAAACAGACAGACATCACATCCTCATGATGTGTCAAGAATTCAAATCAAGCCGACTGGGGAGGGGGACTACGAAACAAGCTAGCTGACTAAATTGCGCCGGTTAAAAACGATAGTTAGGATAGAGATGGCATTGGCTCATGTCATCTTCAGGGCTTTGGGGGCTGCATATTCTCTCACTACAACCGCGCCCGTTGGTGTTTGATGACATGGAGCTTATGATACTCGTATATACTCGTATTGTTTTTCCTAGTGCTGACTGTGAATGGATCCTTCTTTCTTGGTCCTTGCGCTGTCGGTATTGCAGGAACTGCATGCATTGCTGCCTGGAAAAAAAAACACATAGTAGGCTGACGACGACTGCCGTGCTATGAGCGTATATGGTTAATAGTTAATCCTAGTGGCTGTGATTAAATCTATAGTAATTTTATTGTGGATTCTACATTATATATGTTGTGAAAAAGTGGACTTAAAATTAGTAGCTCTTAAGAACTGCAGAGGAAAACAACTGCAGTGATTTTCAGAGTGAAAATTGGTCGGGTTAGACATCAGTGTTAATGCATATCAACTTAGTATAGTCAATACTGCTGTACTAACTAAGAAAACAACTTTACTATTCTGTCACCCACTTGCATTATTATACATTAACTCCTGAGTAAATTCTTCTACTACATACGTCAAATCGGTCATCAATCTGAATGAAACTCGAAAATGCGACACCCTGAAGCTAACAAAGAAAGTCTAAAATTAACAGCAACTTGAGGGAAGACTGGAAAAAGTAAACAGCCTGAGGGAACTCGAAGACGCATACACCCTGAGGGAAACTCGAGGATGCAAACAACCCGAGGGAGCTCCAAGAGGTGGTCGCCGCGATCAACGAACTCGAAAATGTTTACATGTATATATACATTGCAATAATTCGTGTGATGTTTCAGAAGTCTCAAGTTGAAATTTGTTTATTTGGTTAGGCAATGGCAAACCATTGGCAGCAGGACTCGGTCAGGCAGCAGCAAGTCAATGGATTGGAGGTAAATATTGTGTGTTGTTTGTGACGTTTGGAGATATTTTCTGTTTTCTTTTAAGTAACTTCTCTTTGCTTCTCGCCATGTGGCTGAGAACTCATGTAATTTCTCCCTGGTATGTTGTGCCGTCTTACTTTCGATCGATGAGAATGAAGTAGGTGATTGATCTTCCCCTCCAAAGTTGTTTGGATTTTTTTTTTACAAACTAGACTCTTTTGGAGTCTTCTCACGTTAATTTTGACCAAATGTGCTAGAGAAAAGATAAATAAATAGATCAAAAGATAGAGAGAAACATCCGTCTATGAGTTCGATAGACTCTATCATCATTAGCAATAATAGATATTGGAGGCATTCTGTTTTTCTCAAAATTACCAACTTCTGCAATTGTGAAAATAGTGTACCCCTATAATCAACATCTAAAGTACTCACACTTGCCATTATAAAATAGTTTTTTAAATAAATTATAAAATAGTCTAAATACATTCTAGCTAAATTCCATCCATCCACCATTGGTAGAGTGTGGAGCAAACTGGCCAGGGTTCGTAACCTGGTCCTCGCACAATGTTTCTTTGGGTGTAAAGAGGGTAATCTACCCTCTGTCCTCTATGAAAACGTACTGTTGAGAGGAACCCCCCTAGTTTTCATCTAAATTAGCACCTATGGCATTATATATATACGAAACATAAGCTAAAGTAATCCTCTAATAAATTAGCAACATGATGAAAGGTCAAAGATGCAAACACCCCCAAGGGATTTCCAAGAGGTGGTCACTGCGATCAACGAACTCGAAAATGTTTACCTGGGATGCATATATATTTGCAATAATCAGAATGACGTTTCAGAAGTCTCAAAACTTGAAATCTGTTCAAATCTGTTTTTTTAGAAGGGAAAGCATTGGCAGCCAGGCTGGGTCAAGCACGCAGCAAATAATGGAGGTAATAATTAGGTGAGTATTATGTGTTGTGACGTATGGAGAGTGTATTTTCTGGGTTAGGTATTCCTGTCGTCAAAACAGGGGTCAGTTTCTTTGTGAGGCTCAACACGTGCTTGATTGATCTTCTATTTCATGTGATCGTCATAATAATCCAGGCCAGCTAAGGTAGGGATCAAATGGTATCCATTGCATGTTGCATTGTTGTGAGGCTCAACACGTGCTTGATTGATCTTCTATTTCGATCCATGTAAAAGCTTTATGAATACTACTCCTAGAGCATGATGCATGAGACGTAGTAGTAGATGACTAGACGATTATATATTGGAAGCTCAATCAGTTCAGCCGTAGACACATACATACGATGGTCTTGAGCCGGTCAGAATGGACGACAAACAGCCTGTTCGCAGTCAAAATCAACTAATTATTCTTTCTCACTAAACACTATTGAATCAGTCAGAATCGGACAAAATCAGCCGACTTTTCTACTAGCCGAACAGGACGCACTCACTAAGAGAGTAGAAATGGAGATGCACTCTGGGAGAGGCAGACTGGATGGCCTGCACCTGACCTTGACCAACCAAATTCATGGTTGTTGTCTCCGAGATTCAAACATGGTGCACTCTTGGAGACATTGGTGTCTCTACCTGAGCTAGATCATTTTTTTTTCATTCTAGCATATAACTCTATCCAATTATTAAATATCCTTTTCCCTTTTCTTTTTTGCATATATAAACGATTCAGTGGGCGCCCCAATCAGCTCCAGTTTCCAAGTTCAGGGAAGAGTTTTATTTGTTGCTTCCAGTTTCGACAAGGGTGCTGTGATTTCTGTCTTCTACATACAACTTACGACATAGCATGAACGGTGGGCGCTCGACCGCAGTCGCGAGACCGGCAAAGGAGGTCGGCACACGCGCACTGCTAGCTGCAGATAAGGAGACCCAGGTTCCAAGTCTTGCACGGTGGATTTACGTGCAAGCACAAATCAATCAAAAGTTAGAATGTCAACGCGTGCCGCTCTAGCAGCTACTACTGCATTGATATTGTTGATGGGAAGGAAATGGACGCTGTGGTCCGCTGAAAAGGAAGCAGGAAATGGACGCATGCGTGCAAGCTGCATACAAGGATCGCTTTTTCAAAGTTGGAACCTTCTTGTTCCTGTTTCTTTGACGACATGTACGCATCGGAATCTTTTCCGGGTCCCCCATTCGAATCCACCAATTTTAGTGTCCTGATTCGAACTGCCTCCGGTGAAATTTCTGCCGATCTGAATGGGATGTCGATGTCGTGGTCCATTGACAGTGTGCAGAAATGGAATCATACGCCGATTCTGCTACTGGATGCACAGGATCCACTACCGGAAAAATCATCTTTGTCGTGTGAGGCTTGCTTTGCCGTGTGCGAGTGTTTTTTTTTACACAAGGCAAAGGGTTGCCGTGTGAATTTTTTCACCAGCACATGGCAAACCGCGCCTGGCCCCACGCCCATGCCCACCTGCCCTCCCCCCCTCATGCAGTCACGCCCGCATCCCCTTGGCTCCCACGCCCACCTGGCCCCACGCTCGCCTCCCCCACTTACGCCCGCCCGGCCCCATGCCTGCGCCGGCCTTATCTCCTCCCACCGCTCCCTCTCCGGCCTCCACTCGTTCCTCTCCTTTTCTCTCCTCCTCTCTCGATCTCTCCTCGTTCCTCACGCGGTCACGCGACGGCGGGATGGACGGCGGCCGGCGCGGCAGCGGGCAGGACGGCAATCGACCCCCTCCTCTGCCTCCCCTCCCCCCCCTCCGCTCGCCCCTCACCGGCAGTGAGGAGCAGCGGCGGGGTGAGGTGTGGTGGTGGCGCGTGAGAGGTGCGCCGGCGGCCCACCATGGCGCAGCGGCGGCCCTCTACGACGCGCGTGGCCACGGCCCCCACCTTGGCGCGGTGGCCATCCTCGACGCGCGCGGCCCTGGCCCCCACCTCGGCGCCGCCGCCCTCCATCCAGATGTGGTGGAGCGCGCGGGCGGGGCGGGGCGGCGACTGGAGCGCGAGATCTGGTGGTGGTGGCGACCGGCGCGGGCGTGGTGGTAATGGTGTCCGGAGCGCGTGGGCGTGGCAGCACGCGGTGGCGCCAGGCTGCCCCTACGGCGGCCGGAGCAGCAGCATAGGCATGCCCCTGCCGGATGGACGACGGTGGTCGAGGAGGTGGCCTGAGCGGCGGCGGCCGCGCGTCAGTGGCCGGAGCGGCGGTGCATTGGGGCCCTTAGGGCCTTCAACAATTTTTTTTAATTTTTAAAAGAATCTTTGCCATAGCGTATGTCCATGAAGGGGCACACGGCAAAGAGGGCCTTTGCCGGCTAATCTTTGCCGTGTGCGCTTTGCCGAGTGTAACACACGACAAAGGCTTTGCATGTGTTTTTGGGCCTTTGCCGTGTGCTTTAGACACATGACAACGACCCGGATTCCGGCAGTGATCATCTCAACTTCCCCGACGAAGTTGGAACTTTCTCGACATCTACTTTCATGACGACACATACTCCCTCCGTCCCAAAATAAGTGCTCTCACATTGAATGCGGAAAAAAAGTGATACTCTTTTTTAGCCCACACTAGATAGATCAGACATTCACACCAACTCATTTATACACTTTCATCATTCCCTTAATTATATGATTATAATCCAGATTCACTGTCGCGTTCACATGCTCTCTTGACGGGTCATTGGTGTTGATTTTTTTTCTTTTTGTCTTTCTTTTTTTGCCACATCATTTGATTTCATCAGGATTATTAAGAATAGTCCTACTTGTATCGATATTTATCAGCTCTCCCATTTCCTGTTTCTAAACTAAGTTTTTTGGGATAACTTAATTGTATAACTTTTCTAAATTGTCTATTTGAATCTTGTTCAAACAAGTTTTATACAAAACTTAGTTGTTCAAGTTGTCGAAACAAAGTTTAAAATAAACTTATTAGTAGAACGAGAATTCTAAAAATATATTTTTGAGCAATTGATCTTGGAGTTGAATTATAAAAAACTTAGGCGTATAAGTTGGCTACAAAAAGTCAAGCTGACTATAGCTCGTTCGGTTGAGTTCCTTGTCATGGAATCTACCCAACTAGGTTCAAATGCTCAACTCAACATGAGTTCTTGATTTTACCTAGATTTATTATAGTAATTAACAATGCTATTTCTAGTGGTTGATGGCATACCCATCCAATGAGGAGCATGTGGTGACTTTGTTAATCTCAAGATATGTCAGTGCAGTCTCCTAAAAATTCTTATAATTAATATAGGGTTTACGTCGGTCCAGTCTCTAAGAGATGCTTATAACTTGTTTACAAAAGATTAAAATAGAAAATATATCTCCCAAGAAGCTCCGCTTCCACATTTCAAGCTCATGCCGGATGCGGCACCACGCGCTGCAGTACCGGATAATGAATGTCCCCTCCCCCAGCGCCTGCATTCCTCCCATGTGCAGATGTGAGGATCAGGGACGAGTAGCTCCGGCGGGTCATGCCTAACCATAGTGCGTTACGCAATGTCGTAGAGTTCCTGCTGAATTCCAATGTGGACAGACCGCATCCGCACGCCACTCTCCCACCTTCCGTCAATGGGCGATGGGCCGCCGCTGATTCCATGGATCCACTCCAGCGCTTGGGGGTCTGTTGGGTCCTTACGGTACCGTAGCATCGCCAAGAAGTAGCAAGCCCAGGATTCCCCTGCGGCAGCGGCCTCTTGGAGGAGTTGTAGCCCAACGGCGGAATCCGGCTGGTCGACCATCATCTTCATCCCCGCGCAACAAACTGCCTCCGGATGACGGAACTCACGGAGGCGGTCCTCGTGGCGAGATATCATTTCGGGCCAACCACACCACCCATCAACCCGCCGGCGGTTGTAGCGGAAATACTCACGAACCGCACGGTAAGACGGGAGCATGATTACCTCTTTCCGATCGGATTTCCCTGAATGAGCTGCAGATATACCGTAAGCTGAGGTACACATGGACGACCTCTGTTTCATCGCTTGCATCCTTGATGCTGCGAACGATGATCTCGGCGACAATATCCTGGTGCAGGATTTTCGTCAGGACGCAGATCATCGCAGCAGTAGCCATTCTTCTCCACGACGAATAGGGCTCCATCGAGCGCAAGTGGAAGCGGAAGCGACGGCGGCGAGCGGCGGTGCAGAGGAGGAGCAGAGGATTTTTCAGGAAAATCTTGGAAAATCGATCCAAATGGGGGACAAGAAGTTATAGGACGCTGGCGCCTTCTCGGAGAAGTGAGGCGTCTCCTCAATGCGTCTCTTGGGAAGGGGCGGGCGGGCTGGGGAGGAGGCGGATGGGTGTTGCAGCGGTGGCGCGGACGCTGGGGATTAGGCTTTCTTGAAAAAAATTGATCCCCAATCTCGAATGGAATGCGATCTAGAATGCCTCGGAGGCTTCTCTGCGAAGCTAACCTTGAGCGGCGGCCATGGGCGGCAACAGTAACCGGCTCCTCAGTGTGTGCCGACCGGCCGGCCATGAGCGGGCTGGAACAGTTGCAAATTTCGTCAACCTTAAAACGTTCGTCACACAACATTTCGTCTCGTGACCGTATCCATACCAACCGTGCGCAAGCGTGGGCGCTCGCTTTAGTTGCCACGCTGGCGGCTCATAGGGCCAATAGCTGACACACAGCAACAGGCCGTGTGAGGTGAAGATGGAGGCCCAGTTCAGGCTCTGATCCGCTCCACGCTGATGGGCTCATGCACTTGGCCCATTCGGTTCCATACGGTCAGCCCAGTCCACGGACTTGGGCTGTGTCACTGCCATGTGGGGACCACCTGTCATCTTAATCCCTTTCTTCGCGTCGTCTTCTTCCTGCCACTGGTGAAGGCCGCGGACGCTGCCGCGTCGTCTGGACGGACGAGACGCCCCCCATGCCGGGATGCTATATGAAACATGTTGCCTCGCCATCGTATCTCTGGCTCGTCCGAATTCAGATCTATCCGGCCGGGGATAGATCTCCGATGCGCACGCTGCCGTCCGGTACCTTCATGAATCCGATGGAGCTCGGCCATGGCCCCTCTCCCCGTCTCGACCCACTCCTCAGCTCCTCAGATGCGCCAAGGAGCCTGAACCCTCGTAGCTTACCTGGCCCCGTGGGCGCAACTACGGCGGTGCGGATCTCCGGCCGGTCCGGCGCGCGAGCGGACCGCCGGAGCGGGTGTAAGCGCCGGCCGGGGCCCGGCCGAGGTTGCTCCACGGAGCCTAAATCCTCGTCGCTTGCCTGGATCCATGGGGTAGTGCGCCGATGCGGACTTCCGGCCGGGCCGGCGTGCGAGCAGACAGCCGGAGCGGGCGTGAGCACCGGACGGGGCCGGCCTGGGTTGCTGGTGGACGGCAGGGGGACCAACGCACACGTCCGCAACCAGGTCCCACAACACCGGTGGACCCGGACACGTGGACCGCCAAGTCACGCCTCTCCGATGGACCCGGAAGACGTGGACCGTCAAACCCATCCGTCCAGTGAACCCTGTGTTGACAAGTATGACCCGAAGTGAAAGATGACGAAGAGCATTCGTCACCAATGCTACGGCCGAGGGCTCTTTGCTTCAATGACGACACGCCCTGTGCTTCAATGACGAAATTTCCCCTTGCGTCATGGTTGCAAAGGGGCGTTTGTCGACCGCCGGAGTTCTATGACGAACCCTAAAATTTCGTCATTGACGTGGTTGCTTCAATGACGAAATTTTGAAACGTCAAGACAATTTCGCCATAGAAGCAACATTTTGGCATAGTGATTTCTCACAAAACTTATGCAAAATGTTATCATGTGAAGATATCTGAATAAGCTGCACAGAGAAGTTATGCGTAAAAATGCATGCCACAAGTTCTACTAATTAATGATGTTATCTTCATGTTCTGCTGAGATTTGAGAAGTTTTGTGAAAAAATTATGCCTAAAAGTTGTGTGAATAAGTTATAAGATTATTTTTTTCTCTAACTCACAGTAGAGATGTGTATCCTTGTATTAATAATACGAGAAATACATAAAGATGTTACAACGATACTGAGCCTTGCTCACACACACATTAGGCACCTAATGGCACACCCAAAGGAGGGCTTCAAAACCGGCTCCTGCTCCGGCTTCACGTGAAGCCCTCCCAAACGCCTCTCCACAAATCGGCTTCATCAACGAAGCCGGCGAAGAAGCCCAAAACGGCTTTCACTGGGTGACCGAAGCCACAATTTGTGGCTTTGCCAGCTCCGCGTGACGTCATCGCGCCGATTGACGCCGCAGTCCTCGGGGCAGCGCGCGAGGTGGCAGGAAGGAGGCGACAGCCATGAGGAGCAAGGAGCTGCGGCCGGAGGGGGAGCAGGAGGTGGCCACCGGGGCACAGCGCCAGGCCGCCGCGGGCAGAGGCGGGGCAAGAGGAGGCCCCAATGCCAGGCCGCCGCGGTTGGACCGGGGGCGAAGGAGGTCGTCGGCCTCCGCGGCTCGATGCGGGGGAGGAGGCCGACGACGAATGCCGCGGCGAGGAAGGAACCGGACGGCGGACGTCGCAAGGAGCGCGGAGGCCGACACAGCTTCCTCTGGCGGCGGCGACGCGGGGCACAACAGCGCAAGGTCGAGTGGCGACGGTGCGTGTGCAAGGAGGCGATGGTGAGTAGGGGGATGGAGTGGATAAGGAAAGGGAAAAGAACGAACAGGAAGGAGAGAAGATTAAGAAAGGAAGGAAAATGAATAGGAAAGAAAAAGGAAAAGGAAAAAAAGAAAAGGAAAAGAAGAGGAGAGAAGGGCATTATAGACATTTCACTAGGAGAAGTTGTTTTCAATTGCTAGGAGAAGCTGTTTTGCCAAACATTTTACTAACAGATGAAGTCAAAGCCGAAAAAGCAGCTTCACAAGCAAAGTCACAGCCTCAGGCGTTTTCGGTGAAGCCGCGGCCTTCTCAAACACGCCCTAAAAATATAGCTGCATACAAAACTCGACTACTCACTTCTTAGAGCGTTGCCTCCCGTCGATATTGCTTAGGAGATCAGACATGGAGGAGCAGCGACTATTGAAGAGGTAAGCATGCCGTTCTTTCCAAAGGCTCCATGATGGGGGTGTTTAGATGGATAGAAAACTTTCATGAAAATGTCACATCAAAGGAAATGTATCATTTAGGAGTAGTAAATGCGAACTACTAATAAAACAAATTATATATCTAGCCAGGAAATCGCGAGACGAATCTAATGATGGATAATTAGAGGGTAATTAATCAATAATTAGCGAATGGTTACTGTAAAATTTCTGCTACTGATCATGGATTGAATAGACTCATTAGATTTGTCTCGCGACATACATTCCATTCATGTAATGGATTATTTTTTTGTCTACATTTAATACCCCATGCATGTAAAATTGTGTTGATGTGACATTTGCATGGAAAGTTTTTCAAGGAACTAAACGGGGCCTAACATGAACTATGTGTCCACGGCACGCCTTTTCCAAGTTATAGGAGCATCTCCAACAGATTTGCTAAACTGGATTGCTATACCTAAAAACTGGCAGGATTGCTAAAATACTCCCAAAACAGAGCTCCAACAGATTTGCTATATGGATTGCTATTATAGCAAATTACCTAAACCGCTCTCTTGGATTGGTAAATATAGCAATGGAAGAGTGGATTGCTATATTCTCACTGCTCTCTCCTCTCTCTGGCAAGAGAGCCAACTGCTCCCACTGGGAGCTTTCCACGCCCCGGCAACGCTGCCAGAGCCCGCGTGGCCTCGCCGGATCTGCATCGCCGGCTAGGGTGGTGCCCCATCATGAGCGACGCTAGGAAGGGGAGGACCCGGCGGCCGGGGACGGGGTGGATAGGATCGTCGGCGCGGCGGAGGGCAACCGAGCAGGAGGTGGTCGGGGAAGGAGGGAGGACCCGGCGGTGGGGAAGAGGAGGAGAGGTGCGGCGACACGTGGGTGAGGGAGGAGTGGAGGATCGGCGCCGGGGAAGGAGGAGAGGAGCGGGCGCGACTGAGGGAGGAGGGGAGGACCAGCGACGCTGGTGGGGAGGGGAGGAGCGGCGGCGCTGGCGCGACTGAGGGGCAGAGTAGCGGCGACGCGGTGGAGGAGTCGACCAGGAGGGGTCCGTCGGGATTGAAGAGAGGTGGAGGTGGCGGCCAGCCAAGTAGACGAGGGGAGAAGATAAGGTGTCGTCACTTTGTAGATTGGTCCTAACAAATATTTCATTACAAACTAGTCCTTAGAGAGAATATAGGTATCCAGATTTAGCAATTCTATTGGAGATGAACATCAAACCAGTACCTAAATATTCTCTCCTCCTATACCTAAAACCGATTTTAGCATCCAATTTTACCAATTCTCTAGGAGATGCTCCAAGATTCAAAAATACCAAGTTATGGAAAGAAGAAATACCAAACAAAAAAAATCGCTGGTGTCTAACTCGAATTGGGTCACCATGTCACCAATGTCAGCCCACGGTCGCTTTTACGTAGCATCAAACACGAGTTTCTAAAGAGGTTGGCGCCGTATATAGCTAGCTCAAGAGTGATTGAGTGAGGTTAACATTCTATTGTCCATTGGGACGGGAGGAAGACACAACGCAACCCTACCCTTATGAGCATTTCGAGAGACTAAGCCGACAGATCCATGAGATTGACGAAGTCACCGCTGACGGCTGCTATCAACAGGCATGTCGCCTACCGCTGAGCGCTAGTTAAATCCTAAAATAAATTTAGAAAAATGTAAATACCAGTGTAAGAACTTGAACTTTTTACCGAGAAAGCCTTACCACGTGAGCTACTTTCAGGCCCACCACGGCGCCACAGCTAACCTAACCCGGCAGTCAGCCCACGGAACGGAAGATCGTCCCCCCACTAATTTCACCAGCACGGTCAAATTATTGCGCAATAAACTAACGAGTGCCAGAGTCATGGGAGTGGGGATGACCGTGGGAGATACTGATTCCCCCGCAAGCACACTCTGGCTTACTATAATTATTAATCACCCGAATTTTCCACCTCGCTAGCTTAGCTGCTCTACGCCTCTACCCTACCAAAGCTAATGGTGAAAGGAGGATCTCTCAGATCCGGGGTAACCCGAATCCCGAGGCAAAGATCCACCCCCCACCACACGCTCGCGCGCCTATAAAAGCGGCGCCGGGCAGCGCAGGCTTCCAGCAACGAAAGCAGCCGGCAGCGTCCTGCGCCCATCCAGCCGTCGAGCGGAGCCCCGCCGCGCCGCGCCGCCCAACCCCCCTCTCGATTGCTCCGCGCCACCACCCTCCTCGAGATCGACCGGCGTCGAGCAAGACAACAAGTTCGTGCGCGATGGCTGCCATTCTGCCGGAGACCTCGTCGGACGGCAAGGCCCTGACGGACGCCTGGGACTACAAGGGCCGCCCCGCCAGCCGCGCCTCCACCGGCGGATGGGGCTGCGCTGCCATGATCTTAGGTACGGTAACACCTGCCTTGCTCTGCCTACCGTGTCGCTTCTCGGCCACGGCACATGACTTTGCGGCGATCCCCGCGCGCCGGCCATTACTGCTCTGTTCGTGCTGTCCATGCACCTGCATGTGCGTGGTCCAGACTCCTGACTCCTGATCGAGAAGCTGTTGTTGATTCTTGGTGAAATATGAAGGCGCGGAGCTGTTCGAGCGGATGACGACGCTGGGCATCGCGGTGAACCTGGTGCCGTACATGACCGGCACGATGCATCTCGGCAATGCCGCCGCCGCCAACACCGTGACAAACTTCATCGGCACGTCCTTCATGCTCTGCCTCCTCGGCGGCTTCGTCGCCGACAGCTACCTCGGCCGCTACCTCACCATCGCAATCTTCACCGCCGTCCAGGCCACGGTAAGTTCAATTCGTTCGTCGTCTCTCGATCACCGGCATCTATCTAACTTTTACTGCTCTTACAACAAGAGCGTTCATGTCACCTGGCTAATAATTAATTTGTACGTACGACGCGCACAGGGCGTGATGATCCTGACGATCTCGACGGCGGCGCCTGGTCTGCGGCCACCACCGTGCGCGGACGCCAAGGGCGCGAGCCCGGACTGCGTTCCGGCGAACGGGACGCAGCTGGGGGTGCTGTACCTGGGCCTGTACCTGACGGCGCTGGGCACGGGCGGGCTCAAGTCCAGCGTGTCGGGCTTCGGGTCCGACCAGTTCGACGAGGCCCACGACGGGGAGCGCGGCAAGATGCTGCGCTTCTTCAACTGGTTCTACTTCTTCGTCAGCATCGGCGCGCTGCTCGCCGTCACCGTCCTCGTCTACGTCCAGGACAACGTCGGCCGCCGATGGGGATACGGCATCTGCGCCGCCGGCATCCTCGTGGGCCTCGCCGTCTTCCTCCTCGGCACCAGGAGGTACCGCTTCAAGAAGCTCGTGGGCAGCCCGCTCACCCAGGTCGCCGCCGTCACCGTGGCCGCCTGGAACAAGCGCGCCCTGCCCGTGCCCTCCGACCCCGACATGCTCTACGACGTCGATGACGCCGCCGCTGCCGGAGCCGACGTCAAGGGGAAGCAGAAGCTGCCACACAGCAAGGAATGCCGGTAAGAAATTGAATCCTTCCGTTCCGTTACCTATTACTAGCTTTATATATGCTTCGTAAAAGAATTTACTCGATGGTAGTAGATAGTAGTAGTATACACTTACTCGCCAGTAGTAGAACTGATTAAATTTAACAGTACCAACGACTTACTCGACCACGCGAACAGATTCAATTAATAATTAACATGTCCAAAGAGGACGAGCCCGCTGTTCATATGGCGACTTAATTAATTTGTTCGACGAGTTATAGGAGATGCATGAATAACCCTATCTCTTGTTCCTGCTTGTCCGGTCGCATGTGGGTCACTCGTGCACAGGCTACACGAGACACACAGATGTATCCATCCATCTATCAGTCTATTAGATATACAGTAGCCAGGAAAGACAGGTTGTGTAGTGCAAATTGCTGCTGCTCATTGGTGGACCACACACCCTGTGCTGCAACATGCATCTGCGAATCCCCATCGCCCCTCAAATAATTCTGCAGTTTTCAACTCCCTGCAGTCCGCAGCTGCTCACCTATAGCTCCGTGCTCAGTGATCACTCTTTCCTTCACACATGCAAACAGATGCGTGCACACATAGTTAACCTGCTTTTAAGGTGAAAAAAATATACGTTTCCCGATCAAAGTAATTTAAACCAGAACATAGCACTAGCACCTAGGGCAGATGCAAGCTGATAAAAGGGAGCTGGGACATGGTACCGCCACATGCTGGCATGCATGTGTGTTTGTCACAAGATCACTGCTGCTGTGTGCGTACTGCAGTCTGCAGCAGTTTCACGGTAATCCACAGTACAGTTGACTGCTAGAGCCTAGAGGGCCTGTATAGGCAGGGACTGACAAAATTAGCATTTAGCACAGGCACGCACGGAGACGTTTGCGTGTGCTTGGATGGAGGCAGGAGCCGAGTGTGTGCTGGGCTGAATAATGTCGACGCATGCAGACGCGTCAGGGAGCTCGGCGTGACGCGATGTGTAGAGCGAGACACCGCAGATACAGCCCATTGCCAATCGCCAGGGGATATGATCGATCGGTCTAAAATTCTCAGTTCTGGCGTCCATCCACCACTTGCACGTACCGTCCACGGTACATGTGACGACGCCTGGTGTCTCCTAGTGTCGTCGTGCTTGCGCCGCATGGCACCAGATAATCGAAATCTCTCACGTGTTCACATAGATCTTTACATGTGGGTGGGGGGCGAAAATGATAAACACTGCTGAAGATAATAACTAGCTGCTTGAACCACTTAATAGAATCTGTAAAAAGGAAAAAAAAAAACAAATTAGGGCGGCCTGCTTGCTCCTGGGCCAGAAATATTTTTATGCTACCTGACTATCTACTTTGTGGTTCTGGAGAACAACGACGACGACAACGGTCAATAGCCTGCTGAACCACAAATAATACACTAGCTTTTCTAATAACCACCTACTCATCCAGATAGTAACGTCACTCCATGCATCACCGTTTCTTTAGCGAAAAAAAAATTGAGATTAGGCGGACGACGCACAGAGAAAGTGACAGCGACGACGAGCTCACCTCACTTTTCACTTAACCTCGCAATTGATTAGTACAGTACTAATTCATTTAGCTGCACCCTGAAGACAGCGATTATGCAGTGGGGAGTCGACCACTGGACCGGGCGAGGTAACGCCGGCCTCTCGTAGTCGCAGATGCATGAACCCTGCACAGGGAGGGGTACTGCTGCTTCAGCGATCGATCGGCCATTCCAAGGCCCGTTGTTTAGTCCCCCAACAGATGCCTTTGTCCTGTGGAAAACCACCAGGAAAGCTGAGGTAGCCACCCGGCGCACGCCCTGAAACTTTGCGGTGCCTGCCTGCTTCCCTGCCTGCCCACGGGTCTCAGAACCATTTGCTCGATCACATGGCCGGCGGCGCGCGCGCACACGCACACGCACGCAGCACAGTGGCAGCATCAGGCTCACGGGCGCGGCTACCAAGGCCACCCGTTCGTGTGGCTCCCTGCTGCTCTCGCTGCCGCCCCCATGCAAAGTCCAAACCTCCACGAACGCAAATAAGGTCACGCGAACGGGCTCGATCACGAGCCGCGCAGCGCTGATCGGTCGAATCGTCTAGCTTCGGTGGATGTGATGTGACGCGCCGGCGATTCTTGATCGGACGTGCAAAGTTGCTTGCATTTTGAGTCGCCCTCTCGTCGATAGACTGTAGTTGTGGTCTCTAGGCAGCCACCAGGTCGTAGACCAAATAATTCAAACCTGTTCAGTAATTTAACGTTGAAAAAAATGATCTTGCTTTCTACAGGAGTTGGCTACTACAATAATTGACAATACTACAATAACACGTACTGAAGACTTACTGTAAACTGATGACGATGCAGGTTCCTTGACCACGCGGCGATCATCGACGGCGAGTCGCCGGCGGCGGCGAGCAAGTGGACGCTGAACACGCGGACGGACGTGGAGGAGGTGAAGCAGGTGGTGCGGATGCTGCCGATCTGGGCGACGACCATCATGTTCTGGACGATCCACGCGCAGATGACCACCTTCTCGGTGGCGCAGGCGGAGCTCATGGACCGCGCCATCGGCGGCTCGGGCTTCCTCATCCCGGCCGGCTCCCTCACCGTCTTCCTCATCGGCTCCATCCTCCTCACGGTGCCCCTCTACGACCGCCTCCTCGCCCCCGTCGTCAAGCGCCTCACCGGCAACCCGCACGGGCTCAGCCCGCTGCAGCGGGTCTTCGTCGGCCTCTTTCTCTCCGTCGCCGGCATGGTCGTGGCCGCGCTCATCGAGCGCCACCGCCAGAGCACCTCCGTGCACGGCGTCACGCTCAGCGTGTTCCTGCTCATGCCGCAGTTCGTGCTCGTCGGCGCCGGCGAGGCGTTCACGTACATGGGCCAGCTCGCGTTCTTCCTGCGCGAGTGCCCCAAGGGCATGAAGACCATGAGCACGGGGCTCTTCCTCAGCACCTGCGCGCTCGGCTTCTTCTTCAGCACGCTGCTCGTAACCATCGTCGATAAGGTCACGGGACACCACTGGCCACGGCGGCTGGCTCGCGGACAACCTCAACGACGGGAGGCTCGACTACTTCTACTGGCTGCTCGGCGTGATCAGCGCCATTAACCTTGTCCTTTTCACGTTCGCTGCCAAGGGGTACGTGTACAAGGAGAAGCGCCTGGCGGACGCCGGCATCGAGCTCGCCGACGGAGGAGGCCATTGCCGTCGGCCACTGATCGACGCTGCCACAACCGGGCATATGGCATGGATGCATGCGCGCGTGCATCCTTCTTTCTTTCTTGTATGTTTTGATGACTTGTTTTGGCGTGTATGTATTCGGCGGGGGGTATGCGTGATGTGTTTTGGCACGGTGTGACCCCGTTGTACCTACGTACGTGTGCATCTAATTTACGAGTACGTGAGGGTAAAGAAATGTAGATAGAAATATACGGCTTAATAAGTGCCAAATAGTGATATACGGTGTACTCTGCTTCTTGGAATGGACAGAAGCGTTGATGCCCCTGTTTAATAGCCACAATTTAATCTTATTACCAAGGAGCTTATATTAAGAAAATATCAAATTTATTCTTCCATCAATCAACAAGGCACATTTCGAATAAGTATTGACCAAGAATTACTCAAATTATATACACACAAGTTCATCAATCCGTGGTACTTGTGCAAAACTGTTTACCTTACGCTCTACTCATTAGTTGAAGTGAAGTGGCTTGTGCAAAAAGTACGGCTAGATTCAATGTTATGTTCTTTTTATAATGGATTTTTATATCTTTCATCTCTTCCCAACAAATTTTAGATGTTCTATAAGTACAACCACATCTCTGTGCACATCCAATGTTTATACCGAATGCCTTTTTCATATTACCCCCACATCTTTGTATATCTGGTGTGGGTAATTTAGATGTGAATTTAGTGGTTACTTTAACTCATTTTTACAATTGCATTGTTGGGTAATTTTAGACGAATATTAGGACCAAATATTATTTTTTCATAATGGGAGAGGCAACTAATTTAGAGGATCACTTTATGTTAGGCTATTTTTAGGCCAGTCTCAGTGGGGAGTTCCACTGCACTGTTATCTAGACGGCCACGTCAGCATTTTAGTGGAATGAAACTGTCACTCTCAGTGCACAGTTTTATAGACAAGTTGCGGCATTTAATTTGTACATTGTGTTGTGATCAAACGTGCCATGAGAACTCTATAGCCTGTAATTGTATAGAAGTATACGGTAAATAAACATTGTTTTCATTAAAACATATCGCTTATAACATGATAAATTAAATCAAAACTAGAAAGTTTTATATAAAATACTGATGTGTCATTTGAGTTTAGATGATCGGCATGTTATTAGTTTTATAAAAAAGAAAATAAATAAAAGATTGACTCATGGGCCGTTGTTTTTGGGCCAGTAGCCCACTACCAACAAGTCCATGGCTTGCCCTAATAGCCTCTCGGTCACCCTCTTCTTCGCAGAACAAGCAGCGGCCGTCGTTCTTTCTTTTCCCCCTCACTACTTCTCTCTCCTTCCACACCGACGCTTCTTGATTCCTTGTTGTTGGTCATCACCTCGCATGAAGAACTAGCAAGATCGATAGCCCCCATCCTCCTCTTCATTCCAGTGCTCTCAATTTTGTGAGAGACGCTATGAACAGATGTGCCTCCTCACACAGTCTAGGCATGAGCATCGATGAGGAGGAAGCGCGGGAGGAGCGAGCGTCGGCTCACCGCAGATCCCGGATGACACTCCTACCCCATCATTCGAGTTCCATCGGTCTCGTGTACCGAACCGGGCGGGTGTCATAGTAATGAAACGAGTCATGTCTCTCTCTCCTCGTTAATCTACTGTCATGTCATCAAAATGCCTATGTGACACCTCATTTATTGTGGATGAAACCAGCACTGAGACTGGCCTTATAATACCATTGGTGGATAGTTTTATAGCAGATGTAGCTTATTCAGTGCCTATGATAGTTAGAGTCCACCATATTGATGATTGGGTGTTTTGATTTTTGTGAAAATTTCTAAAATTTATCTCTTTCTTTAATGCATCTCATGAGGATTGATTTGAGGGCTCAAAAGTGAGTTGCCAGTAATTGGAGTAGAGAAGTCACATCAATAGATTTGTATTGAGATTTGGTGAAGGGATTTGAAGAGTGATTCAAGGGAGAGAAAGATAGACGGCTAGTAAGTTGACTCCCCACTAGTAAGTTGATTCCCCATCTCTTGAGCACTTGGTTCTTTGTCGTGATTTGATTTTTTTTTCTTTTTTTTTACTCTTGGAACCTGCTCCTAGACGGAAAGGCATCCTCTGAGAGTGGCTAATCCACGGTGGACACCCCAGGAAGTTTGTATCACCCCATTTTAGTAAAGGCTTGTTTGGAAACCACTGGCTAAACTTTAGCACTTACTTAATTGCAGTCTTAAACTTTAGTACCTAGGGTTTTTGGATAGTGCTAAACTTTAGCAAAAGAGCATGAACAAAGGACCTCCATGCCCCTTGTCAGCAACTTTTCGCATGCAGTGGGTGGAGAGAGAGAAAAAGTGAGGGGTAGGGGGTGGAATTGTGGGCATGGGGACTACTTTTAGCAACTTTTAGCACCTCCTTAGCCTGCTAGAGTTTCCCCCCTTGCTAAAATTAGCAACCACCTTTTAGCAAACCTGTTTGTAACTTTTATGCTAAAGTTTAGCAAAAACTCACTTGCTAAAGTTTACCAAGGAGGAAACAAACATGTCCTAAATAAACCCCGACGTCTTTGGTTTGCTAGGGTTAAGAAGTGGCATATGTGTGATAAGCCCACCCTTTTGTGGGTTTGTCCACGGAGACCTAGGTTCCCTTTGTGGGAACTGAACTTCGGTGAACGAATCCCCTTGTCTCTTGTGCTTTGTTTCTAGTCAATGACGGACCAAGCCAATGAATGGAGCCCAGGCAAAGGCTATGTCAGCTCTCTCTTTTATTTGGCAGAACATGTTACAACACCGTAGACGACTGATTTGATGGGCACCAGCGTAGGGGCTTCCTCTGTGCCATTGTGTCAGAGCCCGGGCGGCTGCCCAAGATCGTCGGGCCTTGGGTCCGCCCTATTTCTAGTATTACATACTTGTTGCTTGTATCGTATCATTTCTAGGGTTTCAAGTCGATCTACTCGTTGCAAGGGATTGTACTATTAGGTCATTTACTCCTACTAAAGTCATTATTTCATAGATTTGAATTTGGTCAAAGTTTGATTTCACTTGGTTCGGTTCAACAAAATTTTCTAGAGATTTTGGATATTTATACGAAAACACTGCAAGCTGCAGAGATTCAAAAAAAAAAATCTCTAGACCCTTTGTAGTTTCCTAATCTATTTCCTTTAAGTCTTGTAAATTATAGTTAACAACTATTCAACACCCCTCTAATCAACATTAAGATCTTTTTAGTGATTAATTTTGTACTATTTTCACAAGACTTGCAATGCAAATTATATTTTATTGTATTTTTCAATATTTTTAAAATTGGGATATTTGCCAACAATTTTTGGAATCAATTTTAGTTGTAAATTTTAGAAAGTTCAAATTTCAATGGATTTTTATCTAAACTTCTAATAATTATTCTAAAAGTAAATTTTGTTTGGAGGGCTTTACCAAATGTGTTCGATCAATGCCAATGAGTGACGACTATGTACAAAGTCTCTTGTACAAATCAATATGGTTATTTGTCGGATACATGTCAAGAATGCAATACTTGATGAACAAAGTAAACAATATAGTAGCATTATACTTTTAGTATTATGGTAGCAATGTTTTTAGGGAAAAAATGCATATCATGGTTCCACTATGCTAAAACATGGTACACTCCACCAAGATTAAATGGGTGGCCTAGTGTCACAAGTGCGACAATATGCATGAGCAAGATAAGTACTTAGTATTAAGTCATTACTAGATTATATTATCATAAATTATGTAACCAAAAACCAATAACGATCATTTGAATAGTTTTACATGTTGACTTTTAGAAGTGGAAGGTGGGACAGTTAATATCCACAAGGCAGTTATAGCTTATTTGACGGGAAGTCTGAGAAAGTTGTCTGGCTCATATAACAAATCCAGCTATTGGATTTTGATGGCCTAGGGTTGGGTGGTGTTGCCTGGCTAGCGAGCTGCCTGGCAGGTAGCAACCAAACAAGCCCTAAGTACATGTCAAATATATGTGAATAGCATTAGTAATTATAAGGTAAGTTTTTAGATAATTAAAATGTTAGCATCATATCTTAAGGAAAATATCACATTAATTTTTACAGGATAATTGCTTATTAAATTTCTGATATGTGAAATGGATAATATATTGTTGAAGTGGGAACGCCTTATGCAAGTAAAGAATATGATTTTGGTTCCTAGAGACCGAGTATTCCTAATAGATGAAAATTATGATGATTAATATGAGACATTCTGAAGAAAACAAATTTGTTGTATCTAACACACCAAAGATGTGAGAAGCAAGAACTACAAGATTTGCAATGTCTATTTATAAAACTAAACTCATTTCCCACGCATGTGTACATTCTTGTTAGTTGGTTTATATTTAGGTGGAGATTTAATTTCAAATGGTCAAAAAAACTTTGAAGTTGTAGGGCGTGTCATTCAAACAATAGTGTGTGACAATAGTCGTTTAGTTGCTTTTTATCAAATTAATAAAATTGGTGGACCATGAATAAATATACTTTGGCTACTATTCAACTTGTAATGAGAGTTTATGATGGCCTTATGCATTTATGAACCAAAGAAGTTCATAGGTGTGCCATATTTGATGGTGAACCAAGGGGATCTAGGCACATTACACTGGTAAACCAAGTGGCACTAAGTGGAGGACCATGCGTCTACAATGAACTAAAATATCACAATAAACTATTACATAGTCTCTCGATACTCATATTTATTTCTTACTTGTCAAGGACTATAATGATCTTATGTCCAAGTGAAGAAAAACCCTAGTGACCCTTTGAAAGTGCATCTTCGCCCCCTAAGTGGGTTTTGGTGGTTAAAGATAGAACACTTGAAGGACTAATGGTGTGATCAAGGATATGGGCAGGTACTAAGTCTATCAAATGATTGGAAGGCCCTTAAAAAAGGGCAAACAAGGACTTAAGTGGAGATTTAAATTCATTTTATATTTTGAATTTGAGGTTAGGAATGTTGCACTATTCAGAGGGATGCGAAATCACTAGCTTTTCTTAAACAGGTGTTCAAGATGATCTAACTACCCTATGAGAGACACTAAGCGCTACACATATCACATGGTTTTTACTTAGAGAGTGCTCACTGAGAAAGTGCAGAGTCAACACACATGACTTTTTCGGAGTTTGAAGAACTCTGCAAGGTACGAAATTTTTGGACTTTAGTGTAGAAATTCCGGACTTTAGTAGTCCAACTGCTAGTTTCTAGGTTGCAGCTATAAATACTCATTCACCCCCTCAAACATAATGCTATTGACCTAACTTCGACCTGAGCTCTTTAGTTTGCATTCAAAGCTCCCCCTCTCTTCCCCTTTGCTTGTTTCGTGAGATCTAGTTGGGGATTTAAGGAGGGATTCAAGGGAGAACAAGAGAGAGAGAGAGAGCTAGCGAACAAGTTCCCCATCTCTTGAGCACTTGATTCTGTTAAGCCTTTGATTTGGGATAGGCCAACCGGTTGTGGCCATTCTCGAGAAGTTTGTAACATCTTGTGAGTAAATATAAACTCTAGCTGACCTCTGGGTTGCTAGACCGAGGAAGAGGCTTTGGGCGAGCCCACCCTTTTGGTGGTACCTCAATAGAGATGTCAGATTTCTTTTGGAAAAGCTTAAACTTCGGGAAACAAATTCTTGTGTCTTTGTATGCTTGTTGTCATGATTGACTTATTTGTTACTCGAGTTGATCCATTTATGAGGGTTTATATTGATTCTATCTTGTATAACATCTCTAGTGTACCTTGCTAGTTATTGCACCAAGTTTTGGTGTCAACACCAGGGAACCTCCATAATTCATCGATTTGATTTTGGTGAAGGTTAGCAATCTCGTTAGTTCATTTCGGCAGGTTTATCCAAAGAATTCGGAGATTTCTACGGAAATTCTAGACAAATCTCTAAAACTCAAGTTGGTGACAACTTTCTTTTAAGTGTTGTAATTTTTAGTTAATGACTATTCACCGCCCCGCCTTCTAGTCGACATTAAGATCTTTTCAATTGGTATCGGAGCAAGGTTGCTCTGTATTAAAGCTTAACCGCTTGGAGATCCAATATGTCGCAAACCGGTGGTTTGGGTACTCTAGGAGAAGAAGGTGATCCTAATGCACAACGAGGAACTGCCGGAAACCCGACCGACGGTCATGGTAGTCCTACAAAGAAGAGTCCTACCCGTAGTAGCACAAGCAAAATACAACCTAGAGTGGAAGATTCAAGTTCTGATGATGACTCTGATTACGATGATGCAAGATCTCATAAGTCCACAAGGAATCATTCTAAGTTCACGGAGGGTGCATTTGATTATAGTCGTTTGAGTCTAAATGCTACCGACTCCTCTGTCACTTTGATGGAATAGGCTATGAAAAATGGCAATACAACATGAGAGGTTACTTGATTGGTGTGAACTCGGTTCTTTAGAAGATTGTTGAAATTGGAGTAAACTTTTCTAGTGACAAAAGCAATGCACCTCTCACACAAGATCAAGAATATGAGATACAACTCAACTTTCAAGCAAACTTTACTAGTGAAAAAAGCAACGCAACCTTCCGCCACACCACGCAAATTAGGGAAAGTGAGGCCTTCAATTTGGTGTGTGACGCCGGTGAGCCTCGTTAGGTGTATTGGTTAATTTCGTATCAGTAAGATGAAGACTATGATGTGGAACAAGTTCTTTAAGTTAATGGTACGTTTGAGTTAATTTCATGTGAATATTTCAATATTTTTTAATTTTTATATTTTTTATAAAACTTTAAAATCCATTCTAAGCTGCGCAATTTTGAACTGCTTCGATTGAGGAACTATTCTATCTAGACTAAATCTTAACCACTTAGAATATGATCCAGCGGTTATATATAGGAGGGCGGTGATGTTGTTGTTTCCCTAACCATACCCTATCTACTTCACCACCAGTTGACATCCCACCCCCGCCTCATCCCCTCCGTAGCCGTCCGCTAGCCCTCCCCTGCCTCATCAGCCCCTCCACCGCCATCCACCATTCCTCCCCCCACCACATCCTCCTCCATGTGCTGCCGTCCGTGGAGTAGGATACCAAGGTTATCACATCTTTGGCAGCCGTAGTGATGAGCATCACTGAGGCTGCAGTGGCCGCATCTTCGATGGTATAGGAGGCTGCTGGATCTGCATTAGGATTGGTCGGATCATGGCTGAGGTACGAAAGGCCCATGCCTCATCCTCCTGTACCTCCGAAGATGTGGTTGCCGCTGCCGTGGGGAGGTTGGCAGCACTCAAGGCTGGGCCAGATCCACAGTCGCAACATCCTCGGCAATTGTGGCGAAGGCCCATGCTCCTGTGGCCTTGGAGCACGAGCTCACCACGAGGCGATGGTGCCTCCCCTTGGACAATGACCTTCATCACCATGGTGGCATTAGCGGTGGGGCGACCGGGGCCATCCTCGTGGTGTAATCCAGCGATGTAAGTATTGTGGTTAACTAGTTTGTTATGAATAAATTGTCCATTTTGGTTAGATTAGGCTTTTCGTTTATTTATCCTAGTATCTAGTTGATGAATCGTTTAGTTTAGTTCTAGTTGATGAACTGCCACTATCTGCTTAGTTTAGTTCTAGTTTATGTCTGCCAACATGAATATGAGCAAGTACATGTGTCTGTTAACATATATTTATGCATGATCTTCCCGTTAGCTTTTCAGGTTATCTAAAATTACCAAATTTGAAATGATAATGTTCAAGTGATGTTGAATATGAGCGAGTACATGTGTTGTTATCAGTGTCTAGCATGTATCGACGTACATGTTCACATTTAGTTGAATGTGTATCTATTGTATTGCATCTGTTAACTAAATGTGTATCTATTGTATTGCGTCTGTTGTATGTGCAATTCATTCATAACGATGCATATCTAGTATTCATTGATCCAACTAATGGATGTCTACTGATTCTTTTTAACCACGAATGAAGTATTTTAACCGACGCTAATCTAAACCGCTAATGATAGGTTAACAAACGCGACGGCCTAGCTAACAACCGCTGCGACTAGCGCACTCATACGTAAGGCGCTAACTAAAACCGGTAGATTTAAGCACTCAAATGTACCGGCGCTACTTAAAAGCCGCTTAGAATAATAAACTATTTTAAACGGTCTAGAATTACGCCAGCATATTTAGGGGTCATTTCTGCCGGTTATTACACTGGCACGAATAATGCACCCTCATTCATATGGTCCCGTGGTGGCGGGTCTGTCACATGCACGAATGAATATTTCACGTACAATGACACATATGACGGTCTATGCAATACTGTAGCCTAGAACCAAATTTTAGGTCTGTCAAAAAGGAAACGAAATACAAAGAAGAATCAAATACGGTCATAGTGTAAACTAGTTAGTAAGGTTATGTGAACATCTGTCAACTTTCCTTGAAATACAAGCTTTTCATTGTGGCAATAATTAAGCCTATTCTATTGGTGAAAAGTTGGCTGGTTTTGACTTTTTTAATACTATTCTGTGAGTAAGAAGAAGATAGAATAAGTCAGAACAGCTGGCTGGAAAACAGAATAAGCAGAACCAACTTACATTTATAATTTATAACAATGAATGCGACCATGTACGCACGTACTATTCAAAACCTAGTATAATAGGTGGACGAATTCCTGGACAAGAACCCTAACATTGTTGGTTGAGTTAATCTCACAAAGCTTAATTAGTCGTTGCTATATTTTTGTAACTTTTCAAACAAACCGTGTGGCTCTACATGTACACTGCGTGCTAATTCAATGAGAGAAGCCGTCACGTGTACTCTCTCATAAATACAAGGACACCACCCTATGGAAAGAAAAAAGAAAGAAAATAAAGGGAAGCAAAAGTTATACAAGGACGAGCGCATGCATCCAGCAACTTTGAACATGATGCATGGAAGCGGAGTGACCGAGTGTCTGTCTCAGTGGCCGACGGCAATGGTCTCCTCGTCGGCGAGTTCGATGCCGGCGTCGGCCAGGCGCTTCTCCTTGTATACGTAACCCTTGGCAGCGAACGTGAAAAGGACAAGGTTGATGGAGCTGATCACGCCGAGCAACCAGTAGAAGTAGTCGAGCCTCCCGTCGTTGAGGTTGTCCGCGAGCCAGCCGCCGTGGCCGTGGTGTCCCGTGACCTTATCGACGATGGTTACGAGCAGCGTGCTGAAGAAGAAGCCGAGCGCGCAGGTGCTGAGGAAGAGCCCGTGCTCATGGTCTTCATGCCCTTGGGGCACTCGCGCAGGAAGAACGCGAGCTGGCCCATGTACGTGAACGCCTCGCCGGCGCCGACGAGCACGAACTGCGGCATGAGCAGGAACACGCTGAGCGTGACGCCGTGCACGGAGGTGCTCTGGCGGTGGCGCTCGATGAGCGCGGCCACGACCATGCCGGCGACGGAGAGGAAGAGGCCGACGAAGACCCGCTGCAGCGGGCTGAGCCCGTGCGGGTTGCCTGGTGAGGCGCTTGACGACGGGGGCGAGGAGGCGGTCGTAGAGGGGCACCGTGAGGAGGATGGAGCCGATGAGGAAGACGGTGAGGGAGCCGGCCGGGATGAGGAAGCCCGAGCCGCCGATGGCGCGGTCCATGAGCTCCGCCTGCGCCACCGAGAAGGTGGTCATCTGCGCGTGGATCGTCCAGAACATGATGGTCGTCGCCCAGATCGGCAGCATCCGCACCACCTGCTTCACCTCCTCCACGTCCGTCCGCGTGTTCAGCGTCCACTTGCTTGCCGTCGCCGGCGACTCGCCGTCGATGATCGCCGCGTGGTCAAGGAACCTGCATGATGCAGCAAAGTCTCATTAGTACAGCTGAATAATAATCTCATCAGACACGAATAATCTATCTATTATCTTATCTTAATAAAGCAGAAGCAAAAGGAGCCACCAGATTCACCAAGAGGGCCAAGAAATTCCCACGTTAATCTAAAAAAGAGAACGATATACACCGTTGAATTTTATGAAGATCTAATGGTCTCAATTAATCCAAAGAATCCATGTCAAATAATACTAATAAATATATTTAATATAAAGATTGACTAAAAAACATGGAATCCTTCCCTATGAGATTTCTACACGGACATAAAGACTAACTGGAAATTATGGAATCCTTTTCGTATTAGATTGCGGCATGGACATAAAAGGTCATCTCATTGGAATACTCACGGAACACAAACTAATAACACTTTACTTATTAGCTTAGGAAAAAAAAGAATATATATTTATTGATAACATAATTTATTAAACCCGTTGTGGAGACCACATGCTTTATCTATGTGTCGGACTTTGGTGTGTTGCGAGCTTTAAGGAGCATAGGCTAATCTAGGTAAATATAATTCTAAGTCATTAACCTTTATATTAAATATATTTATCACCTTAAATTAACTTGCTCAACTCAACCTAAATCTGATTAGCTCAGATTAACTTTAATACATTCACTGCAACCCTACTCCTATGAGCACATCCGAGAGACTAAGCCGACTGACCCTCGAGATTAAAGAACACACCACTAACATCTTGCTATCGATGGGCACGTCGCCTACCGCTAAAAGAATAGTATTGGTTTAATCTTTTAATAAATCTAGAAAAATACAAGCATTTGTGTCGAGTCAAGAACTCAAACCCAGGTAGGCAGGTTCCCAACAAGAAACCTTACTAGCTGAGCTATGCTAAAATCGCAACCGGTATATCATATTTCCCTTAGAGTAATTAAGATTACACTTGAAACATGTACATGTTAGTACATATGTACTGTCTTCATTTCAAATTTTAGGGCATTTTAATTTTTCTACTTACATAACCTAATATATGTCTAGGTGTATTGAAAATACATGAATCTACGAAAGCCAAAAATGATCTACAATTTAAAATGATGGGAGTATTATGATGCCGAGGTTCATGCGACGCATATGGCCCCCCAACGTGAATTTGACTTGCAAAAGCTGAATTGCATGGGACAGAAGGAGAAGACAACTAGGAAATCCATAGTCAGACAACTTAATCGTTATCGCGTCTATCAACACTTTCGTCTTTTTGAATAACTATAACCATTTCCTACACCTTAAGAGGTAAAAAAAACTTGGTCGGTGGAGAAAATACTGCCCCTAGTATTTCAATAAGATCTCAACTAGAGCCATCCGAGAAAAATCATAAAAGCTAGCCCCCTTATACATGGGGATGCCGCACCATAGGTTCGGGTCTTGACCTGTGCTTTGAGTCCCAACCTACTAGACCAACCCCTTACACGAGGGCTGCCCATCATAGGTCGGTTCACCCATGCCAACCAAGGGAACAAGCGATTGAGTTTTTTTTAACCTTTGTTGCAACGCGAAGTCGAATGCATGACCTAAGGAGTGTTACTAGAGCCACCTAACCAACTCAGTTAAAGGCCCATTCACTCATTAAAAGGTAAAAACAAGAAGGAAAGCTAAATGGTTGATCTCTAATGATGAAGGATCTTCTTGGGTTAGATCCAAATATAAACTATGTTTGCACTGAAAATTAGTAGAATTTAGATGGAAGGAATTTTTGGTGTGAAATTAAAAATTTTAAGTGGAAGCAATAATTTTTTTATTACTTTAATTTAGTAGGAACAATAATTTTTTATGATTCTGTAGAGCTACAAAATCATATAGTTGTGAAGCATTTTAGACATGATATGAAGAGAGCAAACAACAAGTTTTAAGATTGGGTTAACGGGAATATCTTTCAAATCCGGCAAAGATTTTACAAGACCTCATGACGTACCAACGACTTCAATTGGGTAGTGGATATAGCGATGTAAAGCATGGGAACCTACATCGGTTAGTACCACAGAGTAATATCAATCTTAGGAGATGAACATTGATGATTAATTGAATAGATATGGTGTGGAGAGATTTGTGATACAAGTAAAAGGAATGCATATAACGGGGATAAAAATAGCATCTGATTGGTATTGAGGAAGAATGCAACACGTAGTTTAACCAAAATGATGATAAAAAAATTGAACAAACTAAATCTAAATATTGGTGGTTTTTTTATCCAAATGGATATGGATGATGGTAGAGCTATTGATCAAATGAAAGCTGAATGCGGCATCCATCCTCGATTGTGTAACAAGAAATTTGAGCATGCTTGACCTAGGAACAATTTCTTTTGAACTATTTGAGGAGATATAGGGAGTAGTTAACATAATTATTTGTTTTGTATACTTTATTTACTCTACACGCGCTTTAAACAGGTCGGTAACTATAGCAATCTTTATTTAGGTGGCCGCAGTTGCTCCATGAGTTAAGGATTCTTTTCAACTTCTTTCCATGTTAAAAAACGACTATAGGGATCTAAGCCCCCGGCCGTATTGATGGCTTAATATCTGTGCAAATGGGGATTCGAACCGTGGTTGCTAGGTTCACTCTACAATAAGCTAACCAACCAGGCTAGAGCCCATTTGCAACTTCTTTCCATGTTGCCAAAAAAGGATTGATGCTAATTAAACATGCCTATGCATGTATAGCTTTGGAGTTCATTTGCACAAAGCACATATACAAATATGATTTGAAATACAATACGTAAACTAAAGTAATTAAGAAGACTTAATTATGCTAAGAGTTCAAAATTATGCTAAGAGTTTAAAAATTATTAGCGCGGGGCACCTTGCTAGTTATCTTAATAAAGCAAAAGCAAAAGGAGCCACCAGATTCACCGAGAGGGCCAAGAAAATCCCACGTTAATTTAAAAAGGAGAAGGATTTAGACCATTAGATTTTATGAAGATCCAATGGTCCACATTATTTATTATAAATAAACTATATCAAGTAAACATTTCATTATTTCTATTTTTTCTTATGTAGAAAGACCCATTGGTATTTCCTAATTTGACTCCATCTCTCCGTAAGCATCACAGTCTCGGTTGAGTCCGTTAAGTCCACAAAAAAAAAGAGGAAAGGTGGCATCTAAGATCAGACATGTCCGTTTCTGGTCATGTTAAAAAAATAAAAAATCACATGATAAAACATGTCTCCATTTGTATCAAAACAAGGTTAGGTTTGTGCAGCCCCATAACGGACCTTGCCACCGTTGGATTTTCACATAAATCTAATAGTCGAGTAGCACAAAAACAACCTATATCTAACACTACTAATATTTAGGATTTTAGAAAATAGGAAAAATGGCATATGGTTTGTTGTGAAGCAAAATATATATACAAAGAGTACATATAAAATATAATTGATAAATAGTTAAATTAAAAATAAAACAATGAAAAATAGTTTCTTTTGAAAGATACGTAAAAAACTCTAAATTTTCTTAATTTTATTGTAATTTAGTATTCTAGGCCCCTAGAGCTAGCGAACAGTGCATGAGTGTGCATCAATCAGGTCAACTAATTGAACTGCACCAGCCACCAGGTAACGCTGATGCGCGCGTGGCGAATCTGGTCAGCCTTCCAAGGGATACTATTTCGGCGTGGCCCGTGAACAATCCTGCGTGTGCGTACATGTGATTGGGCAGTGCCGCGACCCGTGGGATGCATGCAAGGGGCAGGCAGGTTTCCACTTCCACCGGCACCGGCCGGCCACTACGGCGGACGAAATTCCAAAAGCGCTTGCCGCTGGTTCGATCTGGCTGGCTACCTGGCGTGTCCTTTCCTAGCTGATTTCCGCGAGGTAAAGCATCTGTTGGGAGACTAAACAAAGTAGCTTTTAGACGAACGGACCGATGGATGGATCATTCTAGCAATCTAGCAGCACACCTTCAGACTTCAGTGCAGTACTTTAGGGGATAGGCTTACCTCGCCCAGTGCTCAACTCCGGCAGAATTATTTCTTCAAAAAAATGGTGCATTGATTTGGGATTTGTTTCAATTCGTGTCAACGTGGTGATGCAAGATCTGACCCGAGCTGTGTGTGGGTGGGCTGTTAAGTGTTGACCGCTGTCTTCCTTGCTCTATTTGCAAGTAATGTCTCTCTAATAGAGTCCACTTTAGTTTATTTCTGAATCATGGATTCTAACTTGGTTCTATTACCAAGCTACAGGTGTTTTTTATCTGACAAAATAATCTTCTTCTAGACCTCGTCAGTATATCCCAAATGAAAATAGAGATCAAACTTATGCATACCTAAGTCTGCAGTTGTAAAAGGTTACAATTATTTGTGGCTAGAGGGAGTAACAGATATATCGTTCTTGGTCCCATCTAAATATCTTTCTTTTCATTTCATTTCGTTGTGAAAACCTGCTATCTAAATATTTTGCGTACCTGTGGCACGGGAAAAGTTGGAATTGGCGCCACGACTGAGAGACAAGCACAAGCGTGTCGCATCTCCAGTGGAACGTACATGCAAGTGGCTGATAGGCGCCAGAAGGAGAAATATAATTGAGGGTCCGATCATGACTGATCCCGCGGCAATAGAATCGTCAATAGGCAATGGCTATGCACAATGTCTCGCTCTACATTAACATCACGCCTACCGTCTCTGTATTTGTGGGGACGCGCTGGGCCCGTCATATACGCATCCATGCATGTCTGCATCCGTGTACGCATCGAGCCAGCAACGCTGCCCAGTTCCATCCGGCATGGATCGGTCCCTAGATACCGGACCATCCTAAAAAGTGCGCGGTGATACATATGCCATATGTGCATATATGTGAGTGAGAGCAACAATTATTTTGGTTTGTTTATGCACAGTTATTTTGTGATGGGGATGCGAATGTTGCAGTGGACCAGACATTGTGGACAAGCTTAGCTTGGGCTGGGACCAATGATGAGCAAGCCCCCTTTTCAAAAATGACGAGCAAGCCCGAAATAATCTGGCCAACTGCTATGCATGACACGCCTAGATAGATGTATTTATGGGGTGTGTGAGTTGACAGGACACCAAAAGGATAGGATGATACGCCTCCTCATATAACTTGTCGAACGGGGTCATCCACGTAAGGCAGATTCATCCCAACGTGCCGACCACCAATCATGTTTCCAAAGTTTGTTAATCGGATCGATTCATTTCAACTGTTTCGGTAAGCAAGGCTAACTAAGTCATCGTTGTTGGTTGCTAACACTGCGTAAATATATTGGTTACTCTGCAGGCAATTGGCTAATGAACGGTAATCTGAGTCTGAGCATCAATTCTCTTACCGGCATTCCTTGCTGTGTGGCAGCTTCTGCTTCCCCTTGACGTCGGCTCCGGCAGCGGTGGCGTCATCGACGTCGTAGAGCATGTCGGGGTCGGAGGGCACGGGCAGGGCGCGCTTGTTCCAGGCGGCCACGGTGACGGCGGCGACCTGGGTGAGCGGGCTGCCCACGAGCTTCTTGAAGCGGTACCTCCTGGTGCCGAGGAGGAAGACGGCGAGGCCCACGAGGATGCCGGCGGCGCAGATGCCGTATCCCCATCGGCGGCCGACGTTGTCCTGGACGTAGACGAGGACGGTGACGGCGAGCAGCGCGCCGATGCTGACGAAGAAGTAGAACCAGTTGAAGAAGCGCAGCATCTTGCCGCGCTCCCCGTCGTGGGCCTCGTCGAACTGGTCCGACCCGAAGCCCGACACGCTGGACTTGAGCCCGCCCGTGCCCAGCGCCGTCAGGTACAGGCCCAGGTACAGCACCCCGAGCTGCGTCCCGTTCGCCGGAACGCAGTCCGGGCTCGCGCCCTTGGCGTCCGCGCACGGCGGTGGCCGCAGACCCGGCGCTGCCGTCGAGATCGTCAGGATCATCACGCCCTGCGCGCGTCGTACGTACAAATTTAGTTAAGGCCAGAGTCAATTGATTTGATTATTAGCTAGCCAGATGACGTGTCATGCCGTGCTGGCCGGTGATCGAGAGACGACGAACGAATTGAACTTACCGTGGCCTGGACGGCGGTGAAGATTGCGATGGTGAGGTAGCGGCCGAGGTAGCTGTCGGCGACGAAGCCGCCGAGGAGGCAGAGCATGAAGGAGGTGCCGATGAAGTTTGTCACGGTGTTGGCGGCGGCGGCATTGCCGAGATGCATCGTGCCGGTCATGTACGGCACCAGGTTCACCGCGATGCCCAGCGTCGTCATCCGCTCGAACAGCTCCGCGCCTTCATATCAGTAAGTCCGAACCGAAAGTCAGTTCCACACTAGCACGGACAGCACGAACAGAACAGAGAATGGCTTGTCCGTGGACGAGAAATGACATGTAAACTGAAGTACCTAGTATCATGGCGGCGCAGCCCCAACCGCCGGTGGTGGCGCGGCTGGCCGGGCGGCCCTTGTAATCCCAGGCATCCGTCAGGGCCTTGCCGTCCGACGCAGTCTCCGGCAGAACAGAGGCCATGGCGCACTATTCGATTCCGATCCCTCTCAAGCAGACAAGGGCGGGCAGGTGGTGACGAGGTGGATCGAGCTCGCAACGGCAAAGCAATCAAGGCGTTGGGTGGGGGCGGGGCTCGCGATCGGCGCGGGATGCTGCCTGCTTGCCTACCTGCCGGTGTGGGAGCCGGAGCTGCCGGGGCTGGCTTTTATAGGGGAGCACCGGTGCATCCTCGCCTCGGGATTCGGGCTCGCCCGGGATCCGAGGGAGATCCTCCTCCTCCCTTTGCCAAGCCAAGGAAGCTAGCTACTAGGTCAGGTGGAACCGATTAGATTATGATAAACCGGCGTGCTATTTGGGGAAATCAGCATCACCATTTCCTCCCATGACTCTGGCCAGCCGTTGATTTTATCGCGCAATTATTGAGCTTTCCTGGTGAAATCAGTGGAGGATAACAAAAGTTCTGCCGGTACTCAACTACTGGCCAAACCAGTGGACGACGGACTGCTACGAACTGCTAGCTGGGCATGGCGGGTCAGAAAAGGGGACGTGCACTTTTTTGGAGTCTCAGAACACATTGGACGGTAGAACGTTAACTCCCACTCGATCTTTAGAAGCTCCTCCGCATTTCCACTCATGAAACATGGAATTTTGAGAGTGCAAGAAAAGGGTATACACGACCGGCCTCTACACGACTAACTGCAAGAGAGTCTGGTGTGTGTCACATTCTGAACGAGGTACAGGCAACACAAGCTCCCAGTGGCAGTAAAGCCATATCAGCAAGCTTGCACGGCATGCGTGCGTCCAATTTCGCCGCTTTCAGCGCGCAAAGGCGCCCATTTCCGATGGACATCCGCTACCAAGCCTCTAGAGCGACACGCGTACGTTGATATCAAAACTTTGACCGATATAGTATGTATTTATATAAAAAAGATATGCCTCTGTGTGCCGACCTCAAATCTCTTACTATTTGCAACGGTTTTCTCTAAATATTGGAATATTTCAATCCTCCTCTAAAGGATTTCACACTTCAAATAGCATCATGCTGCAACGATGGCATCTATTTTCCCTCCTCTATTTCATCTCTTTCTGACTGCCCCCTTCTCTCTCCGCGAGCCCTACCATCTCCCCTCCCCCCTCCTTTCTCTCTCCACTATCCTCTCCCCCCCTCCCCTCTCTCTCACCCGCTGGCCCTCTCCTCCACCTCCTCTCGCGTCCCCGTGCCGCCGCCTCCTCTTCCCGGTCGCGGCGGAGCTCGCTTGCGGCGCCGGCCAAAGTCAACGCGGGCGATGGGGAGCTCTGCCGGCCACGCAATGCGGGAGCTCTGTGCCTCCGCCGGCCACCACGAGATCCGGCCGCTCGGCCTCGGTCTCGACGGGAAGAAGGGCGTCAAGAACCCTGCCGCCGCAGCGAGGAGCGGCGGCGGCGGCGCACGCCAACGAGCAGCGGTACCAGCTCCGGACCTACGAGATCATGACGCGGAAGCTTGAGGCCGAGCTCCGGTCCCGCAACGCCGACGCCGCCCTGCGCCCATGCCACGCTCGCCGAGGAGCTCCGCACCGCGCGTGCCCTGGAGGAGCGCGCCCACTCCGGCCGCCACACCCTCGCCGCGCTCAACGGGCTCCACCTATCCGTTCTTGACCCCACACACTTCCTCACTGCGCTCCGCCACGCCATCAAGTCCGTCAAGAGGTTCGCCAGGGCGTTGGTCGACGGGATGCGCGCCGCCGGCTGGGGGCGGAGGGGAGCCAAAGATGGAAGGGGTGGAGGGGAGCAGAGCGGAGAAGAAGATCCAGGAGCGCAGGGGAGCCTGGATATTTAGGGGATGAGGAGGAGTCTCTGAAATTTAGAGGATGCTATACAGGACAACATTGCATCGATTTTTTTAAATAAAACTGCTATATCAAATAGTCTGCTAGTCAGGAGGAGTGAACCTAAGGGCCGTGCAGGGTGGTGGTTAGGATCGCGCACCATCCCGCATCATGCATCTTGGAAACTGGAAACAAGAACTTAATTAGAGCTCCTCGTCCATGTTTCCAAAAAAAAAAAGGTATTAAAGGTGAACAGAAACTAGAACCCGCCCACAAGTCCTTGAAAAGTATTTGATCGGTAATTCATTTATAAAATCTTTCCTTGTGCAATAATTGGTTGTAAGCTATATTAGAAGAAATCATGCATGCATGTGCATTTGGATCCATCTATAGCTCAGTTTCAGACACCAAGTGCTCCAAGAATTGGATCACGTAGGAATTTGGTTGGTCAGGTGCAGGCCATCCAGCCAAAAGTCTGCCCTGCCAGGGTGTATTGTATTTAGTCTCTGTTAAATGCTAATCATATAAAGTTGTTCGTCCATTCTGGCTGGCTCCGCTCAACCGGATCGATCCTATCGTATGTACTGCAGCCAGTAGCTTTTCACTGATTGAGCTTGCATAGCAGCTACCTAGCCGGCCCATCACGAGGATACAGAAAACCTCTACACTTCGCATGGACCAAAACAGAAGATTGAGCGCGTGTCAGTGCTTCACACAGCGACAATCTAGGGATATACCTACCATTAGTCCAGATGAGTTAAATCTGATTTATCACACAGCAACGGTAGATCCACGAATAGTTTTCCTTTTTCCTTGCATTGGTCTGGTCCCCACTCCCCACAAGATCCCCAAGGATATGATGTAGGATACAACACCTAGAAAGTAAGAATTCTAGAGCTGCTATCTTAGGGCAGTCCCAATGCAGACTCTACCGTAGAGTCTAAAGTCATTAATTATCCTGTCATGTAAGCAAAATGCTGATGTGACAGAACATTTATTGAAGAGAGGGGGAAAAAATGAAGAAACCAAGTCTAACTAAGAAACTAAGTCTTCACGCAAATCAAGACCATATGTGAGAGAGACAAGTGGGTTATGGGATTAGATAGACTTCAAGATATAAAATCTGCATTGGAGGCTATAGTTTCTTATAAGGCCTCCTCCAATGGTAAGAGATAGTGTCTAGCTCTAAGCACTTTAAGAGACAACCATTCCAATGATCTAACTCTTAATTCATAGCTCATAACATGAATGATCCCACACATCATCCTCACATAGTCTCGAAGTGTGTGTATGAGACTATCTCTTGATCAAGAGATAGCTCTTCTCTCTCCTATATTAAAATATAAAAAGTATTCTATGAGCTAGCTAAGAGACAGCCATTGGAGGAGGCCTAATAGAGTCTTGAACATATGGACTCTATGGGTAGAGTCTGGTTTGGGACTGCCCTTATAGCTTATTAGATTAAGAGTTGAGCTCGCTAGATCCCGTCCTTAACAACAATGCAGGCTCAGCAAGATGTAGGGATGAAAGCGGATCGAAGTGGAGCGGATACTTTTTCCACTTCTCATCTTTTTTTTTTTGTCGGCTACAAAGTGGATATTGAACTGATACGATTACGAATGCCAACATAGATTAGTATCAAAGCAGACATGGATTAAAACAGTTGGATAAGATATGCTTATGTGTAGTTTTTATGGTGATCAATTATTCCTAAACAAAATAAATAAAGTAGCAGTATATATAGCTGATGATGTGTCAAGTCTTGTGAACTACAAAAGTTATGTGTATGCCCCAAGATATGTGGGTTCGGTTCGATTTTTGTACTATGTCGGTTTGAATATTAAAAGCTCTTCCACATATCCACAGAATTCAGATTTGAATCGGATGTGAAAATTATCCGCACCACTTTCACCACTATAAGGAACTGTGCATGAAGGAATCCCTTTACGTACATGAGTTAAAAAAATAAAAAAACTAGACCCCACGGGGTGAAAAGCCTCATGGTTTTTCATTAAGAAGTAACATTCTTCGTGTCTAAAAAACCCCTGAACCCCGACTAAGCTAGCGAGGGGATTTTTTTTAAAACCAGCCCCGTAAATGCGCTCCAACAAGGAATCAAACCCGAGTCTACAGTGCAACCATGCCTCAGCCCCTCTAACCAACTAGGCTAGAGAACCTTTGGCTTACGTACATGGGTTACTAACTTTAATATATATACATATTTGGAAAAAGAGTAAAATGCATGCTAGGTCCCTAAACTTGTCATGAAATGTCAATCAGGTCTCCAAACTCCCAAATTGCCTACCTGCGGTCTCTAAACTTGCTAATTCGTTCATGTGAGATGCAGATCACCATCGTTTGTGCTAAACTGACCGTGTGACTGCTGATTGTGCACCTAATGGGCAGGCCCACGTACCAGCTCATCTTCCCTCCCCTCTCTCACCAGCAGCACACCATCTTCCCTACCGTGTTGCCGCCACCCTCCCTAATCGCGCCACCAACCCCTTCCCCTCCCTTCGCTCTCCTTGCATTGCTACCGCCGCCCCCCAGTGCTTAGCCACAGTCGCTCCTGGGACGTCTGGTCCCCACCGTGCCATGGTCGTCGCGCCGTGGCTGCCACCGCTGACCACCACCAATCGGGCCACCAAGGAGGACGGCGGCTCTGGAGGGCCCCTCCCTTCCCTTTGCTTGCAGTCGCCGCCGGCCCGATGCTCAGAAACCGGCACTCAGCAAACAAGCGTTTTGCCGAGTGCAAAGTGGTTTGCGAGTGCATTTCATCGGGCACTCAGCAAACAAGCTCTTTGCCGAGAGCTACAAGAAATACACTCGTAAAACCAAAAGCACTCGACAACAGATGCTTTACCAAGTGTCAAAACAAAAACACTTGGTAAAGTTTTACAAGACACTTGGCAAACAATATACACTCAACAACTAATAAACACTCAACAAAATGGCACCACATGACCACCACGTGCCATCGCACAGCCGTTAAGCACAACATTGGTCGTTAGATGTTTGTTGAGTGTCCCTCCACGATACTTGATAAAGTGCTCTGTTTTCCGAGTGTCGATGAGGGACACTCGACAAAGTGCTCTATTTGCAGATCGGCAAACAATATTTTTTCCTATTCGGCCCTTGAAACTTTTTCTACATTCTACATACACTATGTGGTACTCCATGTTCAAATTTGGTATATTTTTCTACTCTCCACATAAACTATATGTAGTACTCCATGAAGGGGGTTCCGCTTCCTCTAGTTCACCGTTTGTCTGGTTGTGAGGTCCCTTGACCCTCCTGAGGTGACCAATACCTTTTGAGAGACGCCTGATGGTTTGACCCATTGGGAAAAGGTAAGTAACTTTAGATGTTATTAATACCTTTTCATACGATATGTTGAAAATCACAACAGAAACTAACAATTTATCTTAATCACTTGGGTAGGACGTGGACATTGGTCTCCCCGGGTGATCACAAACGCCATGTCAACGACATCCTGGGTCTTTTATGCAGACTACACTTCCCTGGCCTGATTCAGTTTGCTAGAAGGGAGGAGCTGGCCGACACATTTGACCATTGCATTGCCTTCCCCGATTTACCTGATCGAGATGACAGGGTATTCCCCAACAAGGCGGAGTGGGTGAAGGCTGAGATGTGGGTAAGTCTGTCAGACATGGAGGCATAGGGCCCACAAGGACACAGGAAGACTCCAAGGGAGGATATGACAACGAATAGAGATCATAGCACAGGGCGGCATAGGACTCTACAATATAAGCAAATTAGTCATTATACATGGAAAGTACTCGCAGAGCGAGGCTTGTACAAGTTACTACTCGAGTTAGACTAGGATTCCGCTCTTTCTGACCTATAACCCTGCTCGCTAGTATATAAGGTCGGACAGAGACCCCTCTAAAAACATATTAATAGATTCATACAATCCAATCTCAGAACCAATCTAGTCTCATTGATCGACACACAAGATCAATAGAGCAACATTGTACCCATATTTTACACTATGTGATACAAGATTAGCAACAGGACGTAGGGTATTACGCCTAGTTGGCGGGACGAACCTGTATATATCTTGTGTCATGTTACCAACGAGTTCCTGATTCCTAGAACACTTCGCCTAAACTCTACCACCTTGGGATATCCCTCAATGGGATTGTCTGTAAAACACCAACCTCTGGCGTGCCAGGTAGGGGTGTTCTCTTAGAATCCCATGGAGAATTAGATGGCTTCAGCAAAGCAAACCGTGATGATCCGAGGAGGCGCGACTCTCAGCATCGACGTCCAAAAGTTGGAAACTGATGAGATCTCCGCGTCGACTCATCGTCGAAGGAAAGGAATCATCACCAAGAATGAAAGAACCCATCGAGCTCTTTGACGAAATTCAGCCATCTGACATCGGACATGACCTCAAATCTGGGTTGTTTTCGGTTTTGCTTCTAAAGGAAAAGAGCACCCCGAGTTGGATTCGATTTCGACGAGTGTCTCAAACACCCACCCTACCCTACCCACTTTCGGACTACGCAATTTGGCAATGATCTATTAAAATCTTATATGCTCACAGTTCAATTCAATGATAGAGCAGTACGTGGACATCCTAATTTGGATCGGGCTAGAGCATGCCACTTCTTGCAAGGCAGCACCTGTAGTGTTTCGATCATGATTCGGACTCATACAATGAAGATTTCCATTGCGCATCCAAGCAATGCATGTTTATAACCTCCACACAAGAAGGAAGATCAACAGATTAGGGGAGCACAATCAATTAGAATAGCTATGGCTCCGCAATAGCAAACACAAGCATCGCCCAACCCAAGATTGCTCCAATTCGAGATCAAGAAAAGTTCATGAACAGCATGGAACTCTACTCCCCAGATCACGCGGTATTCATGATCGGCATCAAGGATTTTGAGGAGCCTAATCACTACAGAAGGGAAGCTCTCCTGGAACTATCCGTCGGTCTAAATGATACTCAAGAACAAGAGAAGAGAGCTAGTCGAGTAATCAAATACCAAAAGCGTGTTGGATGACAGCACAACGTTACTCGACTATATAAAGCAAGCAAGAATCAACTAGCACAGACAAGCAAGTACTACAACACTCCAATCGCCAACGCCATGGAGCTGCACTTCAAGCTGTCCCTCATGCAGCAAACGACTAAGATCAAGAATCTACTCGGGTTGACTTCTGTAATTATCAAACAACTTGACAGCTCTGAGGTCCCGCCTGAAGAGGAAAGTGATAACTCAGAAACACATCTGCAAATCGCGGCGCTAGAGCAGTATGATCCCCAAGACAACTGGAAGATTCAGTCGCAAGAAGCCTAGAGTACTCTCAAGAGGAAATCAGACAACAATGCTGCAACAATTATCCAACGACTCAACGAGTTGAGCAAAAGCAGCAACACAGCATCATTTGAAATCGCTAACTTCAAGGCTTCAAAAGTGCTAATCGACGGCGGATCAGGAATCAACCTTTTGACAGTTTCTTCCTTGAAAGATATGGGATTTGATTCAAAGAAATGGCTGGTACCCGCAACTTTTGGCATCATACCAGGAATAGAAGTCATGCCAATCAGGTCAGTAACTCTGCCAGTAACATTTGGTGATGGAAACAAGTCAAGAACCGAGTACCTCAACTTTGAAGTAATCGATTTCAACACCCCATACAATGCTATCTTTGGGAGACCTGCGCTGGTCAAATTTTAAGCCATTCCAAATTACAACTACCTTGTCCTTAAAATGCCTACTCGCAGAGGCATCTTGTCACTTCAAGGAACCTTAGAACTCCATTGTTGTTGCAATAAGGGAGTCATCAAAAGGCTACCACCTCGATCAAGCAGATCTGGCCAAGATAGTAAAGCTCTCTCTACATATAAGTCGAGCATAGCCACTCAATGAGATTTCAAAAACAAAAAGGCCCTGAATTACAAAGGCCATTAGGTTGTCGAATAGTTTTCTTCAAAGTTAGCACAAGTGCATTAGGCTGCCAAGTAGTTTTCTAAAGGTATTTAAAGCTCATTAATTATGTAACCAGATTTACTATTTTATAAAGTATCATCGATCGTGTGGCTGCGTAAGAAACCATTTTACGAAGGTCCTTCGATTGCTTTTTAATCACCACCAAAGAATTATCAGTAGTCTACTCAAAAAACTAGTCGCCACAGGCTTGGAGAGTCTGAACCCCTTTGGCACTAGTCAAAGAGTTTGGTGGCCAAGACTGGGGGCCCTAGTTTTTGACAAGCAAACACAATGGAAGGTCAAAACCCTTTGGCGCCAGTCAAAGGATTAGATAACCATACAACTTTCTGGCATAAACAGGAGAAATCATCCAAAAGTTTATTCATCAAGAAAATGCCTTCGACACAAGATCAGGCAAGAAAATGCTCATCCTTAGCACTTTGCAAGCCTTCTCCTAGCATCAGGGCAAGGAAACAAGATCTTGCGGAGGGAAGGAGCATACTGTTGGGACGTGGATCAGGCAAACTCCACCACCCGCTTATTGCGCTGCGACCTATTCCGCGTTAGCCCATCACTCACCGGAACCGAGTCGATCGGCGATTCGTTTTTCCCGGACGTGGACCTCGCGCACCGAATCGACCTGTAATTCGGTCCCTCGCGCCTTGCACGCGGCGAACCGAATCGACCTGTGATTCGGTCCCTTGCGCCTTGCACGCGGCGAGCCGAATCGTCCTGTGATTCGGTCCCTTGCGCCTTGCACGCGGCGAGCCGAATCGTCCTGTGATTCGGTCCCTTGCGCCCTGCACACGGCGAACCGAATCGGCCTGTGATTCGGTCCCTTGCACGCGGCGAGCCGAATCGTCCTGTGATTCGGTCCCTTGCGCCTTGCACGCGGCGAGCCGAATCGTCCTGTGATTCGGTCCCTTGCGCCTTGCACACGGCGAACCGAATCGGCCTGTGATTCGGTCCCACCTTGCACACGGCGAACCGAATCGGCCTGTGATTCGGTCCCTTGCGCCTTGCACACGGCGAACCGAATCGGCCTGTGATTCGGTCCCTCGTGCCCTTCACGCGGCGAACCGAATTGGCCTGCGATTCGGTCCCTCGCGTCCTTCACGCGGCGAACCGAATTGGCCTGCGATTCGGCCCCTCGCGTCCTTCACGCGGCGAGCCGAATCGACCTAGAAGCCGGTTCGGAGCCTTCAGTGGAGGTGCGTCCTATCCTCCTCGCGACTCTAACGGTTTAACGTGGTGTGCAGCCATTTGTAAACAGGTCAACAAGGAAGGACGGAGGAGTTCCGGAACGCGAAGTCGAGCCCGAACATGTCAAGCGTTCCAGCACCTACAAAGACGAAAGCAAGTCGAAATTGGCTTCCTCATGTAAAATTCCCCTTGTATCCGTTAAAGTAGAATATTCCCGGCACAATTGTAGCAGGTAGGGGTAGAAAGGGAACATAAAACTGAGGAAGCGACTCTCCGCCTCCCTATAAAAGGAGAGGGCGCACCACTTTGTAAGGGTTCGGATTATTCATTAATCATTATCAAGGCATCGTTTCATCCTATTCTTGTTCTCTGGTCTCGTCACTCTCTTTCGTGTTGGATACTGAGCTCGCTCTTGAGCCAACACGAGGCGCCCACCGTTTGTGTGACTCGAACAAAAAACCCACGATGCCTCCCAAGAAGCGGACCACCAAAAACTCAAGCCGTACCGCCAACCAAGCCTCCAATGAAGCAGTCACTGAACCCGCACTAAGCCAGCAGGCTGTTCAAACTGCTCTGCCATCCAGAGATCCGGCGCCAGCAGCAATGCCAAGCGCAAGCGCCGCAGCCCACCTCAACAACCAAACAACCCCAGAAGAAGTCGAGCTAGCAAGACTGCAAGAAGAGCTGCAAAGCCTCAGGCGGCTCCGAGACAACCTAGCCTCACAAAGAACCCAACAAGAGACCAGCCAGATGCAGGAGCAGATCGCTCGAGCCAGGCAAGAGTTTTCAAACCTACAAAGAGAGGTAGGACAACTGCAAGCAGCCACAGCATCTAACCCTACTCAAAGCCTCGCTCACGCAATACAACAGCACCCCACACACCATCTTAGCCATGGGGAACAAAGGCAGTCGCAAAACAGCCACAACACAATCAACCACCAAGCTGCAGATCAAGCAAATCACAGTTTTGGAATACGAGTCTTGCCTAGCAGACCATGCGACCCAACATCACCACTGTCAAGAGAACTGCAAGTAGCACCCTGGCCACCGCACTATAGGGCGGTCACCCTACCAAGATTCGATGGGCACTCCAACCCCAAGCAATTCCTGATGAGCTACGAAGCGGCAATACAATCAGCAGGTGGTGACGACACAGTACTCGCCAAATCATTCATAATAGCCCTGGATGACACAGCACTGCAGTGGTACACTACCTTGAAACCAAACTGCATCCATTCGTGGGACGAACTGCGGGAGAGAGTACTGGCAACCTTCCAAGGATTCCACAGGCCGACAATCACAGAAGTCGAGCTCGCAAACTGCAAGCAAAAAGAAAAAGAACCACTGCAGGCCTACTTCCAGAGATTCGTAAATCTCAGGACAAGAGCCCCAGCAGTGGACGACGCCGTAGCCATCAATTACGCAATCATGGGCCTAAAGTATGGGCAATGTAGAGCCCACTTGATCAGAGAGACCCCCAAAACGATGGCAAAGCTATATGAGGAACTAGAGAAGTACTCACGGTCAGACAACGATTACAGAATAGGCCACGAAGAACAACAAGCACAGAAGTACGCAGCGAAGCAGGCAGCCCAAAGAGACAACAACTGGCACCAGTCCAAGCAAGACAGCCACCAAAGAAGCAGTCATCACTCGATCGGCCCACCCCCAACTCGCACGTTATTCAACATCAATCAAGAGCAACAATGCCAGCAGCCAGACGGCGAAGTCGCCGGCTCATCAGGCCAAATAGGGAACCAGGCTACCCAGAGGGGAGGAAGATCCAACCGCGGACGCGGCAGAGGTCGTGGTCGCGACAGAGGAGATAGTGAGAAGAAACAGTGGTACTGCATGTGGCATGGCATGAACGACGAGCATGGGTCTAAACGCTGCCCGTACAAGCTAAGAGCAGACCACTTGGCGGAAGAAGAGAGGAAGGCGAAAATAGTAGCCCACACTTCAAACCAATGGAACCCTCAACCAGGCTGGCAACCATCCCACCCGTGGCAACCCCAACAACAATGGCAAAACCACCACCATAACCCAAACCCGCCGCACCATTACACCAGCTACTACCAGCCCACATGGCAGACTCAACCACACCAAACCCCAGCAACTCAAAGAATCAACACCAATCACCACTCCTCGCTAGCACTACCCCCAAACCAATCGCAATTGCAGCTACCACCACCACCACCCAATCCCCCAAAGCAAGAAACCAACTCAAACAACCGCGTGAGCCCAGACCCATTACCCAGCTATGGCATCATAGCACCCATAAGTGGAGGTTCCTCACTGGAATTCGAAACCAAGAAGCAGCGCAAGAATTATTTCAGAGAAATCAACGTGGTCATGGCAGACAACAAAGTTGCAAGAACCAACTGGTCCCATATACCAATCACATTCACAGAAGCAGATATACGGCTACACAACTACCCACACATTGACCCAATGGTCATCGAAGCCAATATCGCGAGATGGACCATAGAGAAAATACTCGTCGACACAGGCTCCTCGGCGGATATCATATTCTTGTCAGCTTTCGAGCAAATGAACCTGACCAAGAGCATGCTACAACCATCTGACACGCCGCTATATGGGTTCGGCGCAACAAAAAGCATCAAGGCATTAGGGAAAATCACTTTGCCAGTCTCATTTGGAAACATGTCGAATGCAAGAACTGAGCACATCACGTTTGATGTAGTCGATATCTGGTACCCCTACCAGGCAATCTTTGGCAGAGGAACAATCAACAAGTTTGAGGCAGTTATAAACCAACTGTACCTGTGTATGAAGATACCAGCAGAAAAAGGAGTCATAGCTGTCTATGGAAATCAAGGCTCAGGAAGGAGCCTCGAAAAAGCCTCAACGCCAGGGCAAAGAAACGTGCACATCCTTCAATCAGAAGAACCGAGCCCACAGCCATTCAAGGAGCCACAGCGCGACAGAGAAAAAAACGAAGTCAGCCCCAATGAAGACACCAAGAAAGTACTCCTCGACCCAAGTGTCCTTGATCGATCAGTAATCATAGGAGCAAACCTAAGTCAAACAGAAGAAACGAATCTGATCGCCTTCCTCAGAAACAACAGGGACGTCTTCGCATGGTCAGCGGACGAGCTCTCAGGGGTTGCCAGAAACATCATAGAACACAAGCTCGAGGTGAAGCCAAATTCGAAACCAAAGAAGCAAAAGCTGAGAAAAATGTCCGACGACAGAATAGAGGCGATGAGGGCCGAAGTAAACAGATTGCTAGATGCAGGAGTCATACGAAAGGTCGAGTACCCGGAATGGCTTTGCAACATTGTCCCAGTAAAGAAGAAGAATGGCAAATGGAGAATGTGTCTCGATTTCACGGATCTTAACAAAGCCTGCCCAAAGAGCGACTACCCGCTGCCAAGAGTTGACAAAGTCGTAGACACAGCAGCCAGCAGCGAGATGTTGTCCCTGCTCGACTTGTTCTCAGGGTACCACCAGATCTGGATGCGGGTCACGGACGAGGAAAAAACAAGTTTCATCACTCCATTCGGAATCTACTGCTTCGTACGAATGCCAGAAGGACTGAAGAACGCAGGCACAACGTTCTGCAAAATGATAGCAGAGGTTTTAGGCCCCCAGTTCAACAGAAACCTAATAGCGTACGTCGACGACATAATAGTGGCAAGCAAGATCAGATCCGATCATATAACAGACCTCGCCGAAACATTCGCTCGCCTAAGACAAGCGAAGCTCAAGTTGAACCCAGAAAAATGTGTCTTTGGAGTACAAAAGGGAAAAATACTAGGATGCTTGGTGTCAACCAAAGGCATAGAAGCCAACCCTGACAAAATAAGAGCAATAGCAGACATGCAAGAGCCGCGATCAATAAAAGAGGTCCAGAAACTCACAGGACAGATCGCAGCGCTCAACCGCTTCATAACTCGATCGGCAGAGCGCAGCCTATCCATTCTTCAAAGTGCTTCGCGCCTCAGACAAGTTCCAATGGGGGCCAGAACAAAGCCAAGCATTCAACCAGCTCCAGGACTATATCGTCAATATGACGAAACTAGCCCCGCCCGAGCCAGGATCCCAGCTGATGCTATACCTCTCAGCATCACCAACAGCAGTAAGCGCCGCCTTGGTCCAAGAAGTGCAAGTCAAAGAGAAACCCCAGCAAGTCCCAGTCTACTTCGTATCGGAAGCTCTAGCAGGATCGAAGCTTTTCTACTCAGAACTAGAAAAGATAGCATATGCAGTGGTCATGGCATCAAGAAAGCTGCGACACTACTTCGAAAGCTACAGAATCCTTGTAATCACAAACCAGCCGCTGCACGACCTGTTTCAGAACAAGGAAGCATCAAATCGCATAGCCAAATGGGCAATAGAGCTATCCGAGCACGTCATAGACTACGAAAAAAGAACCGCAATCAAATCACAAGTCCTTGCAGACTTCATCGCCGACTGGACTTCACCCAGTCAAGGGCCAATAGAAGAAGAAATCACCCCAGAATGGAATATAAGCTGCGACAGAGCTTGGGGAAAAAACGGCGCGGGCATCGCGGCCGTCGTCACAACCCCATCTGGCCTGCAAGTCAAGTACGCAGCAAGACTGGAATTCAGCGGTGACGACGAGAAATGTTCAAACAACATAGCAGAATACGAAGCACTACTGCTGGGGCTGCGGAAAGTAAAAGCACTAGGCACACAAAACTTCCTGGTACGATCCGATTCGAAAGTCATCACCGGACAAGTGGAAAAAGAATACAGCGCAAGAGAACCAGAACTGATAAAATACCTGGCAGAAGTCAGACGAATGGAAAGAAACTTCAAAGGCTTCACAATTCAGCACATACCAAGAAAAGAAAATTCAGAAGCAGATAAGCTCGCAAAAGCCGCGGCAAACAATGACACACTGCCACCTGAAGTATTCTTCGAGACATTGCACCACCCATCCATCAAGTCAGAATTGCAACCAATGAGCCTAGTCAGCGCAATCAGCAGTGAGGACTGGAGAGCACCGATCATGGCGTATCTCCGGAACCACGTCGAGCCAAACGACGAATCAGACCTCAAGCGCATGAAACAGAGAGCAGCAGGGTACACAGTCATCGACAATCAGCTATACAAGAAAGGTGTCTGTGCCCCACTACTGAAGTGCATCACACAGCAAGAAGGCAAGGCTATCCTCCAGGACATACACAGTGGAATGTGCGGATCGCATCTCGCGGCAAGGACCCTCACGAGGAAAGCATTCATACAAGGCTTTTACTGGCCAACCGCGCTGAGAGATGCGGAACAAGTAGTAAAAGCATGCCCAGCATGCCAAATGTCAGCGCCGCATCAAAGGCGCCCAGGCGCAGAAACACAGCTAATCCCACCAACTTGGCCATTCCAAAGGTGGGGAATGGACATAATAGGCCCACTGCCAAGAGCAAAAGGAAACCTAGCCTATGCCGTTGTAGCCATTGAGTACTTCTCCAAGTGGATAGAGGCTAGGGCATTAGCAAACATAACGTCAGCAACAGTTCAGAAATTCTTCTGGCAGCAAATCGTTTGCAGATTCGGAGTGCCGCGAGAGCTCACAGTCGACAACGGGAGGCAATTCGATTGCTACGAGTTCAAAGAGTTTTGCCAAACAATAGGAACAAACCCAATATTCTCGTCAGTTTACCACCCAGAATCGAATGGAGCGGTTGAGCGAGCAAACAGGGAAATACTGGCAGGGGTAAAAAAATGCTTATTTGAAGAAAGCAAAGGAAAATGGGCGGAAGAGCTGATGAGAGTGGTATGGTCACACAACACAGCAGTAAGCAGAACAACAGGCTACACACCATTCAAGCTGCTGTACGGAGCAGAGGCAATGCTACCAGAGGAGATCAAATACAAAAGCCCAAGAGCCGTCGCGCCGGACTCAAGCAACGAATCCGAGGCCGCCGACAAGGACATGGTCGAAATTGACAGACTTGACGCAATCCAAAACATCCTAAACTATCAAGATGAGACAAGAAAGTGGAGGAACAAGAAAGTCCTCAACAAGGACATCCAGCTGGGAGACCTAGTCCTGAAGAGAAAGAAAAACGCAGACTCAGTGGGCAAACTGCAGTTCCCATGGGAAGGACCATACATAGCCGTCAGAAGTGGCAGACCTGGATCGTTCCGGCTAATGGACCAGGAAGGATTCGAACTCCCACACCCCTGGAACATAGACAACCTCAAGAAATACTACCCATGATAGCAGAAGCATCAGCAACACAGCCCAAGTCTAATATACCTTAAGCGTGGTTACCTCCAGAATTGTAATTTCAATTTTTCCTCTTCCTGAGAACGGTACTCTTTTCCTTGCAAAGGGGGGCTCCAAGCGGAGGCAAGGTTTTTAACGAGACCGTATCTCATGTAATCTTTTCGTCATTATCAAAGAAAGACCCTTACCCCTCTACATTCTGAACAAGCCGTCGAAAAACAGCCGAACAGAGGCTGTTCGATTCGACCAAGCCATAAGGCAAACTTGGAAGACCTGCGAATACGAAGGGGACGCCCAACTCGTATTCGCAGGCTTCACAACAAATCGAAACCTAAAACCCCAAAGCCTAAGGGCAAGGGGCTGCGATTCGAATCAGCCAAGCAAGGCTGCGAATCGCAGAAACCTAAAACCCCAAAGCCTAAGGGCAAGGGGCTGCGATTCGAATCAGCCAAGCAAGGCTGCGAATCGCAGAAACCTAAAACCCCAAAGCCTAAGGGCAAGGGGCTGCGATTCGAATCAGCCAAGCAAGGCTGCGAATCGCAGAAACCTAAAACCCCAAAGCCTAAGGGCAAGGGGCTGCGATTCGAATCAGCCAAGCAAGGCTGCGAATCGCAGAAACCTAAAACCCCAAAGCCTAAGGGCAAGGGGCTGCGATTCGAATCAGCCAAGCAAGGCTGCGAATCGCAGAAACCTAAAACCCCAAAGCCTAAGGGCAAGGGGCTGCGATTCGAATCAGCCAAGCAAGGCTGCGAATCGCAGAAACCTAAAACCCCAAAGCCTAAGGGCAAGGGGCTGCGATTCGAATCAGCCAAGCAAGGCTGCGAATCGCAGAAACCTAAAACCCCAAAGCCCAAGGGCAAGGGGCTACGACTCGAATAAGCCAAGCATCGTTACGGATCAAGGGCAAGAGCCGAACTGATGAAACCAAGGAGCATTGCACAAGCAGCGATTACAAACCTAGGAATCATTACAGATAAGACACGAGCACCAAAAAACCCCATCTTTATTGCAAAAAAATATAGGAGTACAACAACCTAAATACAGCTCAAATAGCAGCCACTCGCTGCACTATAAACGAATACAAACGCAGCTGGGCGCAACCACGTTGCCACCCAGAGATACAAACAGACCCCGGAGTGGTGAGCTCCAAGAACCAAGCGACCTAGCTACGTCGCAAGCGTTCTTGTAGCACCACACACAAGGCACTCACCGACACAACGAAGTGCCGGAACACGGCGAGGCTTCTGTAGGCTAACACACCATTAGCCCAATGAGCGCGCACGCCTTGATACATGGCTTCAGCAAGCAAGCCATGCATAACCGCGCCCACGCCTTCTTCCCCTCCGCCGCAACTCGCAAGCATTCTTCTAGCACCAAAATGAATCAGCGAGCAGCGCTGAGATCGGGCGGCCAACTCTCAAACACTTCAACCAAGAACAAAGTCATGGCTGCGGCGAAATAAACAAAGAAAGAGGTGCAATGCGAAAACCACAGACCACCCAACCGCTTTTATAGGCAACCAGCTCCGCAGAGCGACAGACTCCCGTGACACATCGGGACAATTCCCCCGTGACACATCGGGACAATTCCCCCGTGACACAGCACGACAGACTCCCGTGACACAACACGACAAGTCTTCACACAACAGAAGTGCGCGAAAAAATCAACAACAGTTCGAATCAGGAGAAGTATGGCTCGGGCGGCATCCGTGCTAAGGGGGGAGGGTGTCGTTTTCTCTTCCACCTAGCAGCACGCAAACCGCCGAGCGTCAATTCCGACACCATCTTATTGCCAGCCAAACCGACTCGATGCGGCGATGCGCTAAGGGGGGAGGGTGTCGTTTTCTCCTACAACAATTCCTTAGCGCACCGCCACCGAGTCGCCAAAAACAAAAAGAAAATATATATATACACTTGTACACAGCCGAAAGCGAGCAAACCCTCGCTACTCGAACAATTCCACTACCAACCCAGGCCTCCCGGACTTCGGCGCATCATACACGAAGAATGCATCTTCAGTCCAGCGTCTTCTCGCTCGAGCATTCTTCCTTCACCCCAAAGGAAACATGCTCAGAATCCCAACTCCGGGACCGACTCAGCCTCCTCCCCCCAGAGCGATCCAAAGATAAGCGAAGCAAGTAACCACGACGAGAAAACAAGCGACAGCAGTAGCTCCAGAAATCATCGAAACTCTGACCCGGATAAACAATTTGAAATCTGTCCCAGGCAGCTCCAGTCACGAACAAGCCGTCACGATACAAAGTTCTCGGAGTTACTCCCTGCGCAGCTCCATCACCAGAAGCCTGCGCAGGGAGGATTACAATAACACATTTAGTTTACAAACACCACCAGTCAAAAGGACCAAAACAACACATATCCCTACAATTACACCTTTTTCCCACGAGCGTCACCAGCAGCTTCCTCTTCCCCAGCACGAGAGCCGGATCCGCCCCCCCGGCGCGCGCCCGCCTCAGAACCTCCAGCCGCAACATCCTTCCCAGCCTCGGAGCGCTTAGATGGTTCAGGTCGGGGAGGCAACTTCGAACGAGACCCAGCCCCAGCCTCCGCCTCACCTGCGGCCGCAAGGGACTGCTTACTCTGCGATAGGTAGAACTGTAAGACCAGGAGTACCAAGTCACAAAAACGCGAAAAAGCAATGAAACGGTCAGCAAGCACCAAAATAAAAACCAAAGGCGATTTCTATACCCGAGTCAGTCGATCATGCGCGGTCTTTCGAGCAGCCTCTCTACCGTGCGCCACCCAGAAACGGCTTAAGAATATCTTTTTAACGGCCTCGCAGACATTAGTCGCAGCCGGCAGTCCTTCAGCACTGGGAAATACGAACCCCCTGCTACCAAGTTTTTTCAGATGCTCGCAGCCATGATCCGAAAGCAATCGCAACAGGGCATCAGTGCAGACCGAAGCAGCATAGTCGCCAACCCGATCCATAATCCCAGGGAGCATCTTGAACTCTGTGTCAAGCCAATGAAAAAATCTCTCCCTTGTCATCTCACGGGGCATTTCTTGAGGTTCAGCACCGAAGCGTTGAAGCGCAGCGCGGCAGCTACTGTAAGCATGAAGTCCGTCCTGCCAGATTTGACTCTCCTGCTCTTCAACCTGCTTGTCCCTGATGGCAAGCCGCCTACGCAAATCGGCGATAGTGGCATCCCGCTCGCAAATTTCCTTCTCCTTTGACTGCAGTGCAAGATCCGCACTGCCCAGTTTGTTTCGCAAGTCGAGGACGACTTCCGAATCGGCTGCAACCTGATCCCGAAGCCCATTGAGAGCAACTTCCTGCTGATCAACGCTAGCCTGTAAGTTCTTCAAAGTTAGACTTAACTCTTTGTTGCACTCTTCCAAGCCAGCCTTCTCCTCAGAAAGTTTAGAGCACTGCTTCCGCAAAAGCTCTAACTCCTCAACATCCTCCCCATCGACCAACTTCTTATGCAAAACCTTCATCCCCATCACAAGCTTGACGGCTACGCCACCAACAAGCTTTGCGAGGTCGATAGGACTATTCTCCTCACAATCACGAGCAAAGGCTGCATAAACTAAACACCCAATCAGTCGATACGCAACACTAAACCAGCAAATAGCATCAAATGATCCCTAAAGCAAAGAAAACTAACCTTCAGGGTCAAAAATAAATTCCCCGCGATCCTCATGGCTCGCCGGGGGACTGCCACCTGCTAAACCAAAAAATAAATAAAATACACATAAAACATGACAAGAGAACGAACGAAAGTTCGAATCCAATAAAGAAGGGGGCGTGGAGAACACCAGGGGCTCACCGCTCAAAGACTCTTCATCAGCATCATGAACAGAAACTTGCGGGCGATCTCCCCCGCCTCCAATGTCACCAGCCTCAGCAGCTGCAGCACAAAGAACATCCCGCGCTTTCTCGGCGGCAGAAAGGCCGCTACCGCCGGCAGTCTTAACCACCTCACTCGGCAACACCGAGACAGCACCAGAATCTCTAGCAGGAGAGGGATAACAAGTCCCCCCCGACAAAAACGTAAGCTCCTGTCCGTCTTCAAAATCGAAGGCGGGCGCCATCCCAAGCGTCGGGGCAGCGACCGCATCATCGCACTCGCCAAGCAAAATACTCGACGCGGCAGCAATATTGCGCAAATCCTTCGCGGATAACAAAGCTCCACCACCAAGGACCTCCAGCAGAAATCAAATCCCCAACCTTCTCCGTCGCAACGCTTTTAACCTGACCAAAAGCAAAGTTCTGAAGCCCAACTTTCGAAGCCGCCTTGCCCCTCTTCGGCGCGGGAGCAGCCACGCCAGTCGCATCGGCCGATCGCTTCACTAATGTCTTCGACCTGGCAGCTCTACCCCTCCCACCGGCCGGCTCAGACCCAACATTGCCGGGAGGCCTCATCCTCGAAATGACAGTCGCGGGTGCGGGCCTCGGTCCATACTTCACACCCATCTCATCAAAAACACGATTCACCCGACCCTTATGACGGAGAATCTTGCGGCAGGAGCCATACTCCTTAGCAGTATACTGCCCCAGCATAACCGCCGCACGACGCTCCACTTCCTCGACAACGGCCTCATCACTAATTCCATCCGGTTTCTTCAACCCGAATTTGGGGCAAGGGAAAATCCGATTCTCAAAATCCGCAAGCTTAAACTCCCCAAAACTGCGAGGGCTCCAACCAGCCCTAATAGGAAAAATGCCAGCCGCGATACTCTCGCAAATGGCATCCCGCCCGGAAATGACCTGCGTAGCGCAATAAAAAGCACTATTGCAAAGCGAGTTCCTTGCCTTTTTCGAATCCGAATAAATCGGCAGCAGACAGGCCTCCAGGCCAGAAACCTTCGAAGCAAGAGGATACCCATAGACCGCACGCCCAGATTCGTAACCCCCAGTCGGGACGCGAACCTTGGCATACATCCAGTACTTGTCCCAGTTCTTCGACCACTTGTTCTTCTGGCTGTACGCCAGCTGCGGCGTCTCCATTCCCTTAGCGGCCCGGCGGGGGCAAAATGTGTAGCACCCATATTCAGCCTGGTACGTCTCATCATCATCAGCAAACAGAACCTTCCTCTTGGAAAAATGCAGCTCCGTATGACGCACAAAGCAATCTAAATCCAACTCACTGTTGAATGTACGGCACGCCCAGAGGAACTTGGCCAGATAACAGAAGCTGTTAGGAGCCAACTGGTGCATCGAAACATTAAAAGCCCGAAGAATATGAGGAATCAGCGGGTCGACAGGAAACCGAAGACCGGCGACGAAAAACTCGCGAAACACGACGCACTCGTCATCCAAAGGCTCTGGAACCTCCTCCTCGCCAGGGACGCGGCATTCGCCAGATTCGAAATAACCCTTCTCAATCATCTCCTTCATGTCCTCCTCCCTGATAAGCGACCGCCCGAATCTACGGGTGAAAGGCATCAAATCACTGACCAAATCCTCAGGATTCGCGTCAACACTGCCAGTAGTCTCATCAACGCCCTCCTCCTCATCCTCTGCCCCCACACCAACACTCCCGCTGCGAACGGAACGGTTCGAAGCGGAACCGGCAGCCGATTCGGAATCAGCAGCACCAACTACCTCCGCTGCAACATTAACTTCATTCTCAGCAACCGGACCGACAGGACGATCCTCCTCGTCAATAAGCCGAGCAGTCTGAATCGTACGAGCCATCGAACCTGCAAAACCCAGGGATTAAACATCCGCGCACACCAACAACAACGCCAACAAAAACACAACAAAAAACAAACTTACAACTAGCAAAGCACGAAGAAGAGCACGAATCCAACAGACAACCACGAGCGCCCGCACGAATCTTAAAGCAAAAATAAAGCCAAGCGCGAACCCTCTCAGCAGATGGCAGACGTCGCTTTCAGTCATCACCCCCCCCCCCTATTTATAGGCGCGGTAAAAACCCCTCGTTAACCACGCCGTAAAAACCGAATCACACTCGACTCCAACAAGCGGAGGGTGTCGTTTTCTCCTGGTTGCGAATCCACTTCAAATATCGAGGGTTCAGCTCGTTGGAGTCGACCATCACCCACGAGGGGCTAACTGTTGGGACGTGGATCAGGCAAACTCCACCACCCGCTTATTGCGCTGCGACCTATTCCGCGTTAGCCCATCACTCACCGGAACCGAGTCGATCGGCGATTCGTTTTTCCCGGACGTGGACCTCGCGCACCGAATCGACCTGTATTCGGTCCCTCGCGCCTTGCACGCGGCGAACCGAATCGACCTGTGATTCGGTCCCTTGCGCCTTGCACGCGGCGAGCCGAATCGTCCTGTGATTCGGTCCCTTGCGCCTTGCACGCGGCGAGCCGAATCGTCCTGTGATTCGGTCCCTTGCGCCCTGCACACGGCGAACCGAATCGGCCTGTGATTCGGTCCCTTGCACGCGGCGAGCCGAATCGTCCTGTGATTCGGTCCCTTGCGCCTTGCACGCGGCGAGCCGAATCGTCCTGTGATTCGGTCCCTTGCGCCTTGCACACGGCGAACCGAATCGGCCTGTGATTCGGTCCCTTGCGCCTTGCACACGGCGAACCGAATCGGCCTGTGATTCGGTCCCTTGCGCCTTGCACACGGCGAACCGAATCGGCCTGTGATTCGGTCCCTCGTGCCCTTCACGCGGCGAACCGAATTGGCCTGCGATTCGGTCCCTCGCGTCCTTCACGCGGCGAACCGAATTGGCCTGCGATTCGGCCCCTCGCGTCCTTCACGCGGCGAGCCGAATCGACCTAGAAGCCGGTTCGGAGCCTTCAGTGGAGGTGCGTCCTATCCTCCTCGCGACTCTAACGGTTTAACGTGGTGTGCAGCCATTTGTAAACAGGTCAACAAGGAAGGACGGAGGAGTTCCGGAACGCGAAGTCGAGCCCGAACATGTCAAGCGTTCCAGCACCTACAAAGACGAAAGCAAGTCGAAATTGGCTTCCTCATGTAAAATTCCCCTTGTATCCGTTAAAGTAGAATATTCCCGGCACAATTGTAGCAGGTAGGGGTAGAAAGGGAACATAAGACTGAGGAAGCGACTCTCCGCCTCCCTATAAAAGGAGAGGGCGCACCACTTTGTAAGGGTTCGGATTATTCATTAATCATTATCAAGGCATCGTTTCATCCTATTCTTGTTCTCTGGTCTCGTCACTCTCTTTCGTGTTGGATACTGAGCTCGCTCTTGAGCCAACACATACAATAGAAGACCAAACGACAAGGTGACCAGAGACTATCTACATCCAGCATGGCACTGAATTGCTGAGTTGGTCTATTGCTGACTATATCCCATCATCCACTTGCAAGCTCTCTCCTCGCATCAAGGTTTCAAACGCAGCAGACACTCGCCTTAGGAGGACGAAGAAAGCAGAAGACCAGAAGGAAATTCAAGGCAGCCATATCTCCAAAGGTTTGGAAACAATCACCAGCAAGTTAAAGCCTATTTATAGCCAGAGGAATTCTAGCATAGCTGAATCTCCAAGGGTTTGAAAGCAAATCACCAGATCAAAATCTACTTAAAGTCGAAGGATTTCTAAGATCACTATATCTCTTAAGGTTTGAAGGTTTGATGGCAAAATCACCAGCAAGTTAAAGCCTATTTATAGCCACGGATTGGCACAATAGGACAAACTACTGTTCGCGCGTGAACTCTTGGCGCGCTGAACACAATCAAGATTCGATCTTATCAAGCTGACGAAATGACAACAAGGTGCAAGCCCACATACAAGTCACAGGTTCAAACAGTTGGAGGATCGTGACATAAAGTCACCACACAGTGACAGAGGCAAAGCTTAAAAGTGCTTCCTTTCCAGAGGAGCACATATCGTACACCTTGTCCAGACTCTTTGAGTACTTGAAACAAGCAAAAGCAAATCAAGTTCAAGAGAAGAAGCCCAATAAAAAGATCCACATACCAAAAATGACTACCTCTCCAAGAAATCTTCGAAGGAAAGGAAAATAAAAGCCATGATTTGGTCCAAACAAAGCACAACTTTTTCAGGATCTCTGAGTGCTTATTTCCAAGAGAAATAACTCAAAGCAAGAGATAACTGATGAGGTACGTTGGCCTCATAGCAGCATCAGATTCTAATCCAGACAAAGAGTTTCAAAAGGTGGAAGTGCATGTCAGGCAAACCACATAAAAAGCACAACTGAAAGCTCACTGGTTTCAGAACAAAGCTGTGGGGACCATCCTTCGGACGTCCCTTAATCACCTGTATCAGTCCCTGGATCAGTACGCTGATACAGGTTTTACACAGGATTAGAATCGGAAGCAATAAAAGCGCAGTAAATAAAGAGTTACTACCTTCGCTTTAGCGGAGAGTGGCATTATGGCCCATTCAAGGAGGGGATGGGCCGGAGTGCCCTACACGTCTGTGTACCTGTAACAGTTGAAAGCAAGGCTGAGTACATCTATGATTGGTACTCAGCAAATCTTGTGTAAAGTTATAATGTATGCAGGGGAGTGAGGTTATCCTTTGGTGGAAATATAAATACAAAGTAAAGTTATACCTTTGTAAACAGGGGTGGGAAAGGAGAAGTATTATGTTGTTGGTCCTGGAGGGACATTCTCATCCCTGCCAGTCCCCATATTTTATGTTTCTCCCCAGAGACCGTCAGGGTCCTTCTGGGCTGGCTTATGCCTCACTCATCTGGGCCTCCGCCCATCTCGTCATCTCATACTTTATTACTACTGGTGAAGGCTAATAAACGGGGGCTTTGACTAAATGGGCTCATGACCGAGAGCCACGGCTATCGACAGATTGATTACTCTGCAGAGGTTGCACCCTGCAGAGGTTGCACCCTATGCCATACGGTCGGTCGGCCCATACCCCCGCGGAGGGTGGTACCGACCTACGAGACCCGTACCCGCCGGTGTCTGTCTCCAGACAGCCTTTCCTAGGTCCAGCCACAGATGATACTGGGGGCTAAACAGGGGCTACTAATCATCCGCCTCGCGGATATCGACCCGGGTCAATGAGCTCATTTAATAGGGCTGTCACCCTTCAGGGCCTCCTGCCCTGTACTCTAGTCAACCCGTGCCGCCCAGTCCCAGCCCTCTGTCTGGGGCTGTCTCCAGTACATCCGTTTCCCGACTTGGTGCGTGCCCGACTAGGCACCGGGCGCTACCCAGTTCGCCGGTCGGCACTCTGCACCAATCATGCGGCTCCTTGGGATGGATTTACTAGGAGCTGCTAGCGGGGTGTGGGTCAAGGCCTCACATTACAGGTCATTCCCGAAGGCTATGTCCTTTTTGGCCCGTATGGTGGTACTGGCGGATCCTCCGCCGAGGTTGCCTCCCTTACTCGCAAGTCCGTCCTTAGGGTTCTATTCTTAGTTGGTTCATTTTATATTAAATCCAACATTCACTCTCATCTCCGGAAAGCTCTTCCTTCAAAAGTCATAAATGTGTAGAATTTCTAAGAAATCTACTTCTAAATAACGCTCGGTCATCGATAGGTCGTGACCGGGGTTATTAATAGGTTGTTGGGCTAGAAATGGCTCTAATCAAGGGAGGGGTGAAATACGAAGGGCTTTCCTTATGATTTTATAAAATATGCAGTCCATATTATTAACTTGGTTGATTTTATTATGCAGGAACTGGGACTAGCATGACCAAGGAGTTGGTTGCCAGGACTTGCCTTCATGGACGGTACTTGGACATCTGCTAACATGTACATACGCTCGATGCTGACCAGGTGCGGCTTCTGGGCCTTCTGGAGCTTCGGCATCTTGATCGGGGCCTGGTCACGTCATCGACCTATCGAATGAGAACACACATAAAATAACATCAATACATCAATCAATGCCTATAGATGAGAAAGAGAAAGGGGGATAGATATTCTGAAGTTTACCTAGGGATCAGGATGGATTTATGGATGTCTGGCGGATTATCCATTAATTATTTCATAATAATTAATGGATAGGATGACGGGGCTTAGGAAGGGTTTAGCAGATGGGATGGCTTCTAAGTGTGTAAGAATAGGCTAGGGATAATTATTCTGGGAATTACTGGATATCTAAATAATTCCCAAATAATTATATTAATTATTAGAAATAGATTTCTAAATAATTAAGAGATATTGAATTGGGCTCGCGGGGCGAGGCGGGGGCGTGGCGCGCGGGGGTAGGCCCGTGGGGCCGCGTGGCAGCAGGCCGGCACGTCGGGCAGGCGGGGCAGGTGGCCGGAGGCGAGCCGAGCCCTCCTGTACGTGCGTTGCTTCCAGGAGAAGGTCGGGCCGGCAGTTATTGCCGAGCCCCGCTCTCGAGGTGGTGAGTCGAGGTAGTGAGGGTAACGTTGGCGAAGATGGCTGGGCCACGTGGTGTTGGCGCCACAGGGCAGTGGCCGGCGCGGCGTGCATGGCCGGTGGCCGCAGCGTGCAGCGGCGGCCCTAGGCGAGCGGCGGCGCGCTTGGCGTTGCTGTGCTGTGCGGCGGGGAAGGGGAGAAATGGGTAAAATGGAGAAAGGGAGGGGAGGGGAGCCTCGGCGACGCGCGGCGGCGTGCTTCGGTCGCTGGAGTGGCGGCGCCGGCGAGGAGCGGCGGCGGCGCTTGTCTGGCGGCGGCGGCGCTGTGTCTGCTAGGGTTGGAGGCGGAAGCGGGCGCGTGCGGGTGGGCCGAGCAGGCCGCGCGGTGCGCGTGGGCCGTGCGGGACGCGTGGGCCGGCTACTGGGCTAGCGGGGGCGAGCGGGCGGCTAAGCTGGGCCGCGGTGGCCTGCTGGCCGGGTGGGGAGGGCGCGGCGCGGTGGGCCAGGGAGAGAGTGGGCCGCGGGGAGGGAAAGCGGCCGAGGGAGGGAAGTCAGAGGAGGAAGGCTGGACTTCCACGGTGGGTTGCGAAGGAGGTTTGGGCCGGAAGTTAGAGTTCGGCCCATTAATCAAATAAAAGGCTTTTCTAATTGTTTGAGTATAGTTTGGGGCTCAAACTTGAATAGGGATTCAAATTTGAGTAGAGTTTTGATGTGAGGCTTGAAATGAATATTATTTGGGGGATTTTGGAAAGATTTCTACCATTTGGAATCTAAAGAAAAGGGGAGAGGTTCTAAGCATTCAAATGCAACACATATGTTTAATTCAATGCATGGTTTATTTTAGAAAAGATATTTGGAATATTGTTAGGGGAGATAATTAGGTTTAATTAAAGAAAAATTTTGTAAAGCTTGTATTTCTAAATGTCTTAAAAGCAGGGTGTTACAAAAGCAGTCGGACCCGATCCGAGTACTTTATATAGTACAAAGTCAAAAAACCTGGCCAACGAGTACATCACTCGTGAAATTCAAATCAGGTATCTCGCAAATCAGGTTTTCAAGAAAAAACCTCAATCATACAAAGTCATTCAAGTAGCAATGCATCTACATCAATTGAAGGACTTTAAAAGAGTTGCGCTAAACGAGTTTGGAAAAATACACTAGGTAGCCACATTGGACCAAGCAAAAGGTTCATGGCATAAGTACAAAAATCCTAGGTTGTTTCTACCTATTTTATAGAAGTTTATCTCCAAAAAAGAGTTGTTTTCTCTTACATCAAAAGGAGAAAAATACACGTCTCTACCAAACAGACTACATTATCCTACTGGAAATCCAGCTTTTCTACAACTTGTTCCGTGATCGGCCTAGTGGACTCTAAGTTTTCCTTAAACTAAACATCAGTACAATCCTTAGCTTTACCACTCGGCACACTATCTAACCTAATATTAGGGTGCAAGGATCGAACAACTGCAAGGACATTGTTGGCCACAAAGGTACAAGTACTTCATAGGTACAAGTCAAACTTCTTCGACAGCTCCGCAAGACGGTCGAGAAGCAGTCGAGGACGAGCACCGGCAGGGACTAGGGCAATGGAATCTGCAACAGCTGTGGCAGCCACATCCAAGTCTTTGTACCGCTTAATGAGAGCCTCCTCATCAGCCTTCAAAGCATTATATAATCCTTGAAGACTCTTGGACGACTGCCCCAACCTCTCGTTCTGCTCGGTGACGTTGAACATACCATATTTCCAATTATTGCAATCAACTTGGAGCTTCATATAGTCAACCTCCAAATCTACCAAGGAAAAGAGACTTGTAAAGCAAAACTGATGAAGACAAGACAGGAGAAAGGCAAGGATAAAAGGAAAGAAGCCAAAACTCACCTTGCATCGTCTTAATTGTCAAAGCTTGGATCTCAGCAGCATGCTTGGCCCTGACAATATCAATATCAACGTAGGAGTCAATACTCCGAATAATTTTGTCAGTGGCTTCATTATGGTCCCTGATACTCTTCCAACGGGTGGCTTCCAATTCATCGTACCGAGTCTTGATATAGGAGTTGAGTTTCTTAAGTTTCGCCATTTCTGATTCAAGAGTTGATACCTTCCACTTCAAGATTGCAGTATCATCAGAAGAATCCTTCGTCAAATCACCCAGAGAAGAGATAGAAGGCTCCTGCCTTTTGGAATTTTCAGCACCCAAGTTAGAAGTAACGACTACTTCACCAACAGAACTCGGCGCCACGCCCGCCTCGACTGCTTCGCCAGTAGTAGTCGGGTCCACAGAAGCAAGAGTCTCAGAGTCTGGAGTAGTAGCCCATGCGTCGACTAGTTTTTTGGAAGCGCTCGTCGCAATACTGGAATGAGCTCCATCTTTCTCAACCACGATCGAACTAAGGGGTGAAGCACTCGAACCCCTTTTCACATCAGACAACAGAGAAGATACTCTGCAAGAAATAAAAAGTCAAGGGAAAGCACCAAAGACCATCGAGTTCCTGATTCCTAGAACACTTCGCCTAAACTCTAGCCCCTTGGGATACCCCCTCAGTAGGATTGCCGGTAAAACACCGACAAAGTCTTCCTCGCACTACATTGTTCAAAACATCACATTCATTCAACCTTTTTGAAATGATGACTGGATACATCGTGTATATATACAGGATTTCTTCAGATGCCAGGAGGGATACGAGGCCAGGGCCGCTCTTGTGGCTCACAAAGCCTATTATAAACTCGTGAAGGACATGCATTACGAGGTGCGCATCCAGGTCGTCATCAATTACAACGCTAACCAGTAATGTGAAGATCAAAAATGCTGAGGCAAGAAACATACCTAGGAAAAATAAATGGAGGTAAATATAAAACATTAATTATGATTTTTCTTGAGATTAAGTACGCTTAATTTGAGCTTCTTATATGTATACTTGATGACATAGAGGTGCCTCTGTGGTGGTGCGAACACCACCTCCTTTGCTGGGAACACATGGTGGACAGGTAGTGTGACCCCAAGTGTGAGGAGAAGCAAAAGGCGTTTGATGATGTCAGGTGCACCACACCGTGAAGGTAACCTTTGCCTCGACGAGTACGCATCAAGATGGGTACGACAATTCATCCATGCCCCAGTTCAAGTCATTCGCTTTGGCCCACAAGGGCAAGGTGACGTCTGATGTCGACTACAACCCAGAGGACCTGCCCTCGGTGTATAGCAATGAGACCATCCATAGTCTTCTTACAAGAATTTAGGTTTTAGGTCCTAGAATTACCGTGTACTCTTACTTAATACAATGGTGTAGATAGACATTTCAGTATTCACTTCGAACAAACCTACTAGATGAGCATACGTTCATGATCAGAGGAAATAGTAAATATGGTGCTTACAATTATACTATCAATACAGATAAAGTGGAGAAGTTAAAATATTTTAGTAAATATATAATGAACTTGTAATGGAGATCATTTACTGTCAGTTGTTACTACCACTACCACTAGCTCGTCATTTTCTACACTAGTAGGGATGCACGTGCCACAGGCACGTGTTAAAAAGAACACAGAATTAAAGACTCTGATTTTAAAAGAAACAAAGTATGCTATTTCTCCATTCAGCTCGAACTCACTCAAATATAAAGGACAGCTCATATGAAGTACATGAAGACTTGTTCTAAAACTTCTTTTGTAACTTTTGGCTTCGGGAGGCTTGAATCGTGGAATATGCAATCATACAAGTACATTGGGGAATAACTATCAGGGATGCCTTGGAACTCTAGAATTGGTTTACTAGAGATTGTTTTGAGATGTTCCATTCGTGTGGCGAAGTCAAGTTTGATGCCCTCATGGATCATATAGTCAGTGCGTATAGCGTTTCTAATCTCTGAAAAAAACAAGTTATACACAGTATGAAGGTTAGCCACGGAATAAAGTAACATAAATATAACTCGTCTACATATTAACCACCTTCAATTGCTGACAGCGAAGGGTATGATCCAGGTTTGATGAAAGTGATTATACTAAGATTGTTAGCGACCAAGCACACTGTTGAAATAAAAAAACAAGTTGTAATGTACTCACTCATATTGTTTTGCATGATTGACGCTGATCTATATAACTTAAAAACATGAAGAATTTTGTTACTCACTCATATTGGTGTCCACCATAACATTTTTCACCGTGACAAGGTGGTTGTCGACATCTGCCTCGAGCAATTTCCTACGCGTGTCGTCGGCTTGGAAATTGACCATACGGAGGAAAGCTAAGGCACTGCAACAATGACTTAGTATTGCATGGAAACGATAGGTGCAATTCTTGTATTAATAGCGAATGTCGATATACCTTTGGTCACACAAGCAGATTTCCATAACTCCAGAAACACGATCTGCTGCTCCAACAAACCCGACAACCGCAGCCACATCAACACGAGTTCCATGAGGCTTCGTCATGACTGCCTTCAGGGTCATGAAAGAAGTGCACGCCGGATTCATCCTCGCCATGATGTGGGCGTGCGTGGGTGCTTATGATGGAGAGGATGGCTGGGTAGTCTATTTATATATTTCAATCAGACAAGTAAAAGGAAACGCCATGCAGCTTGCCATCAAAATGGATTTTACTCAATCGATCACCTTAGAAACTTTCTAAATTTAACATATGTATTTAGATTCTTCCCTTGTGCGTGATACTATCCTACTTGGGCGGATCTAATAAAAGGAAACGCTATGCAGCTTGCCATCAAAATGGATTTTACTCAATCGATCAGCCTTAGAAACTTTCTAACTTTAACATATGTATTTATTGTCACTCCCATGGGGATCAGACTCGTTGCCAGACGACGCCATTTTGTTGTGGTGGATCAGACGCCATTCAGCTGTTTATTTATAGTACCAAAAATCCTCGCTCGCTATGGACACCTTACGAAATCTCTGAGTACTTATTTGAAAGTACTACAGAGTCTACTCCACAAGGCGAGTAGTAACTTCAAACCTCTGAGTACTTATTTGAAAGTACTACAGAGTCTACTCCACAAGGCGAGTAGTAACTTCAAATCTCTGAGTACTCATTTGAAAGTACTACAGAGTCTACTCCACAAGGCGAGTAGTAACTTCAAATCTCTGAGTACTTATTTGAAAGTACTACAGAGTCTACTCCACAAGGCGAGTAGTGATTTCAAATCTCTGAGTACTTATTCGAAAGTACTCTAGAGTCTACTCCACAGTATGAGTAGTGATCTTCAAGTATCAGTTATCAAGTGCTTTGAAGTATAACTCGCCAAATGAGTACAACTTGCCGGGGGCTTCCTGAATACACTGCAAGAGTGGTTTGGATGACTTTTCGGGCGCCTCATGATCAATGGAATTCATCAATGTGTGGTCGCCTCAACCCGTTGCAAGTTATCAAGTCAAAGCTCGACTTCAGCTTGTGCCGCGGTACTGCCGCATCGCCAATATGCTTGTGATGAACTCAAGCTAGTCGGAATCAACTCTGACTAAGTCTGCTTCATCGACAAACTGGCAACAAACAAGCTAAGTTACTTATTTCAATTAATTTTTATTTTATTCTAACAAGATTGGCCAAGCGCCGAGTACTTTGTTTGGATGACTACTTTCTAGGCCGCACAGCGTGCTATCACATCTTCGCCAGCTTCCAGGCTCGGGGGCTGACGCTAAAATTACAACTCGGTTTGCCATCAGGCTTACCTAGTTGTCTTTCTCCAGCATATTTGAGTCGCCAAGTACCAATGATGGGGCTTCGACTACATTGGCACCTGACTCCTGTTTCTGGGGAGATCGCGGCATGACAAGTCAACCACGACCTCCTCTGTTTCGCTACTCTATTGATGGTGGCTATTTTGACTACATACTACTCGATGCATCCCCGCTGGCTCCTATGCTCGGGGGCTGGGTACAAGAAAACCACTCGGATGAAGATCTCCAAGATGATTCGATGTGACTACTAATTCTGGGTGCAAATTACCACAGGGACACATGGATTCTCTCCAGACAGAGTCGTACCAGGCGTGAAGAACAAGAGTAGAGTACTGCAAGGACTCTTCTCGATATGGAAATTAGTCGTATGACTTGTAAACTACTCGGATTGCCTTGAAAAGCACTCTCCGAGTAGTAATTGGTTAGGATTCTACTCGAAACCAACCTTGTAACCCTGTGGACCCTCAACCTGATTCTTCGATTCAACTTAAGGCTCGGGGGCTACTCCATATGGAGTGCGATTCTTATCGCACACCATATAATATTTTGAAGACTACTGATTTAATCAGAATAAACGGGGCTTAAGCACCTCATGGCCTCGTGACAACCAAGACCTGTCCAAGACTGATCAAGAACTCGAAAACACACTCGATTGGCTTGGCAAGCACTCGGTTGATGATACTCGACGATGAAGCGCTTGGGGGCTTGTTGGAGGTATGACCATGGGCCCACAGGGACACATGGATTCTCTCCAGACAGAGTCGTACCAGGAGTGAAGAACAAGAGTAGAGTACTGCAAGGACTCTTCTTGATATGGAAATTAGTTGTATGACTTGTAAACTACTCGGATTGCCTTGAAAAGCACTCTCCGAGTAGTAATTGGTTAGGATTCTACTCGAAACCAAACTTGTAACCCTGTGGACCCTCAACCTGATTCTTCGATTCAACTTAAGGCTCGGGGCCTACTCCATATGGAGTGCGATTCTTATCGCACACCATATAATATTTTGAAGACTACTGATTTAATCAGAATAAACGGGGCTTAAGCACCTCATGGCCTCGTGACAACCAAGACCTGTCCAAGACTGATCAAGAACTCGAAAAAGCACTTGATTGGCTTGGCAAGCACTCGGTTGATGATACTTGACGATGAAGCGCTTGGGGTCTTGTTGGAGGTACGACCATGGGCCCACAGGGACACATGGATTCTCTCCAGACAGAGTCGTACCAGGCGTGAAGAACAAGAGTAGAGTACTGCAAGGACTCTTCTCGATATGGAAATTAGTCGTATGACTTGTAAACTACTTGGTTTGCCTTGAAAAGCACTCTCCGAGTAGTAATTGGTTAGGATTCTACTCGAAACCAACCTTGTAACCCTGTGGACCCTCAACCCGATTCTTCGATTCAACTTAAGGCTCGGGGGCTACTCCATATGGAGTGCGATTCTTATCGCACACCATATAATATTTTGAAGACTACTGATTTAATCAGAATAAACGGGCTTAAGCACCTCATGGCCTCGTGATAACCAAGACATGTCCAAGACTGATCAAGAACTCGAAAAAGCACTCGATTGGCTTGGCAAGCACTCGATTGGCTTGGCAAGCACTCGATGGAGTCGTACCAGGCGTGAAGAACAAGAGTAGAGTACTGCAAGGACTCTTCTCGATATGAAAATTAGTCGTATGACTTGTAAACTACTCGGATTGCCTTGAAAAGCACTCGGATTGCCTTTAGATCGCATATTAAAATTATTCAATAGCATCTCATATTAAAAATTATATATTCATACATCGAAAGCTTGGGCCTCCGGCGGAAACAGAAGTAAATTTTTGTATAATTAAATCTTAAACAATCAGCAACATATATAAAAGAAAATATTCATGATACATGTATCCATGAGCAACTCGGCACCGCAGCCAGCTTTTTGATGACGGGGAGGCCGAGAAGGTTGCTCTCCTCGTCGCCGGTGTCGTGGAGCAACGACGCCACGCACTCGACGGCACCGGACACCGTCACAACGCGGAGCACGTTCCGCTTCTACCTGGCGAGCTTGGACACGACGAGCATCGTGGCCACCCTTGCGCCGCGCTCGACGCCGACGCCCTTGCAAAGAAATATGAACTCTGAATAGATGATGAGAATGAAGGGAGAGATTGTGTGCTTTGAGAATAAGGAGGGGCGCCTTATATAGGGGGCAGGTGGGCTAAGGAGATGAACCTGGACGCCCACGACTATGGTAAGTAATCGATTCCTGATTGACTCCCACAACTATGGTAAGTAATCAAGTATTAAAAGGAAGGAGACAACGAATAGAAAGGAAAGGAAAGCGGCGGCTTGATTGCATTACCATACAAAGAACGCGATCAAAAGGAAAGGAAGGTAGTGGGTATACAAAAATGCCAAGGTGAGAAAGAATAGGGGGGCGGGATGGCGTCGAGGCGCAAAACAACGGGGGGGTGACGACCAAACGCGTCTACCCCCCCCCCCCCCCCCCCCCCCCGGTCGTCCGGGGCCACCATTTGGCTCTGAATTGTGGGTCCTCTGTGAGGTAAAGAAGGGTAATCTTTTGGATGAGAAACCGTTTCAATTGTGACAATCTTTATAGTATAGATTCATGATATACTATAACTCATTATATATGTGTACTTTGAGTTAGTTTTATCAAATATTATCCGTAGAATGACAAGATAATTTAGGCATAGGCCTACTTTGTGGTATATTATAAGTGAAAATAATTCCATGACACCGAAATATTATGGATTAATATGCATTGACCTTAATTGGTACACTTCAATAGCACCAAAAGATCTCACAAATTGGAGATCCTTCTTTTTGGAGGTTCTCGGCCATTACGCGTCCGACCCTGTGCAAACCCTCACGCACTAATCATGAATCTTGTACTGTTTTTAGGGTACAAATTGTTGATTTGATATTTTGCTTTTGTAAACTTTTTACCAATTTTTATTTTTCTATGTATCTCTTACGAGTCAATGTGAATTCTTTAAAAATTTCAAAAAAAAATTAGCAACAGCTAGATTTCCTCTATTTTACTTTTTACCCAGTGACCATTTTTAGTAATTGGTTTTGTACATGTATTCGATACAAAGCCAACAAAATGCTTGTATACACAGCGTCACATGCCAACGTTCCAAAATTACGCGTATGAACGCCTATGCACCTACAAGAGACTCTCTTTTTTTGAGTAATTACCTACGAGAGACTTGACCAGCTGATGTTGAGATGATAAAAAACACATGTTCCTCACTGTTGTTGACAGGCATAGCGAATAAATAACCAAAAAAAGCGTGTGTATTTGTGCTAAATCTAGGATTCTAGCCCGAGTAGGCAAGTTCAACAACAAAGAAACCAACAATGTTGGTGTCTTGATAGAAGGAAGCCCTAGAAACATACTTATAATCTTCAGACGTCACGACACAAAACGTTTACCACCATTTGCTGTGTTCTCCAGACCGAGTATAGCAAACAAGCTTAATTTCTTAGAATTCTGAAACGTCACACGAATTATATATTGCAAATGTATATTCGGGTAAACATTTCCGAGTTTTCTGGTGCGCAGCGAACACCTCTTGGAGCCACCTTGGGGTGTTTACATTTTCGAGTCTCTCTCAAGGTGTATACATCAACTTCAGGTCACCTCGGTCTGTTTTATCATAAGCAACAATAATTTTCTGTGATAGTACTAGTTGCAGCCACATCATTTTCGGAGTTTTTCCTCGGCAGAATCAGTGCTTCACATTTTCGAGTTTCTCTTTGACGATTTGACATGACGGGTAACATATATATAATTGATTTGACACGGCTGTACTAATTGGTTGGGTGACACCATATGTAAATTTGCAATTCAAGATATTGCGGTGGATGGTTTCCGCACACTGGAATTTACTGTTTTTCCTCCAGTTCTTACTTACTCTTGAAGCCAGTCCTCTGCAGTCATGCTCAGTTTTTTTATAAAAAAAAGAAAAGGAAAACTATAGCTTCTTTACACATGATCTATGCACAATAAATCAAAGCAAATGGCCGAAGTATCTGCCTGTATGGAAGTTATTAATAGCCACTAATCCTTTTTTTTTGCTAAAAATATACAGTATATCTTATCCATACATAATCATGGCAATCTTCAGCACCCTGATTTTTTTTCTGAGGAAATCAACAACACGATTCATGCAATACCGACAGCACAACAACCAACTGCGAAGGATCCATGTAATGAATTTGCAGGTTTTGCAGTGAGAGAAATCGAGAATATATATACGATGATATGGGACGATTAACGCTTCCGTCGTTCTAACTGTCATCAATCGGCAACTTGATCCTCTTGTTCCTCCTCCATGACTCCATTCGACGCATCATCATGAGACGGGGACGTCGTGATGTCCGTGCGTTTGATTGCTTGTCTGAATCTAGGGTTTTAAATTATTCGCGTATATTATCCCGGCCTTCTGCCAATCGCAAAGGCTACTAACACAACTGCTCATGGACGAAAACCATTTCTGTTAACGCGTATCTAAACGTGGCAGCGGACTTTAGGCCAATCACTACCAACCAAGCTGATGGAACTAATCTTGCAATGCTACACGCACGGGTCCTTTACAATTTTTATCTGACTAATTCTGGGTACAAATTAATTTTCAGTTTCTATTTACAAAATATTTAGTCCTCCAATTTCTACATGAGCCTAACTATGAAAGCTGCTTGCAGATAGCCAAGAATCTCAGTACAGGGTAACTACAGAAACTACTGAAGAAGCAGTTCTGGCAAAAGAGACATGATGAATGGAAGAGTTGAGTTGAGCTATCTGCAACCGGTCGAGTAAACCCTATAGCAGATGAGCATTATCCATCAGACCGTGCAATCATGCATGATGGCTATGAACAATCATGCACCCGCTGTGCTTATCAATCTACATATGCTCCGATCTGTTCCTCAGTACTGGAGTAGCTCTAGTGTTTCTTTCTTGGAACCAATTACCATTGATAGCTTGGTCATTAGAAGTTATTAGAACATAAACAGAGATATATAGGAAGGTGACAACCCGCCATCAGCTTGAGGGGACGAAAGCTGGTGAAATTGACATGGATAGTTGTTCGGAAAAGTGGACAAGGATGCTGGAACAATGTGGGGGTTCATCCAAATCCAGCCCTAGGTGTGTCACTGTGTCAGGCCATTGAATCTTGTATGATATTCAATTCCACCCCCAGTTCGATCAATTCGGATGAAACAGCGCAACATATTATAGATTCCCCTCCAAATTGTGACAGCTCGGCCAATAACTGGATAATTTATGCCAAAACAAAGCATCACTTGATCCCGATCTCTATGCGCGTGTAATTAGCATTAGCACTCCATTTCTCTGCACTTCTCCAGTTGGGACCTCCTACCAACAGCCAAAAAAACTATAAACGCATCGATCTCCATGTTGATGCTTGACAGAATGAGAATGGCAAGGTGCGAGAAGGAAGCGCTAGTACCAAGTAGAAAAAGAATCTGACTTTTTGTGAGTTCGGCGAGCTAATCATTAGCGGGGATAGGCTCCAGCTGATCCCTGCTTAGGGAGCAGGATCCCGGCAAAAAATCTGCGTGCATTTGTGTAATTACTAGTTGTCTGGTTGATTTTTAGTTAAGTTATTAATCGCCCCCAACCAATCTACTATGGGCTTCGAGTTGCTGGTATATTTCTGGAGGTCTATTACAGTACTCCCTCCATCCCCTTATGATGGGACTATTTCAAATCTTAAAAATCCCTATACGATAGGACTATTTGGCCATTACCTCGGGTATGATGCACAATAATGTTTAGTCTTACTCCCAATTACTTCACCACTTGAACGCACGGAAAAACAAGAATGGAGGGAGGAAATGAGATTGGTTGAAACGGTTTTTAATGTGGGTCACGGTGTTAATGTCGTTGGCATCGAGAAGTTTTCATTAAAACTTGTGATAACATATTTAAATGAGGGATAAGTAGTGTTCTTTCCCTTGGTATTTGAGTCAAGATCAAATAGTCCTATCATGAGGGGATTGAGGGAGTACACAATACTACGTACTGGTAGTACGGTAGTATAATCGGTTTTTTGATGTGGGTAAAAAGGTAATTTGTGATAGTGGAGTCGAGTCTGTGATAGTGACAAATGAATATAATAGCGTTAGATTAGGCTAGATAACATTTCATATATTTGATTTTATTTATTACAAAAAATTATTTCTTGTTTCCAATCTTACCCTTATACTATCTATACTACCTATGAATACTACCCATACTACCGAAAAAAACCGGTAGTACAAAATTAATTTCAGCCGTCGGATCTTTCGAAATAGGTCCTTTTTTATTACATACGAGTCCTTTCCAAACGGTAGTACAAAGTAGTATTGTGTACCGTAAAAGACCTCATATTTCTGAAACGGTTCTCCGGCCATAACTTCTGAATTAAAAAGGAAAAAAACAGAATTTCCACAAATGTTTCAGATTTATTAATAGCGGGTAAAAGCGTAAGTTCTAGGATACTGCATTATGTTTGTTCTTTTTATTATAAGTTTACTGCAACCCAAGAAGATTCGGAGAGCCGGCCAAAACTTGGGCATAGGCATTGCAAGGAACTCCTCGCAAGGTCGAGTAATTCTCAGATCACCGATTGCAAAGTTGTTAGCACCTATAACGCCTTCTGGTTCATCACTAGCATGCATATATCCCTTTCAACCATTCTGAAGATCAGGACGGTGGCTTGAATTACAGGCTCTCGTGATAAATATACCACATATTACATCAGAATATCAAATAGATAGATAAATAGACACAGAGCACTACGCGCGCCAATCCGATTATGATCTGACTGTGTTCGATGAGTCGTGTGACGCGCGCGCTTATAAATCTGGAACCCGAAATCAAATTAAGAAATTCTTCGGGCGTAAAAAATACTAGATAGTTGTTCGAGTCCGCCAAAAAGACTAGCGTCAAACCACAATTGTTTTGCAAGTTGACGAGATATTACGAGGAGAGGCGAGAAGAATTATTAAGCGCAGGGAGCAATAGTTGCTGGAGTCCAGTGCAATCAAGTATAAGCTAATACTATAGTATAATCAGCAAGTCAAACCACAATTCTAGAGCAAAAAAAAAAGATAGGGTTGTCTTTGTCTCGCTTGCAATCTCTATCCGCGGCGAGATTCCTCCCTCTTTTGGGTATCTCTAAGAGCCAGGTAGAACTGGTAAAATATACTTGGGGTATGATCATTCCTTACATGATAAGCTATTGATCATCAAGGTGGCGTACGTGCCTGGCGCTATTGTTTATGTTGCATAATGCAAGTGAGAGAGTACTAGTTAATTATCATCGTCACACACATATTGATGGGAGGCAGGCAGACAGCTAGATTTGAACCTCGAATGTTGCAGCAGCGGGCGGCCTTGACGGAGATTGGGGGAAAGGAGGAGGAAGGATCACGCATGCTTACACAATGTCCATGATCGGTGGTGCTCTTTCTATTTCGAACTATCGTTTTGACTTTTTAAATGAGTGGTAATTTCTTTATTTTGAACATAGGTTATTTTGGTATTCGTAAGATTATATATAACTGTTTTTATGCACTTAGATATATATAATATATTAGATGTGTAGAAAAAAATATGAATCTAAAAATAACAAAACGATCTATAATTCGGAACCGAGGACCAGCAAATTAAGGTGGCCGATGAGACGAGACTGGATTCCTATGCGTGCATCAGGCCATATCAGCAATGAAGCAGCCGTCCTGTGTGGGCCGGTTGGCTCGTCAGACTGTCACACATGTACGTGTGGCTGCCGGGTCAGACACTTGTGGAGACGGCGTGGTCGAGCAGCTACGAAGCTATGGCCAAGTGTCAACGCGATGGGGCGCGCAACGAGATGTCGCGTCCGGACCCGCTCGATCGATCGCCTAGTAGCTCTCTGCAGAGGCCAAGCGCCAGTCGGACAGCCATTATACTATGGAACCCATCGGGTGTAGAAACGCGAATTCGCTGTGAAGATCCATCGCTAGCTGCAACAATTGACTAGCAAATAATAAATGTAGCCACTGATACAAGTTGAGTTTTTATTCGGGGAAAGGTCTAACGTTCGTGGGTGTGGATGGAGGAGTCGCTAGCGGCCGTGTTTAGATTTCTCAAAATCATTTCCTTTTTATAAAAAGTTATCCACATAGAGAATCGTGTCAGTTTATTTCTATCTCTATGCACGCTTTCATAGAAACAGTACTTTTTCGTACTTTTCACCCATTTTTCACAATCTAAACACAGCCTTCGTTTTGCGCGCGCATAGCATGGCTAACGCCTTGACGGAGATGGCCCGTGCACGCTACGACCCGCCGTGCTCATCCCTGCCTCCACGCGTAGCTAGCTCGTCCGCGCCACCGAGCTATGGCCCGTGCACGCTCCGCTGCCTTCGCCCCCGCCGTCCTCATCCCTGCCTCTGCACTTCTGCCCCCAGCTCTGCTCGTCCATTATCGCGGCTGCACCACCGCGACACTACAACACGTCCGCGACGGTGTGAGCAAAGAGAGCACAGCATAGAGAGAAGGTGGCTTGGACAGGGGGTGTTGGTGTCGACTCTGGTGGGAAGGAAGATGAATAGTGGGAAGGGAGAAGACATGAACGGATTAGAGAGAGGGGAAAGAAGATAGGAGCATTTTGGTCCATAAATTTTTGTAAAAGCGTCAAAGGGGTACACAAATGGCCTATTTCAGACTTTTGAGCGAATTGTAATGACAAGTTTTCAATTTCGTCAATTGTACGTGCAAGTTGTAATGACATATTTTCAATAAACCCTTGTTTCAAACACTCGTCTTTTCTATTTTTCAAAGGGCGTAAATTGTAAGCTAGTTTGAGCTAGGATAGACGATAGAATGCACGTATAAAAGCTGGTCGAACGGTGACCTAGGAACTTGAAGGTCCTACTCTTTGTTAAGCCAGTTGGGCCTATTGTGCAATCCACGTTCCTTCTCGAGTTGTTGGTGTTTTTGATTGGACGGGACAATGTGATAGTAACTTGCTCGTGACAACCGACCAGTGGCGTGGCTTGTTACGAGTTATATGCATATTCAAATGTTTCAGTTGACATTCATCCACAGGTAGAACCTAAAAAATGCTGGCAATGGACGGTGGTGTTTAGTCTTACTTAGTATTATTGATTAAGCAATTTTTAGGTTTTGTGTAAAATAAACAGAACGAAGCGTGATTATTAGAGATGAAAAAGGCAGGACTCTCCTCTCAGCTTGGAAGGTGATCTTAATGCAACCAGTGCAGAGGAGGTTGAAGTGCTTGCTTGCAAGGAGGGCATCGCCCTAGCTGCAGAGATGTTTACTCGGCCAGCGATACTCGAATCAGATTGTGCCACGGCAATCGAGTACCTGATCCACCCGGAAGTGCAGAGATCTCCATCAGTGTTCATCGTCAGAGAGGCCAAGAAGGTTGCTGAAGGCCTTCCGTCAGTAGCTTATAAACATGTAAAGAGGGAACAGAACGCAGTTGCCCATGAGTTAGCACAGCTCGCGAAAAGGTTGAACCATAGTGCAGTATGGTACTATGGCGCGACCGATGCCCGGTCTGTGTTGAGCCATTAGTTGTTCAAGATTGTAACACTTTGAGTAATTAATAAAGTTCTCTCTTTACTCGGGAAAAAACAGAACGAAGCGTGGTTCGCGTGCAGACGTGGGAAGCGCGCGCAGTGGGAACTGATAATAGTTAAATTTGAATATGTCCGGCCCAGAAGTCCAATATAATAGGAAAAAGTCATATTTACCTCCTTCGATTGTGGGTCGAGTTTGCTTATCCTCTCTGAACCGCAAAACCGGATATATTACCCCCTCAACTACCAAAACCGTCCGTTTTACCCCCTTAGCGGTTTGGACGCCGGTTTTGGCTGACGTGGCGATGGGCCCCACATGTCAGCATGGGGCCCACCACTCTCTCTTCTTCCTCTCTCTCCCTTTCTCTTCATCTCTCTCCACCATCTCCTCCTCATTGGGCCAAGGACGATCCGCGCCAGGGAGGACCCGCACCCGCCGTCGGCCTGCGCCCGCGCCGCCTGCGCCAGTCGCTGCCTCGCCTCCCACGCGTGGCCGCCGCGTGCGCCGGCGCACCCCTGCCTCGCCTCCCCCGCCGACGCGCCTCTGCCTCGCAGAGAGGAGGAGGAGCCGCCCTGCAACGGCCGCGGGCATTGGAGCTTGTGCGGGCGCAGGCCGGCTGCAGCCATGGCGCCGCCGCTCGCCCTCCCCGGAGCCCTCCTAGAAGCAGGGCTGGTCGTCCGCGCAGAGGGCGAGGAGCGTCGACTGCGGGGCGAGGCCGAGCGCAGCGGCGCGGCCCAGACGCTGCCCCGGGTGAGGCCGAGGCAGGGTCCGCCTTCTTGGAGACGCCGCCGGTGGGCTTGGTGGCGGCGGTGTGCGCCTTTTGCCGGCGGCTCCGGCGTCCTTGCCCAGTGAGGAGTGAGGAAGAGAGAGGAAGGAGAGAAGAAGAAGAGAGATATTGGTGGGGCCCACGCTGACATGTGGGGCCCACCGTCACGTCAGCCAAAACCGGCGTCCAAACCACTAAGGGGAGGTAAAATAGACGGTTTTGACAGTTGAGGGGGCTATATATCCGGTTTTACGGTTTAGGGAGGAAAAGCAAACTTGACCTGGAATCGGAGCCCACTATAATAATACGCCGCGAGACATGGAAATCGGAGCCCACTAGGCCCAATGCAATTACCACTGCAGGCTGCAGCCTACATATGGCCCGTGGTAGGTGGCCCAAATCAGGAAATATGTATGACTTTCTCTCATGCTGCTGCAAGCCGCGCGTGGCGGCAATCGTAAACGGACTTATCAACAACGGGCTTCGAAAACGGACTTATCTCCAGGCCCGCTTGGCCCATGCGCCCTCTCTGGCAGACCACAAAAGAAGGCTTCGATGAGAGTAACGTTAACAGTCCTTGTGGAATGAGCAAACAAAATGAGCAAACAAACAAAATAGGCATCCAGCAGCATAACAAAATGAGCACGAAATATGTAAACACGTCCTTGTGGAATGCAAAGAAGAAAAATGGTATCATTGACAAATTCTTTTAACAGTAACGTTAGCAAGATTTTTCATAAGCATCCCCAGTGTCCACAAAAGTTTGGGTTATGCTTGAATGTCCTTGGATGAAATATGACAATTGACAAGTAGAACATGTTAGCTCAAACCTTTGCACAACAGAGACGAGACAAGCCACACGCTTTATGTACTAATGCGACGTCAACACCTACTGAACAACATGCCCTAATCCCTATATACTTGAGCTAGCGTACAGAGTGGAGGATTGCAGCTTTGGGCTGATAGACAAGTTACCAAATATATCGTTGCAGCCATCCCATTTCCTCTGTTCCCTTGCCTCCCAGTAACCTCCAACATAGCGGAATGTCCCATCTTCACTGTCCCTTTGGAACCATCTTGGTTTCCAGCCATTCTCCTGCATCTTCCTTGCCTGCAGACGAGGATATATGCATGATCTCAGTTAGGGAAGAAAAGCACTGAATGCGAGATCTGATGGTGCAAGCAGTATAAAAAATTCACAAGTGACGTTTAACCAATGATCAAGATGTGTATTCATGAAAAATGTTGGACAATCCATGAAATGAAAGTAAGAACCAAGGGTACAAGTACAACCATCCGTTGCCTTGTCTCAAGACGCAGTTTTTCAGCATTGGCCTTCTCGTACTCCCCATTCTCCAGGTGTCGCTGATCCGGCCTGAGCCTCGAATCCGTAGGTGGAAGCTTCTCCTTAACGAGAGAAGGAAAAAGAAGTGATTTAGCCTATCGTTAGGAAAAATCATGGGTTGTATGCATGTTCCAGGTCTACCTTGAGGCCCGGTGTTAGCTCATTTAATGTTATTGCAAATGAGGACAGGTTGTATCGAGTAGGATTGGCTGGAGGCTCGTTTTTCTTCCACAGCAAAGTGGTGCCAGCACTATGATGTGAACCATGGGATTTCACCTTAGAGGCATCATCACCGATGACACAATGCACACTTTCATCCCACTTTCCGGTCAAGGTTGCAACCTTGGTACCATCTGCATCCTTGACAACTCCTTGAACCTTGCATAGAGCTAGATATATTAGTAGGAACCAAATCAGTCTGATGGCTGATTGCTCTTTTTCTTTCTTTACCTGGCGAGGATTTCGATCAAGGAAAGACTGCTCTTTAAACGTCAACTTGCATGAATATTGTCTATTTCCACTTATGTTCATTGTGCCATGGTGATGGCAATAGAGTCGACCAAGGATAAGGTTATTAATTGTTGTTGTAACCTGACAAGGAAAACAAAAGCATTTAAGCATGACAACAAACATTAACCATCTCTTTCAGATATCATGGTGTACATGTTCAGAGAGACATTAGTTTTCCAATAACATCCAGAAAGTTTAGAAACTAAACTGGGATGTTGTTCATAAAACCAGTGGAAATTAGACTGGAGGAACAAAGCTGGGTAGTTGCCAATCATAAAAAGGAAATAGTATTGAGTATTTGCCACTGATGAGGAATTCATACCTTGCTCCACTGAAAAGTTTCTCCATCATCAAACTCTAATGTTAACACACCATCAGGATCCACTTGAATCGATTGTCCCCAGAATTTGCTCTTAAGATTGCTATCTCCCCAAAATTTCCAACCTTTCCCCTCACAGTGGCATGCCATGACCATAGGATGATGACTGACCTGGTGCCAAGAATAAAACAGGCACATTCAATCAAGTGCATTCTCATACATAACAGAACTGCCAATAGTACTCGTATTAGGTCCCTGTACACAATGTTGTCAGTGATTCCTCTTTCAGGATGCTTCTATGTTTACTATGGTTTGTTAAGTGACCAAACAACATATTGAGCTGAACTTATATGTTGGGTACCAAACTAACCTTCTCAGAGAAGAAACGGATCCCCTTCTCAGGGTAATCAGCTTCGTAGGTTTCCCCTAGCAATGGATTGAAAGGTTTGCAGGGGCGAGAATCTGTTGAAGCATATCCAGAGACCGCAAAAGCAGCAACATAAAGAATTCTCATGATACCATTCCCCTGAACGAAGAAGCAAAATTATGATATTACAATCAAATGAATTTAGTATAAATACATACTAAGAAACACCACTACGCTGAGAACTGAATGATAGATCAGTTTGTAGAGTCTCCTGTCAAGGAGGCCACCCACCCAAGCTAGAACCGAGCCTAGAGCTCGCAAAATGTAGGTAACTCCCTGAGAACTGGTTTCTTAGAGTTTCCTGGCCCATTTAGCGCTTGGTGCTCCCTTAAGACAAAGCTTGGGGGGGTTATCATCTCACCAGACTCAAATCTTTTTAAAGACAGAAAGTAGAAATTTACTGATTTAAAAATTGTATCCATTGCCCTTGTTTTTAGAAGAATCTTTATCTGATGCCTATCATTTTGGCCATTGCCGCTTTGTTGGCCTATTTTGAATTCCCCCAACAGTAATGTTTTTTCCCTCAAACATGTGTATCATTGTATTAAAGAAGAAGCCCAACAGTAAATGTTTCAGCAGGTTTAAGTAGTTTAATTTAGTTGTTTGGGTCAGATTTTGTTTTCTCCGACATGCAGGAAAGCATTTGGTTCAGATTTTCATTCAAAAGAAATTAAGTGGTTAGGTCAGAGGAAAGCAGGAAGGTAGAGAAACATACATACCCTTAAACCACATTCATATGCACAATCCAACAAATAAGAGTACTCCAACTCCTCAAAGCACTTCTGAAGAGAAGAAACAGGCTCATTAAAGTAAACAGGAAGGCAGACTCTTGTGAGATCCTTGCCAACATTGTCTTTGATCATTGACCAAAGGCTAACACCTTTCTCCTTTTCTACTGGTTCAGGCAACTTTGTGCGCCTTTTTGAATATGACGACCGATATTCGGTGGCACTGTCAACAGTTAGTGATTCAACAGATTTATGGTCTTCATTTCCATTGTTTAAGCCTCTCCTTCTCAGGTCAGGACTTGCAGCACAGTCACTGAAACTTTGCCTTGTGTCGTAGAAATGAAATTCATCTCCATCTGATAGTTCACTAATCTCTTGTTTGCCAGCATCATCTGAAGATTCTGTGTTGCTGTATTCTGATGAGAAAAAAAAAGTAGAGACAGTAAGAATATTTCAGAAAATGAAAAGGAAAGGAAAATGGCTGCAGTGTGCATCCAGACCATAACAATGCACAGTAATGGCCTATTTCTTGGCATTTCAACCATTTGATGGTCATTTTCTTGGCATTTCAATCATTTGATGGTCAGGGTAATCCAAGTAAAAAAAAATCTTAAGGTGCACTACTCATCAAGATACATAGATGAGTAGCAACAGTTCAAATGTGTGTTAACCATCTATCATGCTTTATTGACACTTCGTCAATATTCATATCCCAGGAGTTGGTAATATTGCATCTAAGGCGCATCTTTACACGTTGCATGACAGGAAACTGTTAGTGATACTCAAATTTCTCTTCACATGATCAAATGAAGCTACGAAAGAAGCCATGCATTGATAGCTCATAAAAAAAAAGTGGCGTAGTATCAGCAGTACAAGACAATTGTGCAATTAACTGCTTCACAGATCACAGCTATATGAAGCGATGGATATAAGGATCACAAATAAAAGGCTTATCATGGCAAGAGAAAAAGGGTTGCACCACAATTACCATGTAAACTTTTTATTTATACGAGCCTCATTTATTCAAAGAAAAAAAAAGGAGCGACAAGAGGAACATCAAGTACCACTACATTTTCCAGAGCTGGAGCAGTCATGCTTGAACAATTCCAACTGTGGCTTCTCATTGACAGTTGTATCTACTGAATTAACTACCTGCATGAACAGAAGAAAGTTTCTTGTCAATGGATGGCATCCCACCAATTTAGTCTTTGATTTCAGACCACAGTCCGAATAACCTTTTCAGTAAACATGTGACTGTACATTTGGCTCATAAATTAAAATTGGTATGGTCTATCTTCTTAAATACAAGAAATGTCAATCAAACTAAGGTCAATATGGTTGTAACCTGCTGAATATATACAAATCAATCCATATAGACACGTCCAATGCCCTATTAGAGGAACAAACAAAATAACTTGCAAATACAATTCTGAAGGAATATCAACACTAGTTTTTTTATGCTGCAGAATAACCAATAAGATGTTGTAACATGAATACTAACTCTCTAAACTGCTTCTTTTACCTAATGAATTCTGAAAAAAAAAATATTACCTCAACTTCCCGTGGTAGACTGCCAATAAAGCTTAAATACTCTTCACAACGCTGCTTCATCTGCGTTTGGTACTGAGAAAATTCTGAATGAACAATCTGCTCGCAGTCTTTGATAATTGCCTCACTGACACCTTCAGCATGCAAACGATTTCTGAGCTTTTCTGTGGAAATTGATGCATCATTCTGGTCACCTGACAAATCCCCATTAATAGAATATTCACTTCTTGCAGTGACAAGCGCTTCAATCCAAGTCGCCCGATCCTTAGCACAACCAGTCCTCAGTTGAAGTGTTTTAGTCGGAGTAATTATATAGAACCGTTTATCATCTGATTTACTTTCACTAAATGACGATATCTACAAACAATTAAGGAGAATGGCAAAATCAGCAACTACATAATATTCAGAAGGAACATATATAGTCAATGAAGTATTGAACTGTATCGTAGATTCATAAATGAAGTAGCCTAGCAGTAGTGGTACAATTAAATTTTTAGTTGCACAGAATTACTGGCTGAGGCTGTGATATGCATTCTTCTACCTATAGATGTACAGAGCCATTTGTACATGACAGAATACGAAGTGATCTAACTTCAGGGGTGAACGTAGTATGGCCATAGTTACACTTGCAGTCCTGCAGTTCACTTCAAATAATATCTGAGACCTCCAACCACTGCCTTGCCATGCCAGTACCTGCTTCTTCATCAAGCTAAAGAACTAGATAACCAAAAAGACAGAGATTTAAAGCCCATTGACTAGGCCCGTGTTTAGTTCCAAAACGAAATCTTTTCATCCATCACATCGAAGGAGAATCTTAGATGCATGGAGTATTAAATGTAGACGAAAAAGGTGAAAAGTTATATGGATAGGCTGTAAATCACGAGACGAATTTAATGAGGCTACTTAATCCATGATTTGCAATAGTAATGCTACAGTAACCACCCGCTAATTATGGATTAATTATCCTCTAATTACCATCGTTAGATTCGTCTCGAGATTTCCAACCTATCCATATAACTTTCCACCTTTTTCGTCTACATTTACTACTCCTAAATTGATAAAATCATAACCCGAAATTTTTTCATCGAAAACTTTTCGGGAACTAAACACGGCCTAGAGCAGAAGCCAGCAGGCGAGGAGGGACCGTTCAGGAGCCGGGAAAAAGATTAGGCCCAAAAAGCTCCCGGTCCCTTTAAATGGCTACGGACAGAGTGAGAAACAGCAAACCGTACAACCTCACATTCCTACTAACCCACGGACGGCACAAAACGGAGGCGCCAAGCCATCAGGCCGTTTGAAAAAGAGCCCGGTTGCCCCACCCATAAGCATCCCGCCGATCCCTCTCACCCGAGCAGTGACAGTGAGCACGGAGAACGGGAACGGGACAAGGACGCCACTGTTTCAAGTCGATGGAAAGACTGTTGTCTCACACCGCGCAGTGATAGTGTTTGGTACTACGCGACGATCTGAGAGGCTGTAAAAGGCCGGCACCAATCAAAACAAGCCATCGCTTTATCCGACAGGCGGTAGCCATTGCTCGTAACTTTCTATCATCCCTTTACTACGAGTGTGTGTGCTTGCAAGTGATCCCCGCCGCAGATCGTGACGATCGTACGGCGCGAGGCGACATGGCCCGTGCTGCGAGAGCGACTTTACAGCTGGAGACTGGAGTTGCGCCTGTTCTCTTCTGTTGGATTGTTCCGATCCGATGTGACACGGAAACCAAGGGAACCATTGCAGCGGACCAGACCAGGTCGCCTACACTCGATTTGTAGTAGTAGTCTTTCCAACTCCTGCTCATTTCGAGTATACTAGGATGAATTTGAGTGATGAGATGCCTAGTACTCAACTAATTAACGGATGATTTTTGCTCAATGTTTCCAAGTGTTGGGAGATAAAATGAAAATCTGTAATGCGCACTTGCTCGTAACAAAAATGACGGCGAGATCATGGCGAACGGCGAGGGGGAGATAAAAAGGAGGAAATCAGAGAAGAAGCTAAACAAAAGCTGAGCTCGAGAGCGTCACCTTGAGATGCACGAACCCGATGGGCCGCTCCCTGACGCCGCCCCCCGCGCCGCGCGCCACCCCGATCAGCCTGACGCCGCCGGCCGCGGCCTCGTCGGCGGCGGCGGCAGCGGGCTGCGGTGGCTCGGCCGCGACGCGGCGCCGGATCTTCGAGTAGGCCAGCACGCCCCCGCGGATCGCGAACCACCGCGGGCGCCATCCCTTGCCGATGTTGGTCCACTTGTACAGCACCCCCGCCACCGCCGGCGCTGCCGCCGCATCCGCCGGCTCCGGCGGCGGGGAGCGGGTGCCGGCCGCGAGCCCCCCGCCCGAGCCCGGCCACTCCCCGGCGAGGCAGCAGAGCGGGTGCATCTCCCACGCCCGCATCGCCGCTCCGCCCGGGCCGATCTCCGCACCCCCCGCGCTCTCAGGCCGCCCCCATTGGGCTTGGGATTACTAGGATTACTCTATTCGGCCGCCGCGTTCCCGATTCACGCGGCCGGCGGATTCGGTCCGCGCTGGGTGGTGGCGGGCGAGTGGAGCGAGGAGACTAGACGTGGACTCACGCACGGTGGGAGGAGGGGGGGAAGGCTCTGATGCGGCGCCGCGGCGGGGGGCTTTATGCTCGAAGCCTTGCGCGCAACGCCTCCGCGGCTCCGCAAACAGTTGGAGGCTCACGCGAGGGCGACGGCGTGCGTCTTCGCGAGCAAGGCAGGCAGCCGCCGGCGCGCGTCCTGCTCTGTTCCTGCGCTGCGCGGCTGCCTCTGGCTCGTCTCTGCCGGCCTGGCCGGCTCGTGCGTGCCTGGCGCGGTGGCCCCGCCTGTCGGTGGATGCGAGCTGTGCCGGGGTGTGTGGTTCGGCCGGAGGGCAGGTCGCGGTTGGCTGGCTGTGCGGGCCCCGCGTGGCAGCGGCACGAGCCCCCCGTGCTCGTGCGTGCCGTGCCGTGCGCGTTTGGGCTGGGTCAGGCTGGTTGGTCCGGTCAGTGGAACGGCGGGCCGGTGGGTGAGTAATTTCGGTGCAGTGCAGCTGGGCGCGACTTCTGACTGGCTGGTGGCACGCTGGCGACCGGGGCCTACCTGACAGTTGGCTCTGCCAGTTTCAACTTTTTTCCAAAAAAAAAAATACACAGTTGGCTCAGCCCATTGGTGTCCACTGTTTGAAATCCCATTTATTCCGAGCTCCCTCTCTAGAAAGATGAAGGAGAGGGGAGGAAAAAAAAAAGTTTGCTCCGACAGGATATGCCTGCGAAGCGAATACGTGCAGCTCGCATTCATCGAAACGGACGGTACTAGAGAGAGTAAGGGGGAAAAACTAAAAAGAAGCGTCACCCTGGTCCATGGTCCTCCGGCTACCACTATGCTACTATTAGGAGAGGGAGAACAGAACAGCTCGGAACAGAGCGTCATCGGGGCGTGACCACGACCGCACGTTCTCAGGCACCAGCGCGAATCTGGCGTGCTTAACGCTAAACTAGTAAGCCTGACCCGTCCTCTCTCATGTCTCCGCGCGCGTCCGCCACCGGCCGCCACAGACGCCGCCGGGTGCGGGCGGCCGGGCCGACGAACAGACGTCTCCATCCCACGGCCACGCATGTGCTACGTGCCACGATACCGTCCGTCCAAAGAGAAAACGTGCTCGCAACCCTCCACCTCCACCCCGCCCAGCACCACCGCCAGCAGCAGCCGTCGTCGCGGCTCGCCCCGGAGGAGAGGAGAATCTAGCGAGCTTCCCACGACGGACGCTTGCGGTGGTTGCTGCCTCGCTTTACGTGGGCAGGAGCATCCCAATCTTGCCCCCGTCGCCCCCGCTCCCATGTGACCTCTGTTCCGCCCGCCCTCCGTCTCCGTCTTCGTCTTCGTCGCTGCTTTGCCGCGTCGGTAAGGTAAAGTTTCCGTTGGTGTGAAGCTCCAAGACCGGAATCGGTGGGTTAACACGCAACCGAACCAATCGTGCACGCAGCCCGTCGTCAGACCGATTCCTAATTTTTTTGTACGAAAAGTTGACAATCAATCATCACATAGGCTAGGATGGTGCACACAGTGACGCCCGACAAGGTCGTCAGTTCGCATCAATTTTTTCCTTTTCAGTTTTTCAACGTTTCACCGTGTGATGTACAGTCCACCAGCTCGCTCGCGACCGACGGCGGCATTCACGGCAGGCTCTTTTCTTCTGGGCTGGTGCGGCACGGGCCCCTTTTGGCGCCCTGTTTTGCCTTGCTGGGCTTTGTGACCAAAATTCTCCTCCTCTCTCTCCCGTCGTCCGTCGTCGTAAGAAGAAACTTTGATTTTCTGGGCCGGCATGGTACGGGCACGTGGGCCACTAACCTGTTGTTGGTTCGGCCTCCTCATATGCATGGGCTTCGAGAGCGGTGTGTGTGTGCATGCCCTCCTCTTTTGTGGGCGCAGGGAAGTAGAAGGCCTGGGCCATCATCTACCGAAACTCCGGCCCATCAGCTTTTTATAGCCTCTTAACAGCACTCTTCTCTTCTCCTCTCTCAAAAAAAAAAAAAAAAAAAAAAAAACAGCACTCTTCTGAGGATTAACAGCTGGTCATCGACTCCATCAAAGCCAGTAGTACGTACGTACGTGCAGCAGCATCGTCGCAATCACGGTCACGGCATGGTCAGTGCGCAGGAGGAAGACGAGAGCGAGCCCTAACTTCGATCTCACAATGATCTCGTACCGAGTAATAATCCCGCCCGCGTACGTTACACGTACGCCTTCTCCCCATAAAAACGCATACGTTTATCTCCTGGACCAAGCCCAGCCGTACTTAGCTTTAAGCAGGATTAACAACGTGCAGGCATGTTCGTTTCTTGTTGGCCGATGCAAGCGGAGGCGCCTTTAGGAGCAACTGGGCCAACGAAAACACTCCCAAAAAGTTGGTTAGCACGGACTCCAAGGCGCCAGGTCCATTCGTACGCGTGCCGGCGCCAAGAGCTCCCCTGCCCATCCGTCCGTCCCCTCCGGCGGCGGCCGTCGTCCTGACCTCCTCGGAAACCGCTGCCCAAACCGGCAAATCCGTATCCATCCAAATGCATTGTTCCGCTTCCGCAAGAGATGCGGGTGCAGTAGTGCGTCTCCATGTGGCACGAAATCTCACGCCTGCAGCCTATCTTTACCTGCAGTGGCACGGCAGCGGTGCGCCACTACTGCATTGCAATGCTAGACTTGCTAGTCCACTGCCGACTGCTCGCTACCCTTCCCGAACTCCGCACAATCCCTCCCTCACGCCTTCTCTACCAGTCCTCTCGTCGTCTCTTGTTCGTTGCGGCACTGCTTTTGTTGCCATCTCCCTATCAATCTCCTCCCCCAACCCCAACAACGCAAGCTTTATTTCACCGCCCTTTGAATATTCCCATCCCATCTGCCGCCCTCTAGCCTTTGTTTGCTCCTCCCTTTCCGCTCCTGCCAAAAATGCAAAAGTTGGTGCCTTTCCCGTTGGCCTTTTGCGACCTTGGCCGGGCCCTGCTGCCATTGTACGACGGCACACCACTAGCACTGCACTGCCCGTAGTGGACGCCGATAGAGCGAGCTGCCAGCAGCTTTTCCCCTCCTCGTTTCTACCGTGGTGTAGTACTCACCGTAGAAGCAAGTAAAGAATGAAAGATCTCACCGTCCAGTTCACTGGCGACGGATGGGCGCGTCTTGTCTTCCATTTTACCCGACTTGACATCGATCGACGCGAACCACCGTAATGTTTTGCTACACGCAACTACTACGTGCTTGACTATTACTGAATTTGGTTGTCTTCATTTCATAATAGTATTGCCTGCAATGCAACTGAACGTAGAAAGCAGTTTCCTTCTTGATCACAGCAGGAGCACCCAACCAACCACTCCACCAAAAAAGACTTTGAAGCACAGTGACACTGCCCATTCAATACTCTCTCGTACTCTACGCATGGGAGCCGATGGAACAGTAGCATACTGCAGCACGGTTTTAATCTCTTGTGTCCCAAGCAAAAGCAAAGGCGCCGCGCGCGCACCATGTAGCTTGTGGTCGTCAAGTGTCGCGTAGAGCTAAGCTAACGATGGCTGGCATGCATCGACCCGTGTGTGACTACGGAGTTGGTTGTTGTTGGGTGTAACTGCAGCATGCTCAGCTAACACTTCATGCACATATACAACTACAGTTTGCTCGATCTTCTCTGCCAACCAACACGGCAGCGCCTAGTTAAATCACCCTTCCCAGCTTTGGTAACTCGGATTAGGCGGCCGGTGGCCGGTGGCACTGCTCTGCCTTGCGGATCCGTCCGCCAATTGCCGTTCCGGGCAGCAGCTAGCCACGACTAAAAGGCTGCATCAAAAGCTAATCCATTGATTAATCAGAGTACTAATCAAGTAATCAACTATAATAGTATTTTGCATGCGCTGACTAGACAGCAGCACGTTCTCTGATACGTCTCGAGGCCCAGAAGTAATCGCGTTAGGTGCGTGCGTGCTACTCCCGGCTCGATCGCCCGCGAGTTGGGGCGTCCCTTTCAGCCGGAGCGAGCTCGGTCAGGCATTGGCGTCGATGGCGGAAAGCATCGGCGTCAGCAGCCACGATGGAGACATTGAGTGAGGAGGCAGCAGCCAGCAGGGCGGTGGTTTGAAATGCATGCCGCGTTGGACGCAGCTTGATGGGCCTGATGCCGCCCGCAATCATTCGTTCGTCGAGATCTTTGAGGGGAATGAAAGCGTGCATGGATTCGGGAATGATCGGTCGGTCGATCGGACCGAGGCCATCATAGCCCGGTCAGAGATTTGACGGCTCTCGGAGTCTCTGACAGAAGTAACAGGGGTGGTAGCCTCGGGTTGCAGATTGCGATGCGGCCGCTGCTGCCGTGCGCCCCAGGAATGATGGCTCGCCCGCCTCGCTCGGCGCCTCGCCGGCCGGCCGGCAAGCTAGGCCGTGGGAAAGCATGGCGTTTCGACCGGTTTTCCTCAAAGGCCGTGAAAGCAGCATGCATGCGTCGTTGCCATCGGGGAGGCGAGGCTAATCGATCTGTTGATCAACCATGCACCAACCATGCTCCATGCTTGGCTTCTCCGTGCACGGTTCTCAGGTTCGCGGTCAACTTAATTACCCTATGATATGATGCTCTCCATCATCGGGAAACGTAAGCACGATCACGCAACGAAATCTGCTGCTGCTGCTGCTGCTGGGACCCTTTTTTTTTTAAGCACATGAGACGATCGCTCGGCTAATCCGATCCGAGAGCGCACTTGCATTATATTGTCGGCTCCAATGCTGCTGTTGCGGTACGGTGTAGCTAGCGTGCTGCTCAGCGAACCTGCGTTAGGCTGTCGTCGATCATCGGTTCAGAGATTCCGGGCTCTTGTCTCTTCTGCAAGTGAAGTCTGCCACGCAAAAAAACAAAAACAAAAACAAAAAACGATCCAACACACGTTACACATTTTTGCAAGCTACATTTGTCAACTAGGCGAGAACCAATAATTTTATTCACTGAGATCGGATCAGGGTCTTCCCTGTGGTTAGAGGAAGCTGGCCAATAGAAAACACGAGCTGGAGAAGAATCCGATCTGGGGGAACTGATACCATACTGATCGATCGCGTGCGGGATTAGCAAAATACAGTGAGATTATACTAGTAACTGGCTACCAATCTGGTCGGATGCTGTCGTTCCGGACCTACTAAGCGCGAATGTTCCACGAACAAAAACGACGGTTTCGCGGGATTATTTTGGAGCTGCTGGTCAGCGTCCACACGTGCTAACCGTCGAATCATGCATTCTTGCGCCGCGTTTGCTGTAGGCTGTAGCTGCTGCTGACATTCTGCTAAACTGAACCATGCATGCCGAAAATGTGCCTGTTTCTCTCATCCAGCTCTTTGAGTTGAACATGCAGGAACAGCTCTTCCAAGCCACTCCACATGCAGGAATGCGCAGGAATAATTGATGGCAGAGAACAAGGTTTCCTTCCTTCTAACAAATTAAATACGACACAGATTTGAGTTGAACATTTGCTTGATGCCTTGATCCTACAAGGTCCTACTGGATTTTAGGCAGTGTGAAACTGTGGATGAACTGTACTCCAGTAACCAGTAAGCGGGACGACTCATCAGCTACCTTCACTAGCTCAAAATGCTGATGCGCAATGTATGCAGGGAAAAAACGGGCGAACACTGAACAGTATTAAGCTGCTATTTTCAAATTTCAATGTGGTAACTGACGCAGAGCGTTTGCACAAGCTTCATAAATTTCTGGCAATTGCTCTCCGGTCCGCTTCAGCTTGAATTCAAAGTTTTTGTTCTTGCCCCCCGGATCCCTCTCGCTCATTTTCAATCAGGTGCAATAGCACAAAATAGGGTCCACTATCAACCGAAAGATGTCCTGAAAATCCCAAAAGAAAAGTCTCTTTTGTAGTAGACGCCTAGAAATCAGACAAGCAAACAAATTGGCCGACGCGTGCCATACACAAAAACGCACGAAAACTGTACTACCCACGACTGCACAGAAAGGAGAAGGCGCCCACCGAATTCTGTGAACGTCTGAACCACCAGTCCACCACCACAGCTCCAAAAAAGGGAGAGAGGAAAAGGAAAGCCTAAAAAAGAGACAAAAATCAGCAGCAAAAGTGGTGGGGGACGGAGTTCTTGGAGGCAGCAGCAGGGATCCAAATCCAAATGATCATTCCCACCCTGATCTGAACATGTCCACTCAAAATGGGCCCGATCGCCCATTCCCCCACAAATCATGAGCCCAAATGGAACCAAATTTTCAAAAGGACTAAACCAAATCACGTCCAAATTCCAAATCCAGCACAAACCTGCTGTGTAAAACTAGAGATACTCGCACCAGATCTGACCCAAGTCACTGACATGTTGGACCCACATTGCTTGCCCCACCTGCCAGTGGGGGGCATTAGTGGTGAGGTAGACTAGCAAGCGGGCGCGAGAAGTGCAGTGTAATAATGTCAGTGACACGGCGCCCCACAGGCAGGGGTGTGTGCATAAATCTGCAGCCATAATAACACCCGGAGACGAGCCAGCCCAGCCGTCTGCGGCCACCACCACCACCCACCCACCAAGGCCAACCGCACAGGACCTGACCTGGGGCTCAGCTGGAGCTCCCGCGGCGACGGACAATGGCGACGGCGTGGGTGCGCTCGCTCAGCTGCAGGTCCTCCTACGCCGTCACCGACGCCGCCGTCGCGCCGTCCCCGGCCAAGAAGCCGCCGCCGCCGGTCCCGTTCTCGTGCGCCACCACGGCGGCCGCGGACGTGATGGACGCCGTGGCATACGCGCAGCAGTCCAGGAGGAAGAAGATGGGGAGGGAAAGGGAGAGGCGGCGGGAGGCGCGGCCACGGCCCAAGAAGAAGCCCAAGCCGATGGCGAAGGCGGCGGCGGCGGCCGGGGCTCTCTTCATGCCGTCTCCGGCGCCGGGACCGCCCGTGAGCTCGGCGTTCCTGACGATGGCGGAGCTGCCTGAGGGCCACTCGTCGCGGCGGGTGGTCGAGCTCATCTTCTCGTCCGGGTGGGGCGGCGGCGGCGCGTCGGGGGCGCCGTCGGTGGAGGCGCTGTTCCGCGTGCACAGCGCGTCGCGCGCGGTGGCGCGGTTCGAGGAGGCACGGACGGCGGCGCGCGCGCACGGCGCCGCGGCGCGGTGCGGCGCCGACGGCAACGAGATGATGCGGTTCCAGTGCCGCCCCGACGCGCCCGGCGGGGTGTTCGGCGCCGGCGTCGCCACCTGCCGCCTCGGCGCGTCCGCATCCGCCGTGCGCACGTTCGCCTGCAGTGGCGCCGCGCACGCCAGCGCCGCCGGAGCCGGTGCCGCGGCCGGCGGACGCAGGGCGATGCTGGTGTGCCGGGTCATCGCCGGGCGCGTCCGCCCCGCGAACGACCCGTCCCCGCGCCACGCGCACGCCTCCGGCAGCGGCGCGGCCGGCAGCTACGACTCCATCGACATGGGCAACGGGGAGCTCGTCGTCCTCGACAGTCGCGCCGTGCTCCCGTGCTTCCTCATCATCTACAAGGTGTAGCCCGCCGCCGACTTCGGCCGGACAAGTAGAGCACTAACCAACCACCGGTGACCGTTAACCCCCTTGTTGATCACCACGCTAATTCGCTAGGCTTCTCTCACTCTCATTCGTTTTGGGCCTCCTCTTTACTCTGCTTTCCGGAGTGCCAGGTGTGGTAGCGACAGGAATGGTGCCTGTGCGTGTAAAAATCAGTACAAAAACCGCTGCTTTTTTGGGTTTGAATCTCGAAATGGTATAGAAACATTTTGCTTTCGGCTGTCCATTCAAACAGAAGCAGGCAAGCAGCTCCTCCCTCTCCTGCATCGCTCCTCTGCATCTGCATGCAATGTACCTTCGCGTTCTTTGCCTCTGCTCTTACTGAAAAGTGCAGAGGACACACAGGAAGCCCAAAGCACATCCAGATCACCCCTAGCGAATCATGGCCGTGCGCGTCTCCCCCCGTGCACCGTGCACGGCCACGGCTCGGATCGCCCGGACGGTTCCCCCGTGACAAGCCGGGCGAGGCTCACGCCTTCTCACGACCCTCTTTTTTTTCCAGCGCAGAGATTTTGTCGCCGCGGGTTTAAAGTGTTTTTGGCGCCGCGCTCGTGTTCTCTTCTTCCTCTCGCCGTCGCCACTCGTTTGTTCTTGTTCCCTTCGACCGATCCATGGCCGGGAGCCTGCCTGCGATCGTAATTTAGCGGAGCCAAGAGGTGTCCTCCGTGACACGCGATTTGGCAGGTCTGGGAGTAAAATGGCCGTTGGCAACGTCTTATAGAGAAGAGAAAAGGCAGCCGGAGACAGACAGAGCTTGTCGCCGGGCTCGTGTTGGACGCTACCAGCTTCTTGCTCGCTCGCTTGGACCCTTTGTCATGGTGCTGTCCTGCTAGTCCCATGCCTTGCTTGCTTGTTGCTCTCTGTTGATCTCTCTTTTCTCTTGTCCTTCACCGTCCTTGTTGCCTTTTCCTTTTCCTTTCGGCAGAGTCAGGGAGGGAAAGAAATCACAGGACACTGCTCCCTCTTCACTTCATGTTCTTCATGGGCTCGCTTTTGCTAGCTGCTGCTTGGTGTTTGCAATGGCGTTTTCATTGAATACGGCGAGAGATTGTTTCGTTTCGTTTGGTGGCAACTGCAGGGCGTCCGGGGTCGTTAATGGGAAGTAAATGCGAGGTAGAACCCGGTGACATTTTCAGGTTAAGCAGCAGCAATGCAATGGACGACAACTGCTTGCTTTGCTTGGGTCCAAAGGCTCAGCGACAACGCATGCTGCCGCAGTGCATTTTTTCCTGTTCAGTTTGAATGTGTGAAGACCATCTGGATTAGCCTTTTGGGAGATGTGACTCTTTAATCAAAGCCCGCAATAACCAAATCTGAGTACCTCCGATCAAATTTGTCCCCTCTTCGGTTTAATTTCCATCCATGTGTCGACAAGACAGATCTGTTGTTTCATGTGCTTCATCACACCCTGTAGGCCTGTATGACTTGTGTATCCCCATGTGCACTGCACTGATCATACACTTGCACAGAATCAGTTGTTCTGCGTCTCAGCGCTTGCTGGATTATTCGAAGGGTTAATGTCCCGTGGCGTTGGCATGGGCACACTACACACTGATCAACTCTGGGACTCCAACGTGTTCTTTTTTGCACGCAAGGGTACGAGATGCTTATCCAGAAAGGCGAAAGGATCCGACATGCCGATCAGAAGTTGACAGCGCTGAACAGTGGTGTACAAATTTGAGACCATTCGTTTCTTATGCTGTTACAATGATCGACACTGTCTTTTCATGTGCTACGATGCAAGCCTACAGCCGACTCGCTATTCTATCTTTTTTTTCCAATCAGAAGCCTGCATCTCCTAGGATAGGCTACCTGTGGGCTGTGCCTTGTCCTCATCATCACTCTATCATGACCTGTCAGCAAATTGGCCGCGCAACTGCTTTCGTTACCTGTTCCAAAACAACTGCGTAGATCTGTCTAGCATGGCAATTGGCATGCATCTGGCTCACTGTCCTGTATGTCGCCGTAAGATCTTCCCTCCCTGCCTCTTGGATCTTGTATTGTGTGTGTACAGCTCTGCTCAGGGAGGCTGGGCTATTGGCACGTTACCATGTCTCTTCTGAAGGCACCTGACCAGACAGCGGGGGCGAAGGCGGTGACAGTGTAATGGTCCAATCTCCAACGGACCACCGCCTCTGTAAGCACAGATCATGGGGTTAGACATCGTATCGTTAGTACAAAGTGACATTTCTCCGGTTTTGGCCTTGTTTAGTTCCAAAATTCAAAATCCAAAATGAATGTTTAGACACATGTATGGCGTACTAAATGTAGGTAAAAAACAAATCGCATTATATAGATGGACTGGAATTTGCGAGACGAATCCAATAAGTCTAATTAGGACGTGATTAGACACTAAATTGCTACAGTAATGCTACAGTAAACATATGCTAATGACAGATTAATTAGGTTCATTAGGTTCGTGTCGCGAATTCCAAACGTAATCTGCAATTAGTTTTTAATTACTCTATGTTTAATACTTCAAATGTGAAAAGATTCCCTTACAAAATCTTTTCACCGCGGAACTAAACACGGCCTTTGTTTCCTCCTCCTAGGTCCCTGAGAGCATGGTACCGAGAAGAGAATCACCGCCGCGTTTTTCACTTGATCGCCACATCTACCACCACCACCACACCACCAGGAATCCCGGGCTCATCGCAACCTGGTGTTCTCGCCGCAACCAGACTTGCTCTGACCACTGAATTCAGAATTCTGCGGCAGCATTTCCAGAGTGCTACCGGCGGTTTCTCTTTGGGAACAGCGAATGCTCTCTGACGCGACAGGAGAGACTGACTGAATGAATGAACGATCAGGTAGACTTCTTTCCCTTCTTTTGGACAGTAACAGTATGAATGAATGAACGAATTTCCATCCATCGATGATCTATCCAAGCAAAGCAACGCAAGTGATCGACGACACTCATTTACTGCATCTATCTGCTTGTTCTGAGCCGGCCACCCCGGCCGGGAACACCGCAACATGCCATGCACACCCCCGTGCCTGCATCCTCTCGCCTCACCTGCTGTCATCATGCTTCCAGTTGACGCCAACCGCTCTTAAGTCTTAACTGAATAATAAATCAACCGTCAGTGCTAACTAAACCGCTCTTAAGCAGTCTAACCACTGTAGACTTGACCTCCCCTCCAGCTCCAGTCCAGGAGATGGAGACGTACACGTACTCCAGGCTCCTGAATGGTTCACTGCGCACCCTCGTGGGGTCGAACAGCAACACTGAACAAAACAATTGACTGATCCAGAAGAGCGCCCAGGGCCAGCCTGCAGGCCCTCTACCAGTCTCTGGACCCCGGGCCCGGGCCAGTTATTCCGGAGCAGCAGGCACCAGCCGCCCGCAATGATGATGGTTACGGAGCAACCGTATACCTGCACGGCTGCACAGCAGCACGGGCATAACTTGCCTGCGTGCGTTCCAGTTCAGTACGCCACAGTGCGCGCGCGTCCCTGAATCTCTGGATGATAAATTCGTGTTGGTATTGTCAAGCCCTTGACCGGTAGTAGGAGTGAGTACGAGTACGAGCTCTCTGGGCCGTGTTTAGATGTTTTGCGAATTTTTTTTCGAGCATGTCGGGCATACATTTGAATTATTAAATATAGACTAATTACAAAACTAATTACAGATTATGTCAGTACATCGCAAGACGAACCTAATGAGTCTAATTAATCCGTCATTAGCACATGTTTACTGTAGCAATTTATTGTCTAATTACGACCTAACTAGGCTCATTAGATTCGTCTCGCGAAGTACACTCCATCCATATAATGGGTTATTTTTTTCGACTACATTTAATATGTCATGCATGTGAGGGAACATACTCGAAAAAATTTCGCGAAACATCTAAACATGTCCCTGAAACCTCTGATGGATCTCGGACAGCAACGCACGATGCGCGTCAATGTCCCCGTCTTTTTTATTTTCTAGCCCTTTTTGGAAAACAAGTTCATAAATGGACCCTTGACGGAAAGATTTGCAAAAATGGACCCTGACCTCGGCGCCAAAGATCACGGCGCCGAGGTAACACATCTCGGCGCCATGACCTTTGGCGCCGAGGTCCATCCCCGTGACATCACGTTTGGCAGACGTGGCGCTGACATGGCGTTTGGAGCTCGGCGCCGTAGTCTACGGCGCCGAGCTCGGCGCCATAGCCTTTGGCGCCGAGCTCCGTGGCCTTTGACACCACAATAGATGGATGCGAAATTTTTTTCTGATCAAAAAACATATATAATTTGTCCAAATCGGAGTTCGTATGTGAAAATTACGACTGTTTGAAAAATACTTCGCTAGTTCGCAGTCCATTCTTTAAATAGTCATAATTTTCACATACGAACTCCGATTTGGACAAATTATATATGTTTTTTGATCAGAAAAAAATTTTGCATCCATCCGTCTTAGTGCCAAAGGCCACGAAGCTCGGCGCCAAAAGCTACGGCGCCGAGCTCGGCGCCGTAAACTACGGCGCCGAGCTCCAGACGCCATGTCAGCGCCACGTCTGCCAAACGTGATGTCACGGGGATGGACCTCGGCGCCAAAGGTCATGGCGCCGAGACGTGTTACCTTGGCGCCATGATCTTTGGCGCCGAGATCAGGGTCTATTTTTGCAAATCTTTCTGTCAAGGGTCCATTTGTGAACTTCTTTCGCAAAATGGGCCATAAAACAAAAAAAGACGGTCAATGTCCCTCTGGCCACGGCAGTAAATCTAGCGCGAATGATGCGGCGCTGGGCTTTGCCACCGACCATGTCTTCGCCGCCTTTTATTGCAGGCGAGATGGATTGGATGATGGCCGATGCGAGGATCGTGGAGCAGATTAGTACGGCGTCGCCTGGATCATGGAGATGGGGGAATACTCCACTACAACTACTACGGAGTACTGCTTAGCTCAGATCATGATGGCCATGGTGAGATCTTAGGTCTTCGCCCACAGTCCCAATGTGTCGCCCACTTGCAGGTAGGGCATGGAGAGCATGCATCGAGTTTTATGCAGGGGTTTTTTTTTTTCGCTGCAGTACCGGTTATTTTGGAATAAAAACCGGTCCGGTAAATCGGTCAAACCGGCCGGTTAACCAGTAGGAGCGGTTTGGTAGGGTCGGTTTTGAGCGGTAACCGGCCCTATTATGCTACCGGACCGGACCGGTTTGACCGGTAACCGGTCAAACCGGACCGGTTCCTAACGGTAAAAAAAACCCTGGTTTGATGCATTGCGCCGACCAGATCGATAACGAAAGAGAGAGTCTACTTCTACTCGAGCGTTCCAGCAACTTGGCTGGCTCGAGCTCATGGCGTTTAAAGTAACTGGACGCGCCATAAATTTTACTCTGTACAGATCGAGCAGATGCAATAGCTACTCCGTCCAGTGGAGCTGTTGAGCTCGCCGTCGATCTGATCGTTGTCTCGTGACACCGGGGGCATTATGATCCCGCCTGTACTTCCACATGGCCTCTTGCTCATCAATGGCGGCGTCTCGAGATCAGGCTAGCTAGAGAACTGGAGAAGAAATCAAGGCCCTATTTGCTGGTGAAATTTTGCGCATTGGCCATTGTTAATGCTTTGCGAAGGACACAGGACAGCAAACCTGGGACCATTAGGACCGCTGGTCGTAATCTGTACTAACAGACAGCATTTCTTTGATTCACAGGGCAGGGAAATGCAGTGAAACAAGGAGTCAGTAGGCACACAACGATTTGACTTAGGAAAGCACTGTTCTTCACTGTAACTCAAGATAAGATGCTAGGCTATCATCATGATACAACCATTTAGCCTTCATCAACTCTGGCCTAGGGGCTAGGGCTAGAATTTTAGTACTGACCATCGTAACAGTATCACTATGCCTTCATTACTAAACACAAATATAAAGCCCAGATCACTTCAAAGAGTTACGAGTAAGCAAAGAAAACGAAGTAAGAAATATCCCAGGCTAAAAGCTAAATGACCAGTAACAAACGGGGTTTGAAACTGGGCTCAATACACGAATATTCACACGGTTAGAAAAAGCTCTCGTGTTCTGATTGTCTGCCTTGTATGGACCTCTCCTGGAAATTTGAATTCAGATACACTAGGTCAGTTCCTAGCAGCGGAGCCACGGTTGCGTGGCCTTGATCGAGTTGAAGATGCACCCTGACGCTTGCGGGTTTTCTGAGACCGGGTCTTCTTTGGCTCATAACCAATAGCTTCCAAGTCTTCGCATATTTCTTGCCTCGCTAGAGATGCAAGTCCAGGCATTATCTCCCTCTGAAAATTTCTCATCCCTCTTCCTCTCCTAAGTTTGATCCCACAGGCAGGTCCGTCCTTATCAGGTGGTGCCACATTCACGGATTGTCCATCATCTTCGATCTCCTCTAAACTCAACACAATTTTCTCGAAAGAATCCAATGAGGGCTGGGGCTCACTCTTTTCATTTTGAGCTGCTCTCTGACTGCTGCTTCCAGGGCAATCTGCAGTGCATGCAGAATTATGCTGAAAAAAGGAAAGAAGTGTCCTAGCTGCAATAGAAGTTGTTGTGTCATCGTCATGGGCCATATCTTGAAGCATGCTAACCTCCTGAAGGTCTGATGCTCGGTTGTGGGATTTAGACAGTCTTGGTACATTATTATCAACTAGAGGAGACCCAGGGATCAAAAGTTTCTTGTTAATGATTCCAGATTCTGGTGACTGAACCTTATTGATACCATTATTTGTTGAGGTTGGGAGGAGCTCGTTATTGTCATCTTTTCTTGCCAACATATGATCATTTGCATGAACCAGATATTTGCTGGAAGTTTCTGCTTGCAGGCTATTTTTCATGGAGAAAGAATTGGCTGCAGCTACTTTACTTACATCATTATTTACAACTGTATGTCTGCAATCGCTGATTGTTTCTGATGGCATGTCAATACTTTCAAGTGACACGTTTAGGTCAAAAAGGCCCTTCCGTTGAACTGAGGATTTGGCTACCACATCCCTTGAACTGTCTGCAATTGAACTGGGTGTGACCACCGTGACAGAAGATTCTCTCATTGATCCAATACCAGATCCTCCTGCTTCAGAAACTTCTCTAGGACTTTCTGAGAATTTTTCATGATAGGTCGACGAAGAATGAAACAAAGCAGAATACACAAGAAGGCTTTCTTCTTGGGGAACATTCAGGTCAATCAGTGAATGCCTTGATTCAGTATTACTTGTTTTGATAGGGGACTGGCAATCTGGAGTGCCACTAGATCCAACTGAACCTGAAAATGCATAAGGTTAGAATAGCCATGCAGCGTCATTATTTTGGACTTGCAATGAACAAAGCATTGCACAATAGAATACAGTAAGGACTAAGGAGAATAAAACCAGGAAAATATTCAAATAGTCTTGTTCTGTTTTTGAACTTATTGTCATGTAAAATTGATGACGCGTACAACGAGAATATTCTGATTCGCAGAAACTTGGAACTCACAACAACTATAAACATAGAAGATTATAGAATGCAGTTAGTACATATATGGATCCAGAGGTGTATTAGAGCAAAAAATATGTCATTCTGATTCTTTAGTTGTCCTAAACTAAATTTCAGGAATGTCTCACTGAAATAGCCAAAAGATCTGGCTTGCAACACAATTTCCCTAAAAAACACGGAAGTTGCTTGAAATCAAACATGGATGAATTGAGGAAGAGCACATTCTTGTAACATAGCTGTTTTTATTTTCTGCAAAAAAAATGTAAACTATCCATTCGTCTAACAAATCAGATGATATTGGTTTCCCTAAAACAACGCTGAAGTTGTTTGAATACAAACATGAATAGAATTGAGAAATAGCACATTCTTGTAATAGCTATTTTTCTTTTCTGCAAAAAGTAGTAAACTATCCATTCATCTAACTAGTCAGATGACATTGGTTCCATTCTATTCAACACTCTTTTGCTGGTAGTTTCAGAGACATAAACTTTCAGCTATATATGTAAATGTATGATGTCAAATTGTCAATGAACAAGCAATACGGCTATTATATCCTCTTTCTAAAGCATGCATGAAACTAATAGTATAGTCAATAAAATAGGTCATACAAGATAACAATAACACGTTTGCATCCAAGCATTTCTAAAAAAAAATGTTAGAGCAATATGTAAGGTGGAAGTGGAGACTCACCAGGGCTTACACGTGATGAATGCCAAGTTGTGCACAACTGAGCAGACTCTACAAGTGAGCTATTCTCTGTTGAAATGCTGCACGAACCATCCTGAGACCTCCCATTTTGACTGGCAAGGTTGCCGAAACCAGAGCAACCAACAGTCCCCACCGCATCACCAGAAGTCGACGGCTTCTCCAAATCAATCACACCGCGATAAGCACAATTCTTTCTCTGAATTGAAGCCCTAATATCTGAATTCTGTTGTGTGATATCGGACGACGACTTGCGCTTATTGGAATTGGTGAAAGCTTCTCGGTTTTGATTGGCCCTCAAACCCAAATTCATCTGGGTCACCAAAAATCTTTGTTTAGCAAATACATTGGACTAAAGGGGCAGAAAAAATCTACGTATTTCCCTCACCAGCTTATGCTCAAGAGTAGAATGCAGGGTACTCTGTGCACTGCTGGGTTGATTCCAGGACCCATAAAACTTGTGCAGGTCCTCCATCTGCAGAAAGATATCACATCACATTCATACTCATCACAAAACAAACCTACCTCTTCATTCAATTCCCCAAATACGATCAACCCTAACCCTACGGCTTAAGCATAAACAGCAAGCCGACTTTAACTGTACAGATAACCAAGTTTCTCTTCGTTTTGTTGTCCCCTCGTGAAGAATAAAAGCCACTGCATAACTATCAAAAGTAGAGCAGCGAAGGGGACTAAACCTGGTCAGGAAAGGATTGTTCTTGGCATAGCATTGCCTGCCAAGGCTCCTCCGCCACGGCGGGCTCCGGCGACGGTGGACGGCAGTTGAGATCCAAATCCACTAAAGCAGCCATCCTCCCCGGCAAGAAGCTCCAGCCAGGACTGAGCCAATTCAATTCAGATCGAACCAGCCAATATAATCAGCCACACAAGTAATAAATTTAACATATATAATCATATGCGACTACGACCACGAAGGAGACCATACAAGAAAGAAAGACTTACAGCGAATAAACAGGAAAAAGGAAACAATTTTCCCAGCCGTCAACAGCCCGCACCTTCCTGCGGCGATATTTTTTGTGCGCGCCCCTCTTCCTCGGACTCGGTCTCGGATCTTCTCAATTCTTTTCGATCTTGGTCTTGGCTGATGCTGATGCTGGTGCAGGCGGCCGTCCGTGGAGTCAGCCGCTGCCCATGGTTTCCTCCTATTCTTTTCTCTCCCCTGTTTTTCTCTTGGCTCACATGCCCTTTTTTCCTTTCACCTTCTAGTCCTTTGGTTTACTTACCAGTGTATGGGCAATGGGAGGTGAGATTGCGATAGGGATTGATATCTCTCGTTAATCTAATCTTTCCAGGGCTCTGCTTACCTGTGACTGCTGCAGATGCATGGAAGGAGAGAGGTGGGGTTGGGGATGGAGATGTGGCAACTCCGACTGTGTGTGGTGGAGAATCACAAAATTTGGAGGAGAAAAGGAAGCAGTCGGTTGTTAGGAATTATTAATGCGTGTGCAAACAAAAATAAGATATCTTATTAACCGACATAATGGTTCTATAAATCCGTTGCCATGGAGCCCGTTAGTACCCACGGATAAATCCGGGTCCAATCTGCCTGCATTCCAAAAGCATCTCGGAACACAAATGAGAATCTTTGCCATGAACGAGTGTTCCCAAAAAATCACCGAGATTTTACTTGCTTCTTTGGATTTGCATCCTCAACACTGATAGTGATGGGTGATGGAATGATCCTGGCCACTCCAACAAATACGTGGTACGTACGTACATAAGAAAGGGGGCAGAAATAATTAAGTGGCGCAGGACAGGAAAAGGCTGTCATGGGGGAATACCGGAATGGTACCATCTGAACAAGTGTGTGGGGGCAGGATGCTTGCCCAAACAGCCCCTCGTGTTTTGTCACCTCTCCCCGCTGTTGCTTCACAAATTAAACGATCCATCGTTCGTCGTCTTCTTTTTTTTTTCCTATTCTTCGACAAATTCCATGCTCCAAGAAAAGCATGAATTCCAAATTTTCTATCTTGGCTGATATTAGTCTATTCAGAAGGATCGCTTGAATAGTCCAAAATACATGCTAGTACTTAGTAGCACAGTTCTACAAACTTTCATATTTTCCATGGAGTATTATATCCTATGATCTTCTCAGTTCTTCGCTGTTTGTTCACGCCTAGATGATCCATTTTTATATTATTTTAGTACGTATCTCTCAACTTGCTTAGGAGGTCACCGTTGTTTAATTGGCCCTCCCATCTATTGACACAGCTCAGCCGGATCGTTCTTTGTTCTACAATGTGCCGCGGACCCCACAATTAATCTCCTCATCAGGACCAGAGAATCCATGCCACATGTGTTGTTATCTTGGTAGTGCGTTCTTTTCTTTCCATCTCTGAGGAAAGGTAGGTCAAGTGTTGTAGCACTGACAGCTACAAAAAAAAACGTATGGAAAAAGGGGAAAGGATTAAAGCAACAAAGAAAATATGTTGACTCGGGCTTCTTGGTTATGCATGCACGCCAAACGAAAATGACATAGCATTTCTGGTAGCACATTCAATCTCGGCTATGTGACAAAGCTCCTGGTCTTGGATCTCAATTTCAAAGTACTTAACGAGTCTAACAATTGGCATTTGGCTAACCCGAAGGTCCCGAACAGAAAAGCGGACACGATGCTCCGGTGAACCCACCTGCCAGTGACCGGCCGACAAGGCTAGTGAAAAGGTCGAGAATAGGATATGGTAAAGAGCATAAGCAGTTTTTTTAGTAATAATAAAGAGCATAAGCAGTTATGCGCGTGACAGGAACAAACAATCCAGTCATGGGAGGGCTACTAAATACTAATTGATCAGTGCATGGAGAGTTTGAAAGCACCGATTTGCAATCAACGGACAAAGAGCAATTAATGGTACTTCTAGCAGAAGAAGACCTAATTTTGCGTACTATGCACCTGTCCTGTATATCAATTATCAAGTCAAACATATTCTGCAAAGCATAAAATATACTATTTTGTATTATCAAAGTATACGCCCGCTGACAGGTGGGTCCTGTTGGATGCATCCTGTTGGACGGTTGGAAGCTCGGAGGGACGCTCGGGCAGTGTGGGGCCCGCGCGATCCAGCGGGACAACGAAGTGCGTGCGCCCTTTTGTGGGTACGGCGAATTCGCCTCGCGCCGCGCGCGTTGGGAACCCCTTCCACGTGGGCCAGCAGGACCAGCTGAGCTACTACGCGGCGTATCCTCTATCCTGCCGTGCACACAACACTGTGCTGTGCTCTGCTGCAGTCTGCACTCAGTGCACGCTGTAGCGTGCCGACCGTATAGTAATAGTATAGGTACCCTGGTGCTGTACAGCGGCAGCGTAGCACCATCGGTCTGCGGATACGAGGACACGAGGTGGAGTACCGAGGTAACGGAGGGCAGACCGCGTAGAATTAACATGGGGAAATCCGTAGAAATTCGCTGTGGCCTACCGCGTGACAGATTTATTACTGGTTCCTGAATTATTCTGTCTTTTCGAACCAAAAAAATATGCGACTTGCTAACAACTAGCCTAAAAGTTTTACGTGTATCACGTGTTTGTGCCAAGCACTCGAGGCTACGGAAATGCGATGCATAAAAAGGAATCCATTCCATTCTCATCTGCCAATTGCCAAAAATCGAAATGTAAGCTCGTATTTGCATTTAAAAAGTGTTTGTTCTCAAGCATATGCTACTCTACTAGATACATTAGGGACACCTCCATTAGAGATAGACCGACACTGATGACGGAGCTAAAAAAGTGCCAAGGCTTGAGGTCAGTCACATTCTTACTTGCAGTTTTCAGTTTCTGTTTATTGTGGGCATGGTTATGTGGTTGAGATGCAGATGAGTGAATAATTAACAGATAGATGGTGGTTAAGAGAGATCTATGAGAGGTAATAGTCATATTTAGAGCCTGTCGAGAAAAAACACCACTGCATAGACTATAAAATCACCCGCTTGTAACAATGTAGGGATAAGAATGTATGACCATTGTGTGGTATTAGGATTATAGTCCTACATGTGCAAAAAAAAATTGTTTAATTCAATGGTTCAACTTGATTATTAGTACATGACCTATGAAATAAAGGCAAAAATCTTGATACCTTTTATGTAGCATTTTCCAATTGCTTATGGATATACTTACATGAATAACCGATTAGGGTTAGAGATAGTATATAGGAGGTAAAATATTATGGTACCCGACAAAGAAAATGCAGAAACCTGGATGGAAGAATACCATGGGCTTTTTGCAAGCACGGATGGCGTCTGCACTTGTTCACATGGAGGGGCGGAGTCGGGATCATATATAACTTTCAATTTTTTTTTCTTATCCAACTTCAATTGCTTTAAGATTCATGCACACCTCCTCATTCATTGGATGTGCCTTCATCTTCTATCCTGCGACGCACTCCAACCCCTATTGGAAATGAAAAAAAATCCATTGTTTGAATATTTTGAACACACAATTTCAATCCACTGTTCAACATTTTGATTACTCCATTTCAACATTTATATAGAAACTATTATATAGAAACTATCGAAATAGTTTTTTTTAAATGTTGAATTAGGTTGGATGAAATGATTCGTGTATTCAAAACTATTAGGTTTGATATTGCCCCCATAAGTGTTTTTGTTGTAAATACCTACCCACCTACTCAATTCTGTTGTGGAAACCACCCCAATGATCATGTATTTAACCGAATCAACTTGTTTTTGCTGATCTAAAGCAACTAGATGCTAATCTAGCCGAGTAAAATTTTGCCGAAGTACTTGCATTAGAATTATTCATGTGTTTTGTTGGATTTTTAATAAAAATAAAGGAATTCAGTGCAATAATGTTTAAACTATCGAGATCAAATTTATTTGTGCAATCTGCAATTTTATTTACAAAACCTACAAAAAGTGTTGAGAATATAATCCTGAAAGTATCTAATATCAATAAAGACCATGTTGACGGCTCGCGATGTATGAACTAGGGGCATTTCTGCAACAAACCTAGTTAGGGGTGGGCATCTACAACAAAATAGCTTATGATGGGCAATATCAAACTTCATACCTCTTATGGGATGTTTTTACTATTTTACCAAAAAAATTCGGCACAAAAAATCAGCAATATGTGTTATAAAAATTACTCCCTCCGTATCGAAATAGTTGTCGCCATTGACTTTTTTCGCAACGTTTGACCATTCTTCTTATTCAAAAAATTATAGAAATATTATTTATTTTATTTATGACCTATTTTATCATCAAATGAATTTTGAGTTTAACTTATCTTTCCGTATATTTACAACATATTTTTGAATAAGACGGATGATCAAAGTTTGCGAAAAAAGTCAATGGCGACAAATATTTCGATACGGATGTAGTAATTGGCACCGGGCTAGTACAACAACAAAGCCCTCCGCCCCAGCACACAAGTTTTTCTCCTCGCGGCCCAATTAGCAGAGCCCACACTTCTTTTGCTCAGAAAAGTGTGGGCCTAATTGCTTGGAGGAGAGACTGCGACCGCGAACGCAAGTACGCAACCGATCGACGGAGCCCTGGCGGCGGCGATTTCACATCTCTCGCCGGCGCCGCCGGGCGCCCGGCGGTCACGAGCCCACCATGGTGTGACGTCGTCCGTCGAAGAGCGTAGCCAAACGCAATACGTCCACTAAAAAAGCAGAAAAGAACAGAGAGCCCAAACAGTTCGAACTCCCAGTTCCACACGCCTCTCTCTCGGCCTGTGTGTCCCAGCCTCCCAAGTCCCAATGCCGTCAGTTTCCCTCCGCCTTGCCGTCATCGGCGCGGGCGCCGCGGGGCTAGTCGCCGCCCGCGAGCTCCGCCGCGAGGGCCACGCGCCCGTCGTCTTCGAGCGCGCCGCCGCCGTGGGGGGCACCTGGCTCTACGCGCCCCCCGCCGCGCCCTCCGACCCGCTCGGCGCCTCCGCCACGCACTCCAGCCTCTACGCCTCGCTCCGCACCAACCTGCCCCGCGAGTCCATGGGCTTCCTCGACTTCCCCTTCGTCGCCTCGGAGGCAACCGGCTCCGCCGACCCCCGCAGGTTCCCGGGGCACGAGGAGGTGCTCCGGTACCTGGAGGCGTTCGCGCGCCGGTTCGATCTGCTCCGCCTCGTCCGGTTCGAGACGGAGGTGCTCGGGGTGCGGAGGGAGGGCCGCGGCAGGTGGGCGGTGACGTCGAGGAAGGTCGGGGACAAGGGGAGCGGCCAGGAGGAGGTGTACGACGCCGTCGTGGTTTGCAACGGGCACTACACTGAGCCGCGCATCGCCGTAATTCCAGGTGATTTCGCCGCTTCACGACTTGCGATCGCGTAATCTTCAAGTACTAAGATGGGTTCTAGAATAAACTCCATAAGCATAGCTTGTAACCCCCATGGCGTTCAGTGTGTAATTGTAAATTTAATGTTAGGATCATCCATGGAAGTGATGGAAATCCGTAACAACTTACAGCCATTGCAAATTTCAGATGGTTATCGCCTTCAGTAACCAATTCTTGCACTTTCAAACGTTGGCAGGTGTAGATGCTTGGCCAGGGAAGCAGATGCATAGCCACAATTACCGTGTGCCAGAGCCATTCCTTGATCAAGTGTGTGTTTTCCTCTCAGTGATTTATACTCCCCACAGCATTCCCATGGTTAACGAAGACTATCTGTTGCAATGACAGGTAGTGATCGTAATCGGGGCTTCAGCAAGTGCGTTTGACATTTCAAGGGACATTGCAAGCACCGCGAAAGAGGTCCATATTGCTGATAGGTCAACACCATTTCACAGATGTGTGAAGCAGCCTGGCTACAATAATCTGTGGCTTCATTCCATGGTAAACGGCCTTTACTCCTGGTGAGTCAAACAGTAGATGATAGCTTTTATCTACTGGAGGAGCTGCCACAGTTAATATTTTTAAATTAATGTTCGAGTTGCAGATTGATCGTGCACAGGAGGATGGTTCTGTGGTCTTCCGCGATGGCAGCTCAATCAAAGCCGATGTCATCATGCACTGCACTGGGTATAGAGACTTGCAGTATCCCTGCAATCCATTTCTTATATTACACAAGCAAACCATCTTGTGCTGCATTGCCTGAAGCTGATCGTGTGCTTCCTCTCTTTCTATGTTGGCTAGCTACTTGTATGATTTTCCGTTCCTTGGAGATGACAGCACTATCACTGTGGATGACAACCGTGTCGATCCACTATACAAGCATGTTTTCCCGCCGGAAGTGGCTCCTCAACTGTCCTTCATTGGATTGCCATGGAAGGTCAGCTTTGCTGCAAACTGCTGCTTATCTGTTCAGATGCACTACTAAGTTGCAACTTGCCTAGCGATCCTCTTATAAGATATAAACCTTCAACCTCTGTTCCATCCAGGTTATTCCTTTTCCACTGTTTGAACTCCAAAGTAAGTGGGTTGCTAAAGTTCTATCTGGACGGATCGTGCTTCCATCTAAAGAAGAAATGATGGAAGATGTGAAAGCTTTCTACTCGAAACTAGAAGCACGTGGATGGCCTAAAAGATACACTCATAACTTTTCAAACTGCCAGGTATCCTAGATGTCTGTTGATAGTAAAATCTGGTGGTGGTGGGGTGTTTGTTTGTTGTACTCTATGTACATTTCTTCTTCTTAACACAACGATCAGCAGTTCTCCTGCATAGGAAAGAAAAAAAAGCTTTGTTACTTGGCTTCTGCACCTTGTTATATTGATATCCTCTGTTATTTTTTTTTCCCTTTGGATGCAGTTTGAGTATGATGATTGGCTTGCTGCGCAATGCGGCTATCCAACAATTGAAGAATGGAGGAAGCAGATGTACTTCTTTAATGGGTATAACAAGGCAGCTCGTCCTGAGAGTTATCGTGATAAGTGGGATGACGACGATCTAGTGGAGGATGCAAATGAAGATTTCAAGAAGTACTTGTAGAATCCTTATCATTCTCATCCCCTATTCAATCAATGTGCCTGAGACTGATCTGCGCTGCAATAAGCATGATTGTGTAAATTGTTACCTGGTGTGTGGATTGGCCACACATCTGGGAATAGCATTTCATTATCATTCGATGTATATGAGACTGACCTTCATTGCCATAATAATTACGTGGAAGTGTGGAGTGGCCATACGTGGCGGGTGAGAACATTACTATTTGGGTAGATATGAGCCTATCGTCGATGGATTGATGGGCAAAAAAAATGAACTAAATTAATTGCACCAGCCGGGAATCGAACCCGGGTCTGTACCGTGGCAGGGTACTATTCTACCACTAGACCACTGGTGCGTTTGTGATGTTAGCTCAGTTTAACTTTACTCTAACGAACCTACATCATGAGCACCCAATGTCGTCTCGTTTCATACTCTGCTTATTCGCAGCCCCAAAAACGGCCTCCTCAATGCTGTGAAGGCCAATATGTTTTTCCTGGCGCTGCATTATTTCATTTCATGGCTCCTAAGATGGGTGAATCGAGGTATGAAAATGCCACTCATCTTCCCAACATAAAGCTGCAAACACATTGTGTTTTTTTTTTCACTCCAGCAGCAAATGTTTTTTTTTATAAAGAGCAGCAAATGTACACGCACTCTTTTCAACCCTCAAAAATTGAAACATGAATGAATCAGTTGCTGGACATGCACAGCACCAACATGTCCTGAAGCAACCGAAGAGGATGTTCCCCGGATCCTATGGGCGCTTCTGTGAAAATTGCTTTATTTAATCATAAATTCCTCGCAAGCAATCAAAATTGCAACTACAAAACGAGCTTCCAGCATGCTGTAAATTTCATTTCTTGGCTCAAATATAAGAAAAGTCTGAATAACCAAAAGTTTTGAAAGGTTCGCAGCACCAAAAGTGGCCTCCAGCATGCTGTAAATTTCATTTCTTGGCTCCTAACTGGGAGAATCGAGGTATGAACTGTTGCAACTTGAAAGGACGGTGTCACACTTTAGAACATCATTTTGCCTGTTGAAAATGCCACTCATCTATCCAAATACAAAATTGCAATTAGAGTACGTTGAACGCAGAATCTAATTTCTTTACTCCAACAGCAAATGTACACGCGCTCTTCCACCACCCTCAAAAATTGGAGCGTGAATGAATCAGTTGCTGGATTTGCACAGCACCAAAATGTCCTGACGCGACCGAAGAGGATGTTCCCCTGATCCATCCTACATCTCGACGCTGTCGTCCTCCATCGTGTAAATGCTCTCCGGCCGTCCCTCCTCCTGCGCGCGCGTCCGCCTCCGGATCCTCCGCAGCACGCCATCCACGGCGAGGTCGACGGCGTCCTTCCCGGCCTCCCTCAGCTCGGCCGCGCTCCCGTGCCGCCGGTACAGCACCCTGGGCGCCATCTCCAGGACGTGCTTCCGCATCCTCCGCACCTCGGCCTCCGGCACGGCCTCGAGCGTCTCGGCGATCCCGACGCCACCGAACACCACGGACTCCTTGGGGATGTGGACCGAGAACTCGTCGAACCGCGCGGGGGGCAGGTGCCACCCGTACTGCCTCCGCGCCGCGAGGTCCTCGAAGAAGACGGGCACGCAGCCGGCGATGATGGCGTCGAACGTGGACCGCCGCGTGGGCGTGTCCCCCGGCGGCTCGAGGCAGAACTTAGCCCCCAGCATGGCGCGCATGTACCGCCCTGGGTCGTGCGAGCACTTGCCGCCGGAGCAGTCGACGACGGCGCAGGCGTCGGTGCGGTTGGCGCACTCGGCGAGGATGGAGCCCCGGATGTTTGGGCGTGACGGGCGCGAGACGCCGCCGGTGAAGAGCATCAGCGTGGCGCGGCGGGAGCGGCGCGCGCGGGCGAGCCAGGCGCGCAGGTGCGGGAGCGTCGCCGGGTGGAAGGACGTCGGGTGCGGGATCGCGTGCTCCTGCCACGGCCAAATCCGGGACTCCACCGTCAGGAACGTGACGTTGGCGAGCTCCGGCAGCCGGAGCAGCGACGTCGTGCCCCACAGCCTCGGCTCCGTGTCCGGCGGCTGCGCGTAGTCCCACGCGGATCCGGACACCACAAGGAAATGGTCGTGCCCCTGGCGGCGCGACAGGATCCGGGGCTGGTCCCGCGCGAGGAACGCGGCGAGCTCCGCGCCGTGCCGCGCCGAGGCGTCGAGGAGCGCTGGGTCGAGCACGTAGGGGAGCGCGTCGAGCGCCGCGTAGTAGGGGACGAAGACGGCGTCGGCGCGGGCAGGGTCGTCGGCGATGCAGTCCCGCTCCAGGATGCGGCGGTGGAAGAAGGGCTCCAGGAGCCGCGGGTCGGTGCGGTACCAGGAGCGGCTGCGCGGGTGCGTGCGCGGGCCGAGGCCGTGGTTGGCGAGCGACTCGCAGGGCGGGGCCGAGGTGGCCGCCGCGGACACGTCGGTGAGCGGGAAGGCGTCGGCGCCGCAGTGGCGGAGGAGGTCGGTGTTGAAGCGAGGGGGAAGGTGTCGGATGTGGATCCGGCGGCCCGCGCAGGGGTCCGCCCCGTCGGCGCCGGCGCGGGGAGCGGCGGCCGCGATGTTGAGGAGGAGAAAGAGGAAGAGGAAGGGGGGATTGGCCATTTTGGGGAGTGGCCGACCGAGGGAGAGAGTGGGGAAGGTGGTCGTGTAACTGAAACCAACCGGTTTGTGGATGGGTGGTGCAGATTTCATAAATGAGATTTTTTTTTTTGAGAGAGAAAGAAAATGGGATCCTATTAGACCCATGGCCCGAAATCAATCGGCCCACGGCCCACCTCGCATCAGCTCCATTTTCGCACCACCTCTCTGTTGAATCTCAAGTTTTTCAGCTTTTCGCTAATGGCCCATAAATCTAGTCCAGTCTTCCAGCCCAGTATCATCTTTTGGGCTTATAAATTCTAGACCGATAAACATGGCAATCGAGTCGTTCGAATTCTACAAGATCAGTTCCGGGCTTCAATCAAGTTTGCGGCGCAGCTTAGCCATTCGCACGCAGCTGGTGCAGCGTGTAGGATGGTCTTGCCTTCGGGCTGGCCCTCCCTCTCGTGGCCGTATTTTGACGCATAGCCTGTCACGTCCAGTCCAGCCGCCATATGCCTGCGCTCCAAGCAATCATGTGGAAACGTGTAGCATGCGAGTCGTCCGTCTTTTTTATTTTCTAGCCCTTTTTAGAAAACAAGTTCATAAATGGACCCTTGACGGAAAGATTTACAAAAATGGACCCTGACCTCGGCGCCAAAGATCACGGCACCGAGGTAACACATCTCGGCGTCATGACCTTTGGCGCCGAGGTCCATCCCCGTGACATCACGTTTGGCAGACGTGGCGTTGACATGGCGTCTGGAGCTCGGCGCCATAGCCTTTGGCCGAGCTCCGTGGCCTTTGACACCACAATAGATGGATGCAAAAAAAATTCTGATCAAAAAACATATATAATTTGTCCAAATCGGAGTTCGTATGTGAAATTACGACTGTTTGAAAAATGCTTCGCTAGTTCGCAGTCCATTCTTTAAATAGTCATAATTTTCACATACGAACACCGATTTGGACAAATTATATATGTTTTTTGATCAGAAAAAAATTTCGCATCCATCCGTCTTAGTGCCAAAGGCCACGAAGCTCGGCGCCAAAGGCTACGGCGCCGAGCTCGGCGTCGTAAACTACGGCGCCGAGCTCCAGACGCCATGTCAGCGCCACGTCTGCCAAACGTGATGTCACGGGGATGGACCTCGGCGCCAAAGGTCATGGCGCCGAGACGTGTTACCTCGGCGCCATGATCTTTGACGCCGAGATCAGGGTCCATTTTTGCAAATCTTTCTGTCAATGATCCATTTGTGAACTTCTTTCGCAAAATGGGCCATAAAACAAAAAAGACGGCGAGTCGTTGATCTGGCTACACGTCGGATTTAAAGACTGGGAACAGGACTCGTCCAGTAGTGTAGCACGTACTACTGCAGGAAACTAACTTTCCAACCTCCGCCGCGTGCGTTTGGGTAATCAAACCACTGCCAAAAGACATGAGTTACACTTGGGAAGAAAAAACTACACATTTTTTCATTTGTGATTTGTGACCTGAGGATTGTAAAATTGGTAGCCTAAATAAACAGTCATACATACACCCTCCTACCACGAGGATCAACATACTACGCCAGTGGTCAAGAAATTGCGCGCTGGATGGCAAGCTCAACATCAACTTTGTCCATACTCATGTGCAAAACACACAGTACAGACATAAACACGTACTAGCTCATCAAGTATACAGCCTATACGCGTTGCACACGGTAGGTTGGTCTTTTTCTTCTTTTTGAAAGATCCGAACTCTAAAGAAAGCTCAGAAGATGGAAAGGCCGGCTTAGCGTTCGCATGCGGCGAGCATGCAGCAACTGCGCATGCGCTGTTTGCAGAACCTCCGATCCAGCCATTTCCTCCATCAGGACGAGGAGCCCAGTCACGTCCAGCGCGACGCCTGCTAGCTGCCTGCACCGCAAGCCTGCAATCATGCGGCCGGGAACGTGCAGCTAGCAGCACGCGAGCGAGCGCGACGGTGATCGATCTGGCGACACGTCAGGCCTGACGGGCGTGAACAGTGCGTACGTGGTTTGGTCGGTCGATCAAGCACTGTCGTCGCGACGCTGCGCAGCTGTGGTGCACAGTGCACACCCAACGAACTCTACGCGTGCACGATCGGTGGCTGTACATACAGGTAGCCAGCTAGGTTGCTTTTGCAGCGTAATGTACGTACGTACCGGCCGCTGACGCACCGCGCGCCAATTAGCTAGGACCATCCTTTCCAGCGCACGCAATGCAAACCATTACTGTACTTTAGACGGCACGAATTCCACGGAGATTTGTTTTTGGCGTGGAGTGGTGGTGACATCCGTGGCTATAGAATTCCAAATGGGCCAGACCCGATCGACGACCCGAGGCACGGTCCTAAAAAGCACGGCCCGAGGCCCGATGGCTCCTTAGTGCCTGTGCCGCCACTCCTGCCCATAGTGCCGGCCCTAAGCACGGCACGATGATGGGCCGGCCCGATGGCGGCCCGACCATCTACCAAATATAACTATCAGCCCATCAGCTTACAGGCCATCTAACATCACCAAAAGCCCAGCCCAACAAAACCACCCTAACCTTATCCTTTCCTCACTTCTCCCCTCCTCCCTCCCCTTCTCTCTCCGTGACTGCCGCCTCTACCATCCGGCCAGCGTCCGCTCGCCCCCTCCGGAGTCCGGCCCTCCGACCTCGGCTTCGTTCGCTCCGCTGCCTCCCCGCGGTCCCCGCGCCCTGCGCCTCTCCCACTCCGGAGCCAAGCATCGCCCGCTGCTGCTGGAGGCGCGAGACGGAGCGGCGCCGGGCGCCGCCCTGCTCCGACCCACTCCGCCGCCACCGCGCTAGCTCCTCCTTCGGCCGCCACCGCGCTCGCTCCCCCTCATCCACCGCCGCGCCGGGTGACGACCCCTGCTCCTCCTCCGGCCGCGCCGGTCCCCGCATCTGCCCCCGCCGGGATATGCTAGCGGGGCGGCGAGGCTGCGGGCCAGCACCGCCGCCGTCCTTCGCTCCTGAGGGCGCCGCCGCCGCTCCTTCCCTCCCTCGACGGCGTCTCTGCCCTGGTCGCCCCTTCGCCTGCCGTCGCCACCGCTCAACGGCGTGGCAGGCAGGGCAGGGGATGGACCGGCTGAGCCCGACGGCCCGGCACCAGCCCGATGGGCCAGTCGGGCCATCATGCCGGCCCGACACTATAAAAAGGCCTTAGTGCCGGGCCTGGGCCGCTGGGTCGGCACGACGGCACGGCCCGGCACGGCACTAAAGGCTACCGGGCCTCGATAGGGCCAGGCCGGGCCAGATCGGGCTAGTGCCGGGCTAGGGCCGGGCCGCCCATTTGGAATTCTATATCCGTGGCTGCAACTGCAACTGCATGCATCCCACACAGAATCTCCCTGTGAAATCTGTGTGTTCCTTGCACGCCGGAAACGAGGCCATAATTTCCTTTCTTTTAAGAGCAGTTCAATCATTCGTGTGGTGCGCGCGCGTGACGCCGGCGATGCAACTACCACACGCGCCAGCGGCATCAACATGGCGCAACGTGCGGGAAATAAAAACCATCTAGTCACACGTCTGTTCGGCCCGGGGGAGGAGGGGGATGTCAAATCTATCGGTGCGTGCTGCACGTTACTGGGAAAATTTTAGCGCCCCGCCCCGTCACCGCACCGTCGGACGGTGGTTCGGCCGCGTCGCGGTACACTTTTCTTTTTTTTTTTTTTTTTTGCATATAATAGGAGGAGTAGCCACTAGCTAGAGCCAGCGCTGTTGTTGATCGAGAGAAGGCACTATAGAGTATAGAAAGCAAAGGAGAAAGACCGGCGGCGCGCGCCGGGCCGACCAATCACCGGGGAGTGGCTGCGCCGCGCGCGCCGGGAGTGGGACGGCAGTCGGCATCATCTCACCGGGCGCCCGGCGGACCAGCGCAACAGCACATGCAACGCGAATGGACGAAAACAAGTACAGTAGTACTGCATGCTAGTAGTAGTTGAGTGATCGAGGATAGTGGGATGTGATCTACGTGACCACAACGTGCGCTCGTGTGCCCTAGCTAAACAAGCGTTGGTGAGCTGGAGCCTACACAAATGTCCTCCGATCCGATCCAACCGTGCCTGCGACCATATATGATGATGAGGTCTTGCGCCATGACATGTCAACCGATCGATGATATATGACCAGTGTTAATAAAGTTACGGTAGAAATTAAAGATGACTCAGCAAAGCGCTTGTTGGGGCGAATAATTTTTGGCAGATGGGTGCACAAGTTTATCTAGCTTACTCAACATTTTGTAAGGACACACGCCAATGCAAGTCTCTTTTATGTAAGGTGACCACCATCATTTGTTGGGGAGCATGACGACCCGGCCTGCGTTCGTGCATCCACACCGCGACGACGCGAGGCCAGAGGCAATCTGGGCATGGGCGTGGCCGGGCGCCGGCGCCAACAACGGCGCCGCTGTTTGTCCCGCGTCTGCGCGGCGGATCGAGGATCTATGCTTGGCGATGCGTTCTGATTTCCGCGTCCGGCGGCCGCCCACGAGGCTAGCTAAGCTACAGGTCTATCAGGCGAGCGAGCGAGCGGCAGTGCGATCATCAGCGCCGTGCACGCATGTCAGCTCCTCCTAATTCGCCGGGAAAGGACGACAGTGCTTTTGATTAGTTGATCGAGCGCGCCCGGCGCGGCCCCCGTTTCCAGGCATGTGCGTCGGGGGCGTCGGGCCAACCCCGGCCCTTTCCCATTTTGACGAGTCGCGGTCGGTACTAGCGCTCTAGCAGCAGCGCGGCCGGCCGGCCAATAGGCGCTGCAAATGGCCTGGCCGGCACGCGCGCAAGTTGAAGTTGCAGCAAGGCGGGCATAGTGGCCAAGGCCAAGAAGAACCTTTTAGATCTAAAAAAAGCGTCTTCTTTTCACGAATAGTTATCCATCTAAAGAACTGTGTCAGTTCATTTCTAGTATCTCTATGCATTCTTCCATAAAAACAGTATTTTTTTCATACTTTTCACTCTTTTTTCCGATCCAAACACTCCCTTGGGCGTTTTTAAATTTTGACGTGTTGTCGGTGCAACGAGATCATTGGCCATCACGCGATTCTGCATGTGCCTGTTTACTCCAGCTACCAAGAGTGGTAAACCTTGCCACCTTGGTATACTTGGTCTTCACCTAATAAGATTGCGTAAAAATGTCTTAGGTTGCCAGCAGGTCACGGACTACGCGCCAGACGTACGATGCCTCGCCTTGGCACACTGCTTCCCCTACGTGTCGTTGAGTCATATATGCCGCGTTGTTTCAGCAGCAAGCCAGTTTTTTTTTTAAAAAAAGAGTTTGTCCTGTGTCCTGTCTTTCTTGGAGGTCAAGGCATGCAGCTAGCTGCCGCCTACCGCGGCCCTCCACGGGATTGATCTGTCCCAAGACTCAACAAACAAAGTACAGGAAAACAAATTAAAGCTTGCAAGTGTCAAACACGCCACCGGCATGACACGCATTGTGCTGCTACTTAGCAGTAGCAAAGTTTTATTCCTGCCGAGACGACAAAAATAAGTAAACAACTCTGTGGAGTAGTACATGCCAGAGACTCAGACTCCCGAGTCACGCATGCATGCTTCGTACGTGTTCGTGACAAGACGACGGCGACGTGTATAGTAGGATCCACGACGCCGGCCGCGCGGCTGGATCCGGCGGCCTGAAGCTTCCGCACAATTTCTCTCGATCGCGCATTGACTTTTATGGGTGCTTCAGGTCGTGTTTAGATTCAAGAAAATGGGTGTAGAGTACGGAAAAATATTGTTTCTATGGAAGCGTGAATAGAGATAAAAATAAACTAACACAGTTCTCTAGCCGGATAATTTTTCATAAAAAGATGACGCCTTTTTCTACATCTAAACATCTAAACAGAGCCTCAACAGAGACAACTTCCTCGATCTCGTCGTAATTCTGGCACGTACACTGACTCGATCTTACACCCATTCGCCTTCGACCCCCAGCTTGTCCGCACTCGCTTGACCCGGGCCTTTCTCGCTCGGTCGCTCGGAATATCCTGGCAGACTCCCACGTAGCTCATACGTGGCCTTATTGACTCGGGTGCCGCGCGCCCGCCGACCACTTTGCTGGGACGACACGACCGGCCGGCTGCGGATCTGCGGCGGCTAGCTGAAGCTTTCACCGTCAGCGCCACGCACGCACGTGTGGTGACACTGCGTCCGTGGCGTCGCAGCTGCCCCCCGGGCGGTGCCGGTGCGCCACGAACTCACCATCAGGCGAGCGAGCGGCAGCGCGATCAGCGCCGTGCACGCATGTCAGCTCCTCCTAATTCGCCGGAAAAGGAAGACCTTGCAGAACAGTCACTTGCTTGATTAAGCAGATCGAGCGCGCCCGGCCCACGTTTCCGCCATGTGCTCCGTGCCCCCTCTTTCCATATTCTCAACCGTCTCGGCCGGCCGGTACGGCGGCGTACGCGCCGCAAGTGGCCTGTCGCCCCTGGCCGGCACGCGCGGCGCGGCGCGATGCGATGCGATGCAAGTTGTTGCCTCAGCACGGACGCCGCCGGGCGCGCGCGCCGTGGCCGAGGCCAAGGAATGCCTTTTTGACGCTGGATCTTTGCATTGTCCTTAATGTGTCCCGGCACACTACTTGTCTACTTGCGCGTTTAATAATGCTTTAGAGTTGACGGCGTCGGTGAGAGATCGCCATTGCGTGGTTCCTCATTCAGGGTGTCGGGTTCAGCGCTCTGTACTGTACTGCCCGGGGGCAGTTCTGCTGTTCTGCATGTGTGCATGCCTGTTACTCCAGCTAACCCTTGTTTAATTTTCGCCACCCAAGACTAACCTAAAATGCCATAGGTTGCCACGCCAGCTAGTGATGGTGTTTGTATAATTATGTAGTAGTCTCGTGCACGTACGACGCCACACGCATTGCTGCCCGACGACGTGTCGTTGAGTCATTGCCGCGTAATTTCAGCAGCCAGTTTTTTTTCAAAAAAAAAGAAAAAAGAATTGTTCTGTCTTTCTTGGAGGCCAAGGCATGCAGCTACCTGCCGCGCCTGCCGCTGCCCCCCAAGCCCCCCCAACCCCGTGAAATCGATCTGTCGAAGTACCGGACATACGCATAAACAAACAGGAAGCAATGCAAGTGGTCAATCAAAGACACCACCGTCATGGGATCGTAACCGTACAGTACTTAGTAGAAGCAGTAAAGTTTTCCCAGCTATTATCAGTTTCCCATGCTTCGTGTTGGCGAATCGTGACAAGACGACGGTGTCGTACGATCCACGACGCCGGCCGGCTGGATTCGTCGTTGGCATGAGCAAGCCTTCGTCTGCAGCCAATAATATAATTTCTCGATCGCGCATTGACTTGTTGATGCTTCATCAACAGATCAGAAACCTTTCCTTCCTTCCTTGATTTCGTCGTAAATTCTGGGACGACGGGCACCGCATTTGCTTGACCCCGGAATATTCTGGCCGACCCCCACACGTAGCACGGCGCTGAAACGGCCAGCTCGCTGCCGGTTGGTTTGACTCAGGCACCGCGCGCGCGGCCGCCGACCTTTTCTTCTGCCGCTGGCGAATCCCTGAGGCCTTCACCGTCAGCGCCACGCACGCACGCGTACGTGCTGACGACGCCAGAGTCCGTCGTCGCAGCCGGCCGGGCTGGGCGGCGCGCGCGTGTACGTACAGTACGTGCGTCTCGTCCTCCCACCGACAAAAACCCGTACAGCTCGAACGACGACGGCGACGTGCCGGCCCCTCGCGATCTGGCACGAGCATGCTGAGAGGCCCGTCAGCGACAGCAAAGCTACTACTAGTTCGCTGGCGTGCGCTGGCTGGCGGTGGTGAGGTGCCGATATAATAATAATCTAGTACGCCGCGGGGATTTGCGGCGAAACTGGTGAGGTATCTTCTTCTCCGCCCGCCGCCATTGACCATTGCCACCAAACCACGAGATCCATGGAGAGATATGCAGCCTCACGTATGACGAAGCCATTCACATTCCGCATTTTGCCTTGAGTGAAAATTTACAGATCGTGTGCATGCGAATGTACCTGTACGACGATGTGCCCGTGCTGCACTTTCTGGCCGCCGGGTACGGCTACCTGCCCAACCTAATGCACGCGCGCATGGCGTTGCATTGGCCTTTGGCGCCGGAACACGGAGGGCAGGCAGGCACGCATCTGTGTGTCTGCTAGCTGTTCAATTCACGTCAATGTCGTGACCCAAGCCACGGGTCTGGCACGAGTGCCTCTCCTCTCGTTCATCCCCCCTGGACTCGTCTTCTCGGTTCTGAACCAGCAACCGGCTCGTCTGCCTCATTCCACTCCTGCAGTCCCCTCTGCTCCGTTCATACTCTGTCCTCCCAACATGCATCCGCACGGCACAGCAGCCGGATGCTTTTCACACGGATTGTCGGATCGGACCACACGCGATTACAGTAGTGCTAAATTGCTAATGGTTGGTGCTCCGGGGGTAACCAACTGGCTGGGGTTTTGTTGGTTAAACAAACTGAAAATGTGCAAAGCAACATGGGGAACCTCGCCCAACAGTTGGATCGCGACAGGATCCGAAGCATCATCGCCCCCTACCGTTGTTGTCTGCAGCCGCAAGACACTGCCGGTCGCCGTGCCAATAGTTTTTCACGTTTTCTCTTCTCTTTGCCTCACTGCCTCTTGGCGGCCCTGTTGGGCCATGCAAAGAACCAATGTCAGAAAATGGAAACCACTGGCTACTCCGTTTTTAGAAACCAATGGCTGAGAGCTGAGATAGAGTTGTGGATGCTGTTTTTTTATTAAAAATATACTGTCTCCATCGTACTCCTCCCTTAATACCCTGTCCACTGTAGAAATTGCTAAAACTATACGGAGTACTCCGTACTACGTATAACGTTGACGCAGGGCTCACTCTTTATTACCGAAGTAGGCGCTGTACATTGTTTATGCGTTAATGTGACAGAGGCACTGTTGGTTTGAGTGCTAGTACTGTATGTGTTTGTTTAGTGGCGTGTGTTATGCTATAAAAAAGCTACTGTACGATTGGAGTAAGTCGTGGAATAAGCATCGTGGTGAAAAACAAAAATGGCAACGTATCGCTTTTGGTGTTGGAAGAATGTTGGGCAAAACGAAAAAAAGAAAAAGAAAACAGAGCTCCGCCCGATCTGGGGATGAACACGGCCCACGTACGCCGGACGAGGCCCGGATCCGGCGGCCGCCCACGTGGCGGCACCCGTGGTCAGCTTCCGCCCACGTGGAGATCCGATGGACCCCTCTCCCCCGCCCACGCGGCACCACGTGTCGGCGCGTCGGTGGGGACGGCCCCCGGCCAAGGCGGGTCAAGCACTCCGAAGCCGCTCTTGGTGGCTCCTGCCTGCCTCCTCTTCTCCGCCATAGATCCCGGGCCCACACCCCCTTCCCCCCTCCACCGCAGTTAACCCGCACACCCGTGGGGCCCGATCCCTCACGATCGCCGTCGCTTCCCGCTACGTGGCGCGCCGTCGTCCGGCCGCGTCAGCAAAAGCTCGCGCCGCGGGGCCCGCGCCCCGATCGCTTTGGGGGTTAATCCCGTGACCAGCGAAAACGAAGCGAAACGCCCATGACCGAGACAACCGGTAACTGCCTTTTCCGCCTCCGCTTCTAGAGAGAGAAAAGCAGCGAGTCGCCGCCTATTAATACGCGCCCTCCTCCACCTTCTCTCCTCTCCCTTCCCCCCGTTCGTCTCCCAAAATCCCCCTCCTCCGTCGCCGCCTCCCGTCCGGTCCTTTCCAGGCCTCCTTGTGTTGCTCGCCGGCGCCGGCATTGGGGATATCCTCGCCGCCTCTGTCCGGTAAGGTTTCTTCTCCCTGAATCGGTTCCTCATGTTTTATTGGGAACTATGTCGCGAAGTTCGTCGAGTATTCGTAGATCTCGCGCCGAATTGCTTGCCGGGTTCGTGTAAAATTTTGGTTTTCGGGGCAGTATTCCTCGCTGTCTCCGTCTCCCCGTGCGACGGCGATGGCCTCCGTCCCCACCGGGAATAAGTTGCGTTCCATGTATGGAACTGTATCGGAAGCGCCTAAAGAAAACACGATTTTTTAATCAAACCATCCAAGCACGGCCATGAATGAGCAGGTGGGATGCGGAGGGGAGAGATGGAGAAAGGAGGTAGTTAGCGGTGTGGGATTCTTCCTCGAGGGGGGTCCCTGCGGCCGGGGCGGGGTCCGTCCAACTGGCCGTACCTTTTTCTTGCCCTTTTCTCCGATTCTTTTTTGGATGTATCGCAAGCTGGAGGGAAATAAAAATCCCTGCTTTGATGATTGCCGCAGCGCACCAGTCTTGGCTTGTCTTCGGGCGCCCCCACGTATTTTGTTCTTGTTGGTTGGGGTTGATGGGAGCTGTGCCTTTCACTGCCGCCGTTGCGAGCGGCATGTTGCATCGCCGAGGCTTTCTTGCAAGCCTGGCCAGGCGCCATCTGTTGTACAGGCCTATTGATTGGCTGATTGATGCGCCCGGTGGTCCAGTTGATTACTCCTGTCATGTCATGATACGTGATGATTACTGACCTAATCCACAATTATGTGCTTGCTTTTTTGTTTCTGAGTGACACGGCTAAACAAATTCCATGTGCACTTGTCCCGAATTGCTCCTGGAACTTCTCTGTACTTTTTTTATGCGTTTTCATGGGCACCCTGTGCAAATTCACCATGATACTGACGATGGCAATCACCACATACTTCGTCCATCTACCATTAGTACACATGGGTCTCACCAAATCATCCATGTTTATGTCATTTGTTGTAATTTGGCCTTTTAAGAAGTTGATGATGGATGGATCAAACGTCGTTTTCCAACTATGTGGTGGTACATAAAGGAAATCATGGCTCACCACCAGCTGTGTTGTCTTTGTCATTTTCCCTTGTTACATACTTCAATCATGGACAAAAGGGCACCCCAGTCTGTTTCCTTTTTTAACTTGCAAGACACAAACAGTAACTATGCTGTTCAGTGTGGTCAGCTGTTCTTGCATTAGGTGGTGTGGTGTTTCATTAGACCATTAAATGACAAGATTTTTTTGTCATTTTAATTACTGCAGTGTTGGCTGGGATTGTGCACAATTGTTGACCTTGGAGCTGATTGATCTCTCGGATGAATAAGCGTTTTCTTTAAATGATCTGTGTTGACCATGGCGATGAACCAGTATGCACCTCAACATCCTGTAGTCCTTATTTTTCAGTGACCGCTATGTTCCAGGCTAATGTTTTTCCCCCTCTGATGCAGAATGCAGGGTTTTCACGTTTGATGGGCTGGACGCGATTCATGCTTGCTTGCAGTGACAAGAAGACATTGAAACGCTGGTTTTTCATTGACAAGAGGGTCGGTTAAGTCTCAGTTCTGTTGAAAATTCTGCATTCTGGTGCACTTACTTTGTGTAGCTTCTAACTGCCATTACAACGAGACTTGAGGGCAAGGGAGAGTTGTGTCTTGTTGATGGATTTGAAGACAGGCCTCAGCTCACCTGTTATTGCTGATCATCTCCCTACAATAGCCTTGCCTGCTGCTGTCATGACTTTTACAACACCTACTAGCTTTCCCTCTCCGGGGCTTTGCTTGAATACTACAAAGAAGATACCTCTGCCTGGTAAAATTGAGGAAGTTCGTGCCACCGGATGGCTCGACCTTATGATGGCCTCATCACCTACCCGCAAAAGGCAGGTCAAGGATGTTGTCAGTGACACACAAACTGGTGACGTTGATTTGCAATATCATAACTGGACGGTATGTATTTGCACCTGTAGTGTTTGCCACTGTTAAATAAGTTTGACAAATGTCAGTGATTTCAATTGTTTTATCATTGTAGGTGGACTATCCTTCTGCTTTAACCTCATTCGAGGCTATTACTGATCTTGCTGCGAGTAAAAGATTGGCACTGTTTCTTGATTATGATGGAACGCTTTCGCCAATTGTGGACAATCCTGCAAATGCATTAATGTCTGATGAGGTATATTTTCCTGAACTCCTGCAATTCATGTAAGTTTGGAGCACAGGTCCTATATTCAGTGCATTTTCCTCCACTTTCTAAAGATTATATTTCACAGATGCGTGCTGCTGTGAAGCATGTAGCATCACTTTTCCCAACTGCAATCATAAGTGGAAGGTCTCGTGATAAGGTATATTGTGTTATTGTTTATCATGATAAATACTCTTTGTATCAACATTTCAAATTTTTGCCTCTTGTTCTTTTCTCTGATTGACCTTTTCCTTTTAGGTTTTTGACTTTGTCAAGCTTAATGAACTGTACTATGCCGGGAGTCATGGAATGGACATAATGGGCCCTGTTGGGAAGGCTGCTGACTCCAACGGTGTGGAATGTATTCGGTCCACCGATTCACAGGTGAAACAACTTTCTCGGTCTTGCATCCACATTTTACATTTGTTATTACTTGCTTTACTAATGGTTATTTCTTTTCTTACCCTCACAGGGTAAAGAGGTTAACCTGTTCCAACCAGCAAGTGAGTTTTTACCCATGATCAGTGAGGTATGTATCAAGTTCTGGAATTCGGTTGCCATTTATGTCATATGGTTGGACTTTGCTCAGTCTCGTACATGTCAGGTGTATAAAAAACTTGATGAGAGTGTCAAGGACATTGATGGTGCCAGGATGGAAGACAACAAGTTCTGTGTGTCTGTGCATTACCGTAATGTGGCAGAAGACGTAAGAATTCTATATCCCAGTGTTTATATTTCATACAAGAAATGTTTGTTGGGAATAGCTGAATGCTGAGCATTTTAACTCATTTCTATTTTTCAGGACTATAAAAAGGTTTTCCAGCGTGTAACTGCTGTTTTGGAAGATTACCCTTGCCTAAGGCTGACCCATGGAAGGAAGGTGAGGATTATGCACAATTAGGAACACTTTATCTAAGTTGTTTGCTACTAAGCATTTTTAAATTTAATTTGTATTCAATTGCACTCTTCAATGCAGGTTTTTGAGGTCCGTCCTGTGATTGATTGGAACAAAGGTAAAGCTGTGGAGTTTTTACTCGAATCTCTTGGACTCGATGAGAGTGATGATGTTCTCCCTATATATGTTGGAGATGACAGAACTGATGAAGATGCATTCAAGGTATGCCTAGTCATGTCTTTTTTGCTCACATGAACTTTTAAAACAGCCATTTCTTGAATACATAGTTTCCTCATGGTGCAAATAGGTTCTGAAGGCAAGCAACCGTGGCTTCGGAATATTGGTGTCATCCATCCCCAAGGAGAGTGATGCCTTCTACTCCTTGAGGGATCCAGCTGAGGTAACTCATATCACCTCAATAACCAAAACAAACTTGTGCATTCGAATGTTTAGTATTCGTTCAAAAGGAAACGAACAACCTTTTGAATGTTAGTTGTGTGCTTGGTATCGCAAGGTTAGAGAAATGAACCCACTCTTCTTTATGATTGTAGGTCATGGAATTTCTGAGAAAGCTGGCAGCATGGAAGGAGCAATCCAATTAAAATTGGAGGAACATCAATTTGGTTGGTCTGGTGAAGAACCAAGAGTATAAATATTAGCAAGATATATACTGCTAACCAAATAAGTCAGCTATTTGGAGGAGTCAGGCCAAAGTGTTTTTGATTTGGCATTTTATAAGAGGCTATTGCATTTTGCTTATCTTCCCACTTTGTTCCCGAGCCAGGGTTTTGAAGCAATTCAATTCTTTCATTATTTAGGTTCCTTCAGTATATACGGAGGTGTTCTTAAAAGAATTTTGGTTCCTGCTAGTGTTTCACTGCCACGCAGTTTTGCTCTAGGTAGTCTATTCCACATTGTATTCGTGAAGATGTAAAGAACTGGTTCTTTGTTTTAAACAGCGCTTAGCTGTCAATGTACTCGGAAATGTCAAGTTGTGAGCATGGACCCAACCTTGCAGGCACGATGTGTATCTGGGCTCTTTTGTTTCTTGCAATTATATATCGTCTACCTGTCTACCTGATGTCCTGAGTATCTGTTCCGTCTTGTAAGCTGGACAATGGACCTGTTCTCCATGTGTGCTGGTCTGCTGGACCAATTCTTTAAAGTTTGCTCTGTTATCTGGCGAACAAAAATGTTGAGCTTGCAGCGTGCGAGCTTGTGCGAGCTAGCTTGTGCCGTTGGGTTGTGATGTATCTAAAGAGCGCGTCACCCCTGTTATTACACGTGTAATTACCTGTTATCACCGTAAATGATTTTTAAATGTTTACATGCATGAAACAACCCCACACGTATTGAATGAAGTAGACAATTTGCATGAAAGGTACGTACACAGTAGCAATTATAGACAATGATGGTGTCATGCTGGCATGACTCCTTAACAAACTCGATAGCGGCGAGACAGATGTTCTCGACCATGGAGAGCATGTCCGAGCTGGCATAACTCCTCAACAAACTCGATAGTGGCGAGGCAGATGTTCTCGACCATAGAGAGCATGGCCGAGCTCGTGGGAACTGAGAACTGTAGCGACGCAATGTGACGTTGTTGGCCTGCTGGCTGACGAATAACAAACAGAGGGGAGAGGACAACTTGAAGGTAGGAACTACGGTTCGGCCAACTACGTTTCATTTTCTTAAAAAAAACTTACCTACTTTCAAGCAGGCACGATAAATTTTCAGTCAAATTCCAATGTCAAGAAAGGATTTCTGTGGCCATTGTTGTCACATGGAGGTTTGTCATCCATTTTCATATTTTTGAGTGGATTTACACTCATTTTTCATTTTTTGGGAGAGGAGCACTCATTTTTCATTTGCGGCCCATGTGCACAAGCTAACAGTTCGGCCCATGATGTGCTGCTCCACCACCAGATCGACGACCCACGCAGTTTCTTCCCATCACGGCACTCTCTCCGACGGGCCGCACCCTCGCATTGAGGACCACTCCACCTTTTCCACTCAGAGTCCAAAACCCTACTACGACCCGCGCCACCATGCCGCGCCTCGCCGCCGCCGCCGTCGCCCGCCGCGCCGGCGCGGCCCTGCGCCGCGGCGCGCTTGGTGGACTGCGGCCGCTCTCCTCCCTCCAGCCGTCGCACGCCGCCTCCAGCGAAGAGGTAACCGAGCGCCGGGCTGGCCTGCCCCTCCTTTTCCGCGGCATCCTCTTCCGCGATCGGGGGCGCGATGTTCCGCCGCTGACGCCGTATTTTGCGCAGGTGCTCGTGGAAGGAAAGGCCAGTGCGCGCGCCGCCGTGCTCAACCGCCCCGGCTACCTCAACGCCCTCACCACCACCATGGTTCGTCCGCATTTCTCGTGTTGTAGGTAGCGGTTGGCGCACATTTTTGTTTCCGTGGTTATGGGGTCCATGGGGAGAGGGGGGTGTTCGACCAAATTCACATTGTTGTGACTTGTGAGGTGGAGGCTCAGTGAACTGTAGCTGTAGGACTGATGTTTGATGAAATGCTTCTGTGATCACGCTCTATGGTAGTTTGATGACTTACATTTGGCTGTACTTATCATTTGTGTAGCATGTGTTAGGCAGAATTGCCTGCATGGTCATTTTCTGTAGGGTGTTTTACTTATCAGTTGTGTAGCATTTATTTGACAGCTTGCCTGCATAGTAATTTTTTGTATGCGGGGGCCTTGGTGTAGGGTGAACTAACCTTTTGATCAACCAATCTTAAGCTCCTGCTGCTTGTTTTAGTCCCTTTGTTTCAGTGCAAATGTTTTTTTGTGCCTAGTTTATTCCGTGTGTTTTAAGGTGTAGATAATGTTCACTTTTTTTTTCTGTGATGGGCGTGTAGATTTTCACTTATAGGACACTGGAAACTATTGGTCTGACATTTGGCAAAATGTATGTCTTGATAGGGAGCTAGGCTCAACAAGTTTTATGAATCATGGGAGGACAACCCAGATATTGACTTTGTGATGATGAAGGTATGGTGCTTCACCATTTCTGTTCTACTAATGTTGCTGACAATATAAATTGAGGTGTTCATTGCATGAAGGGCAGCGGCCGAGCGTTCTGTGCTGGTGGGGATGTTGTTAGATTGCGGGAACTTGTCACTGAAGGTGGGTGATTAGACCCTGCATATCATATAACCCACATCTCATTGTGAACTTCTTATAGTAATCCTCCCATTATAGTTATGTCACTATCCTGTGCGGCTGCCATGTTTGCATTTAGAAATCAGCAGCAGGTTATTATGATGATTTTGTTAGATTGTGGGAACTTGTCAGTGAAGGTGGGTGATTAGACCCTGCATATCATGTAACCCACATCTCATCGTGAACTTCTTATAGTAATCCCCCCATTGTAGTTATGTCACCATCCTGTGCGGCTACCATGTTTGCATTTAGAAATCAGCAGCAGGTTATTATGATGATTTGGGAAAAACAACTCTTCATATTTTGCTTGCTCAACCTCCTTTTATTTATTTCTAGAAAAGGTGATGGCAAGAATGCAAAATAAAAGCTTTTCCTCGAATTGTATCATATATGAAGTTCCATAAATTTTGATGGTCTGCTGAAAACTTATGCGTTTTCAAAATAGCTTAGTCACATGGTTAAGGTTACCTTATTTTTCTAAATTCTTTTTCTTCATCAGGAAAAATGGAGGAATGCCAGGATTTTTTCAAGACATTGTACAGGTTCATTTATTTTCTAGGCACGTACTTGAAACCACATGTAAGTATGTGAACTCAAAAATGTTTTCTTATTACAGGTCATTATAATATTTTGGATTCGACATTTAATGTTGCTTTATTTGCTAATAATAGGTTGCCATTCTTGATGGTGTTACTATGGGTGGTGGAGGAGGTGTTTCCATTCCTGGAACATTTCGCATTGCAACTGAAAGAACAGTATGTCAATATATTTTTCCTGTTTTGCTTTTCTTTTCTCTACTAGCATCGTGCCCGTGTGTTGCGACGGGTGGCAAAATATTATATTGCAATATACGAAGCAATCAACAAGATATCAAGAGTGTGCACATACATGGATTATATCAAAAGTAGAAAGTTTACTAATAACTTGGAGCATGAAGCATATCATAATTGGATTACAGTTCGGTAGAAACCTATTAGGGCAAGTACATTGCTACACGTAAGCGGTCTCATAGGTCGTCTCATGCAGTGTCACATATGATTTTTGTTGATGTGGAGGAGAGAGAGCAAGGTGAGAGAAAGTGGTCATTGTTTCGTGAAACAACCGCCTCATGAGCTAAGATTTAGGTCTATGAGACGGTTTCTCCACCATTGTACGGGTGTTATTGTCTGATGACTCAAATTAAGGGATATGGTATTGCTACGCGGGACAACTAAAACAACAACCCATTGTATGAGTTGTCTGTTAAGTCGTCTCAAAATTATGTGTCAATGCATGAGACCGTCTATGAGACAATACTAATGTTCTTGCCCTTATGGTTTGGAGCACTATCCACTTAATCCACCAATGCCGGACATTTTTATGCAACGAAATACTAAGTACAATTTGGTTGTAGTAAATTGCCTTGACATTGAATGAAAGATCGACTCAAAGAAATTTTGATGCAATTCAACTCAAGTGCACACAGCCATCGATCAATTGGATACAAAAAATCCAAGCGATGCTATGACCTATGAGTCTCAGACATAAGAGATTCAATGCAAGCATACCTTTGAATCGAACAGCCATAAATTTTGATATGCATACCTTTGAATGGGCCGATCAGAAATGTTTTAATGTATACATAGCTCTAGAAAGAGATAATCTATCAGATGGGAATGTGTAAGTAGTACAAATGAATGTATCAGTTATATTTCCAGAAAATCAAAGACTATTGTCAAATGTGGTTGGTTTATCACTGTTTCATTGGACCACCTGCAGATCGCTTTCTTTTTCTCTCGTGTCCTCACGTACTCCTTTAGAAACAGAAGCGCTGATGAATTCAGATAGAGGTTAAATGCCATTAGTTTCTCACATCACAATTCTCGCAAATCAACAATCATGGCAGATGAAGGTAGACAAAGACACGGGAGAAGCTGGAGATTGGGAGAGCATATATACCAGATCATAGATCAATGCACAAGCCCTGGCGATATTGATGGCGTCACCAGTTTGCATGGGTGTGCTGCGCCATCGCTTGTCTGATGGAGCTATCAGGCCTTGGAATGAAACGGACAAGACGGCAGCACCTGTCCCTGCCAAATCATCTTGGGAATCCATGTTGCTGCAAGCAGAACCGCATGAATTTCAGAGATTGCCAGGGCACCGGACCAGACCCACGATTTCATGTAAAAATTACACCCGAATCCTTCACCGTTACGAGATGGGTATCTTTCCGATTTTGCATTGAATGAATTCACGATTTCACCTGCACAACACCAGCAGTAATTCAAGGGTGTTCAGGTAAAAACAAAAGGACTGCTTGACGTACCCACACGATTTTAGAGATGGCTGATCCGTTTTGCAAGAAGCGCTACTATCACAGATCGAACGATCGAAGACCTCGGCAGCGGGATCGAAGAGCGCAGGCCGCGTCAGGGAGGAACCGTGGTGGCGGTGCGATGGCTCTGAACTTGATCGCGATGGTGGTGGGCATCGACATTGAGTCAGCGAAAAACGGATCGCATAAGCAACACTCCACATGTGCTGGTTTTGATCATACTGTAAAGCGGAGGAGATCGATGAGTCGCTTGATCTCCTGGCGACGCCCGGCCGGCGATGAGGACTTGGCGACGCCCGTCGAGGTGGTGCCTCTGCTGGCCACTACGAGGAGGAGCAAGGGAGTTTTTGGATCTATGACGGTTCCTGTCCATGGGGATCGTGGCCGAGTTGTCGCAAGACGCGCGATGACTGTGTGGGGGAGAGAGGATCGTGCCATCATGAGGAGAGCCAAAACGGGCGGGGAGGAGAAAATGGGGAGGCAGGAGCCGGCCGGTATGCGGTATCGCACGGAGCGTCGAGGCCCACATGGCAGCGTGATTTTTTTTTTTTTTTTTTTTTTTTTTTTTTTTTTTTTTTTTTTTTTTTTTGCACGAGAGAAGGCATCGGGGGCGACACGGTGGTGTCGCAAACGGAACCTTTAGCCTAATCCTTCTTTTTAGGAGTATAGATATTTCTGTGGTGAGCTTATATTTGCTTTTTAATCTTGATGTTTGCTCTATTTCAAGAACAGTTTGAAGTCAGGCATCTGATGTATCTATTATATGGCAACGATTTTCAGGTCTTTGCAACTCCAGAAGTTCATATTGGATTCCATCCTGATGCTGCAGCCTCTTTTTACTTATCACATCTGACTGGTCATGTTGGTTAGTGCTCTTATTTAGTACTCCCTCCGTTCTCGAATATATGACATTTAGGACAACCAATTTAGTTCATTTTTGAACTAATGAGCTTGTCCTAAACGTCATATATTTAAGAACGGAGGTAGTAGTTTCATGGTGTCACCTATGATTCTATTGGGGGTTGTGATACAGTCCATTGCACAATAGAACGTTCAGTCTGCTAGTGTTCACACTGGAAACTCTGCAGGGGAATACGTGGCCTTGACTGGTGAAAAACTCAATGGAACAGATATGATCGCCCTTGGCCTTGCCACACACTATTCCATGAGTGAGGTAAAATACTTCTTTACTCAATAACATGTTTTAAGTTCTGTGTCTTTCTACCCTGGTATTTATTGACTAACTTTCGTCCTGTTTATTTGTTTGACAGCATCTGGATCTGGTTGATGAACGACTTGCAAAGTTAGTAACTGATGACCCATCAGTTATTGATTCTTCCCTTGCACAATATGGAGACATAGTTTATCCAGACAAACAAAGCATTGTTCATAGGTAAGCTGTTTGCTGACATGTCTCATCATTCATCAAGCACCTTACCATGCCACTACCACGGGTGCCAGCAGCTCTAATTAATTCATCTAGGACTCTGTAACCCTATTTTGTTATTCCAAATCTTTTTTTTGTGGATACATAATTACCTTTTCCTTCCTCAATAAGTTAAATTGATTGGATTTGTATATGCGCTTCAGATGATGGCAATCTGGATGCTGCATTGTCTGGGCTTGTTTCTGTATATTTATGTTTATATCATCTTGATCAACATTCCTTGTTTTTGCCATTGCTGTTACCTTAGGTTGGAGGTGATAGACAAATGCTTCTGCCATGACACAGTTGAAGAGATCGTTGATGCCTTGGTGAGTCATGATTCAGCTGTTTTTGATTATTGTTTGATTGATCTAGTCATGAGCGAAACTTGAGACGTTGATTCATACATGTCATCCGAGGCTTACTTTTTGTTAGCATCTCACTATTTACTATGAAGATGTCATGAAATTTGTAGTTAACTTTGGATGGAATAGTTATTATACTGTCTTGACACGACAAACATCCATTATAATTGTTCTGTTGACGGTGCATGATTTGTTTGTTTAATTTAATGTTTTGGTTCTGTGACTGAGTTTGTTTGATGCCCATATGCTTTAAAACTAAGCCTGCCATCATAATCAGGAAAGTGAAGCGGCTAGTTTGAACGAAGAATGGTGTACCTTGGCACTGAAACGATTGAAAGAGGCCTCTCCGTTAGCTTTGAAGGTTTCATTGCGATCGGTAAGTAGAAAGTTTTATGACCTCAGTTGTTTCTCCTTGTGCTGTTGACTGAGATTGTTTTTGACCATAATGTAGATACGTGAGGGTAGATATCAGACACTTGACGAGTGCCTTGTCCGTGAATACCGCATGTCCATGAATGGGATATCAAAGCAATTTTCTCATGAATTTTGTGAGGTATGTTTTTTTTCTATGCGATGCTTTTTAAAGTTTATGAAATGTTGTATGAAGTATACAATGTGATTGTGATTATTCCAGCCAGAATTACTGTAGTTATTACTGCATGTTATCAGAAAAAGCAAGTAACAAAGCATTTGGCTGTGAACAAATAATCATTGACTTCTCTGCTGGAAAAAATGTAGCATTTGTTATACTAGTGGCACTCATCTTTTTGTTGCTTTGCAGGGTGTGAGAGCACGCCTAGTTGACAAGGACTTGGCTCCAAAGGTAATTGTTTCGCTCTGCACTATTGGTTCTTTCAACTAGTAAGAAAAGAAAAATGATTCTTTGTCATCTTTGCATTGATAATATCTTGTTGCAGTGGGATCCTCCTGCCCTTGAGTACGTTTCGAAGGACATGGTGGACGCCTACTTCGCACCTCTTGGTGAGTCTGGGCCTGAGTTGAAGCTACCTACGGAAACGCGAGAGGCATTCGTATGATCACACAGATCATCCATGGACCGGGACCTGATAAACGTGCTATATTTTGTGAAGCCATTATCATTGGCACTTTGGCAGCGCAGACAGTCGGGGATGGACAAATTATTCCTGTACCATATAGACCTCGGCGTCTTGAATTGTAGCGCCAGGGGAAACTTGTGTTACTTTGTCATAAGCTAGCGCTTCTCATGCCATAGACTCATTAATGCAACCAGCATGTTGCTTCACTTCCATTCGTTAGATTAGATGCAGCCCATAATGAAGCGATGTCTCACAGGGAAAAAAACAACAAAATAAATAACGCAGCCCATGGTAAGGTTACTTACGGCCCGGCGTTGCAGACGGCCCACAGTCACAGTCGGGAGGCCAGCTCTCCGTGAGAAACGAAGGAGAGTCGTTCAGGGAAAATCAACGCAGGTACCAGGGTATGGCCGTAGCAGTCGCCGACGTGACTGGGTCCGTTCATATTTGGTCGTTGCTCGTAGTGGGGACCGTGACTCCAACCGTATTTGTGCGCTTGATTTTTCGGCCCTGGCCAAGCGAGGCGAGGCACTTCATTTTTCAGCCCTGAACAGTGAACAGTAACAGCTGCAGGCCTCACTCGCATGTGCCAAATCCAGCAAGCAAACACCACGGAATATATGTGTGATCTGGACAGAACATGCAAGAGAATATTAGGAGTACGAGCCCTACACGGTTCAACGAGTTAATCACGGGTTCACGGGCGTGCTCGCGTCCAAAATCCAACGAGAGATTTCAAAGCGGGATGATGGCGACGCGCCAGCTCGAGCACCACATGCGCCATGCACGCCATGCTACAAATACCACTCGCCATGCACGCACACTGCCACAGAGCAAAGTGAGCGCAGCAGCAGCAGTTTTGCTCTAAGCTTGCACGTACGTGGACAAGCAGCTCGATCGATCGCCATTAATGGCGGCTAGGGCGGCGCTCCTCCTGGCCGTGAGCCTTGTCCTCGCCGCCGTGGCGAGCGCGACCTACTGCCCGCCGCCGCCGGCGCCCAAGCCGCCGACGCCGAGCGGGCACCACCACCACGGCGGGTCGTGCCCGAGGGACGCGCTGAAGCTGGGCGTGTGCGCCAACGTGCTGGGCCTCGTGAAGGCCAAGGTGGGCTCGCCGCCGTACCAGCCCTGCTGCTCGCTCCTGGACGGGCTCGTCGACCTGGAGGCCGCCGTCTGCCTCTGCACCGCCATCAAGGCCAACATCCTCGGCATCAACCTCAACCTCCCCATCGACCTCATCCTCATCCTCAACAACTGCGGCAAGGGCTGCCCCAGCGACTTCCACTGCGCATAGATCCATCATCCTCCATTGATCGCCGCCGGCCGCGACGGTTGATCGATCTTGCTTCCAGCAGTTCGCGAGCTTGTTTATTTTGATCCGTTTCGTTCTATACACACTTATACACACATGAGTGGCTTTGCACTTCTACATATGTATAGGCCTTGCCTGGGGTGATCAGTTAGCTACACTGATCATGTGATTCTTGATTTGTTCTCATAAGTCATCATCTGTTTGTACGGTCCGTCCAATAAATGGACAAATAATGGAGTTGTAATTTCTCTCTGATAAAACCGAGTGTGCAGATATACAACTGGGATTCATTTGGACGTGTACTCTACCGACATATATAGTACAAGCAGTATACTGTATCTTAAGACGATCCAAGCTAAATCCAGAAATGAGAGGAAATAGAGTTCACGTTGTGTTCATATTGGCTTCTTCACCACTTGCACAAGCACTTGTAGCCCAACGTGAAGTATTGGAACCTTATGAATGATCATACCGGGCAACGCTCTATGCATGTGTATCTTGCCTAGGGTGAGTGGTGACCAGTTAATTACTGATCATGTGTGGTATTTCTTGATTTTATTCTGATGACCTATTTGTTCAATAAATAAAGATGTAATTTATTTCGATAAAATTGAGTGTGTAATTCATTTGGACATGTACGTGCTTCTGCTACACTGTATCTCTGAAGATTAAGTCTGAAAATAGGAGGATCGAAGGAAATACTGTATTCCTATTGCAGTAGTGATCTAGATATGTATGTACTTGTAACTCGAGGGTGAATATTTAACCTGATGCAAAAAAACCATTTAAATAAATAATTCGATGCCACGCCATTGTGAACACACACACTTATAATTTTCTTGCCCATGAACATGAAGTTAAATTGTTCTAAATAAACGACATTCCATTTCTAACATATATTATGAACGTGATTCCATATACCGGTAAGTAAGAAAGATAGTACTATAACAATGAGCAAGCCATGCATATCTCGTCCTGACAATAATTGTTTACAGAGTTCATGAATTGAAAAACCTCTAAGATGGAGTATCTTTAAACTAAAGGTAAAATGCAGCGATAATACCGCTAATAAGAACAATGCTATGGTAATAAAGTGTTGAAGAAGAGAAAAAGTACCATCTTGATAGCCAGTGGATCGTGTAGCTCTAGAAAGGGAATTTTCAATCAAGCTATATACAGCAATATAACTGTGCCGTTTGATCAAGTTGAATGAGAAATCAGTGAGACATTGACTGGCTCATAGCCCTACGTGTTCCGCAAAACCAATCACTGTAATCTTCAAGGCCAGCCCACAGATCGTTGATAGGTAGGGCCTAAATGTTCTCCCGTTGGGGGATTAGATGATAAATGATTCGATACACAGACCACCGGGTCCCAGGGCCCAGGCGTTCCATTTGCTTCAGAATATTCAGGTACAGACCAAACAAGCAGCGCATACTGATATGATATGAAAATCCATGACCACGTACGCTTCCGATGCTGATGAGCGATCGTTATCTGACAGGGCATGGAGGCAAACCGACGCCGCCCGTGAACCGGATAGCGGGCGCAGGTTCGTCGCGCCTCTCGTCCCACTTGGCCCTGCCGACCCCCTTGCCGAATAAGATGATGGCATATACAGATATACTCCACTTATTCGGCCAGATGGATGCTCAACCAGTTTGAATATATAATGTTTATCTCTTGGTGCGTGGGTGGGTGCAATGGATATGAGATTTGGGATGGTTGGGTACTCCGTATGGCTTTAATAAGCACTCGGAATTTTGCATTCGTGGAAAAAGAGTCACAATTTACCTATCTTAACTATATTATGAGTCAAATGCTTAACGTTCTAGGTCGCTTATCTGGTTCTTCAGCGGTACATTTGTAAAGCCTCTCCTTTACCTTTCTTCTTCTTCTTAATATAATATAACGACGGACATATCTCCCATCAAGGAAAAAATACTTTGGGGAATTTATTTTTATAATTACATATGTGGGTAATATAGAAGCAAAATTAGGGGATAATTTAATTAGATTGCTTTTCATAATGGCAATGATGGACATCATCTTAGATGTAGATAGAGATAGGGTGACTTTAGGCCTGTGGTATGTAGTCATTTCATCCACAAATGGATGGATTTCTGGGATTTCTAGCACTTACGATGATGATCCTACCTATTTAGGTAACCTTTGTAAATGACAATGTTAAATCCTGCTTATTCAAGCATATTATATCAGAAGTCCTTATATTTGTGGACAAATTTTAAAATTCAGAAGCCCTTACATTTGTGATAACTCCCTTTATTGTTTTATATGTTACCAACTTACCATATGATTGTGCAATTAAAGGGGTGTGACTAAAGGGAACCCTCTTCTATTTAGTCTTAGAGGGGAGACCCTTCTCCAAATGAAAATATTTTCATTTCCGGGCATTCCATTTTGTGAAGGATTCCTTTTTAATCCCCCTCTCCAGTCGTCTTCCTCCTCCCACGCCCCCGCGCGGGCGCCTCTCCCTCTGCGCCCCCACGCGCCACCCCCTTCCCTGGCTCTGGTGGCTGGGGGCCACCTCCGTCGCCGCCGTGCCGTCCCCTCCCTCGGCTTCACCGCCGTCGACGCTCGCCGGAACCCTAACCCGCCGCCGTAAATCTCCCCCGCGCGCCTCCTGCTCCCCCGGCTCTAGCGGCTGCCGCCGCCGGCCGACACTAATAAGCCGCTGGAGCTCCCCCCGCGCCTCCCCATCCCTGGCTCCGGCGGCTCCCGCCGCCTCTGACCTCCGCGGCCCAAACCCTAACCCTTGCCTCCCCTCTCCCGCGCGCCTCCCCTCCCCCGGCTCCGTCGCTCATGCGCCTCCGCCGCCAACACTAATCCATTGACGAATCCGGCGAGACCTTCCTCTTCTTCGTCTCCGACGTGTCTCCGCCGCCACCACCGCCCAACTGTCCCACACTGCCTCTACTCCGCCGCCGTCTCGCCCACCACCACCGCCTGGTCGGCCGCCGCTCCCAACCCCCTCCTCTAGGTTCGCCGACATGGAACCCCCCAGGTAACCCCGAAACCCTAAACCCCACCGGCCTCCGCCAACCCGGCCCCACGTGATGAAGAAGAAGGAGGCGACTCGGCTGGAGGAAGAGAGAGAGGGAGGGGGGGGGGGGGGGGGAGTTATAGTATCTGCCGGTTACTTTTAATCAAGTACATAATTGTACCAATTGGAGGGCACAAACTGATATATTATTGTACTAGTAATTATTGGCAAAAGCTTGAATTTAGCCCTTCAAACTACATCTTGTAAACATAAAGCGGAGGAAGTATTTTTATGATGATAAAAATTGTCTGCTAACATTCCTCCGCTCATCGTGGCTCTTCTGACACGCTAAAGCATGATACAAAGACGCAAACAATAACTAGATGAGATTTATTTTCTGATCTTCGTGGACCGTGCGAATTGAAGTGATTATTAGTATATATGTATGATAGAAAACGGTGGCGCGCGCGCGCGCACACACTACTCCTCTCTCAAACAGATACGTACAAATGAACACATGCATGAACTCTTGTCTGGTATATTATGGGCCTCCCGCTAGCTGGTTCTGACTTCAGAGTTAGTTACACACCTTGTTTATCATATCGTGGACGGAGATGCGTAATCCTGTAATTTTTAAATCGAGCTAGTGCTGATAGACGAGGGATATTGAAGCCCCGGGATCAGTTTGCACGGCCGGCGCCCATATATGTTCGCTATAATAGCTCGGTTGCCCCGGGATCAGTTTGCACGTGCTGATAGATATGGATGAATATGATTCAAATTCATCCATATCTAAAGGCTAACTTCTGACGGAGTGTAGCGGAGGCCCGTCATCGGGAGGCTTGGGCCGGAGCGGAGTCTGAAGTTGGCCACGATGGTTCGCGCCTTGAAGCCCAGGTCGCGACAGGGGAGGGGGGGGGGGGGGGGGGGGGTGTGTTGGCCCCTCCCTTGTGGTACGGTACCGGTAATGATATATCCCATTTAGGGTTTTCCATTGGAGATTGATTCATTCATTCTTGTAAGCCGCCGCCGTTGGCGTTGTACTCGAACCCCGACATAGTGAAGTTCTTGCTGGCTGACGCCCGTGGTTTTTCCCTCTCACATCGAGAGGGTTTCCACGTTAAATTTCGTGTCTCTTTGCTGCTTTGATCGTTTACTTTCGTCGTTTATCCGCCGACGCGTATAACAGTTAGCGCTACGAGTCCAAGTGCTCACACCAAGTTATAGATTTTTAAGGCGAGTGGCCGAGTACCGACGACGGAAATCAGGCCTGGAGTTGTGCACGCTGTACTCACATCATGACGTGGTTAATCACTGACGACTAATTGTACTTTGCTAGGAACTCTGCGTTGTTCATTAGCGAATAGCTAGCTAGCGGTGCCCAAGAAAACAAAAAGACCAGCATGAATTGTGCTTATCGTTAATTGTACTTCGCCGCGAACTCTCTCTTTCGTTCGTTAGCAAATACACAGAGAACTGCCAAAACATCAAGCATGCATTATGCAAAAGTTGCTTTGTGATCAACGAGATGTCACGGGTGATAATAACACATCGTCAGAATCACATGGAAACCAGCTGGAGTGGGACTGCCGACTCCTAACCGACCCTAACTAACCGCTCATACTGGTTAACCGGTTAACCGGTAAACCGGATCGGTTTTTTAACTCCGGAAACCACCGAACCCACGGGAAAAAAAACCCTGGTCACGTCTCTGTTCTTCTCACGGAAAGGGAAGGACTAACAACACCAATTACTACCAAATTCCAAAGCAGTCAGATCATTTGTGTATATGCAACAATGGTACTCTAATAATACAGGCTTATTATGAAAATATGGATGTATCAGTGCTTAAACAAACAACACATTTGACATTTTCCAAGATTTTTTTCTTAGGTACCCGAGGGTTATTGTTCTTCTTAACAATTCTTTTCTCAATTTGTGGTCCAATTTGGACAATCTAAAACTTTGATGTCAATTTCCAAAAAAAAGCAACTAATTAGTAAATAACTCTAAGGAAACGTCTTAATCATACTAAAACCCATTCCTATTTATTTGAAAAAATATAAATAAGATCAATAACATATATATCACCAGAGGTACACCAAAATTACGTATATCACCAGAGGAACACCAAAATGTGAAATGAACAAAGTCTACCCCTAGAGATATTTTACATATATATTACCAGAGGTACGCCAAAATTAGATCTTGGGCTACCAAACTTAGGTGTATGGGATATCATTTTTTTATATACTCCATCTATTCCAAAATATAAGTCATTTTAGTTTGGTCTTAAGTCAAGTTTAAACTTTCACCAAGTTCATAGAAAAATACACTAACATATACAACGTCAAACTAGTTAGTTTATTTCTTATTGGGGACGCCAATTTACAGATGTTTGGCTTGAGAAAAAACTAACTATATATAATTTGAAAGGGAGGGAATATCTCCTATCTCAATCCCCACTACATTATTTCTCTCAACCCTCAAGAGGTCACGTCATCACCTCCCACTAAGACACATCATCACCTCTGGATTCAAAAGACCACGACATATCAAGAGAACGACAGATAGATCAATTATCTATTACATTAAAACTATTTGCAGAATGCATCAAATAATCATAAACAATTACAAATAATATCCCGTGGCAACGCACGGAGAATCATCTAGTTAAATTATAGTTAGTGGTCCCCTTGTCTCATCCCTTTAAGTCTCTTGATACTATACATACCTAGTATCATGATATTGTATCCAAGACTACCATGAACATAAATATCAATAAATTAATGTATAGAGATAACACTTCCAACACATAGTAGGTATTATACTTACATCCGTCCTCTAAGAATGCAATTCTGACATTCCAAAAATGTCCCACAAACAATGTCACTTTGTGACTAGCACATGTACATTAATTTGTCTCAGTTTTATAGCATGCATATTTGTAGGTTAATTTGAGTGGAGGAAATTGCTTCTCTTATTCGTGGCTAGCACATGCACATGAATTTGTCTCAGATTACTGATGCTTTTCAAGACATTAATTAAAAACATAATTAAGAAGGGGCAACAGCATCATTTCTCCTAAGCACATGATCTATCTATAAAATGCTATGATTGTATTCTTTTTTTGAGAGAGAGGTATTATCATGTTGTTTTAGGAGCTTTTTACTAGAGTGAACCAATGCTAAAACATAATATATATCGTGCGTATATCTTACTATACAAGATACAACTTTCATCTCTTTTCTTCTTATTATTTTTGCACAATTGCACAGGGGAATAAAATCCTACCTGGTACATAATTAGCGTGCATGATACTGATGGAGTAGCCTTTGCTATGATGGACACTAGTACTGCAGTAAGCAGAATATGTAAGCAGTAACCTATCAGATGATGATAGGAGTCTTGACCCATCACTAGCTAGCTCTTGTCTCGTGAATTTAGCATGATTGCTCAACTTGCTCTGTACTTTCACATGGGAAAAAATTGTCATATCCCCCCCAAAACAACTGGCGCGTCCAGAGACAACACCAGGAGACGCACACATCATGCTTTGCTGCCGCCAAGCACAAAAGCATCTCCCTCCACTCCATCGACCTGCTATAAAAACCCTGCCAAACACCCTGAGAAAAACCATCCCAAAGCACAGAACACGCAGTGAAGCACTAGAACACACCACTTCCTGCTCACACCGTAGTAATTGATCAGTCACCAATGGCTGCCAAGCTTGCCCTCTTCCTGGCCCTGAGCCTCCTCTTCGCCGCTGCGGCACACGGCTGCGGCCCCTACTGCCCTGGCCCAGTCGTGCCGACCCCGCCCGTGGTGCCGACGCCGTCGCACATCCATGGGCGCTGCCCGATCGACGCGCTCAAGCTCAGGGTCTGTGCCAATGTGCTGGGCCTCGTCAAGGTCGGCCTGCCCCAGTACGACGAGTGCTGCCCGCTGCTGAACGGGCTCGTCGACCTCGACGCCGCCGTGTGCCTCTGCACCGCGATCAAGGCCGACGTCCTTGGCATCCACCTCAACGTGCCCGTCAGCCTCAATCTCATCCTCAACAACTGCGGCAAGATTTGCCCGGCCGACTTCACCTGCCCTCAGTAAGCTGGAGAGAGAGCCGATTGAGCTTTAGTACCATCCACGGAACGGACGCTTGTACTCTGTCACGTGATTCATTGTTTTGCAAAGGCGAGATGCTGCACGACGGAATAAGCTTGTTATAATTCTTTCGCTGTATGTTCGGTTGTACTTGTGTGAAGTTGTATACCATTTTTAATTGCCAATAAGAAATGTTCAGTTTTTTCCGAGTAAGATGAAATAATTATTCATGAACAATCAATACTCAGTATATGTAAGAAATACATATGATCCGAATTTCCCTGCTAGTAATTTCCAGAGGTGCACGTTCGATTTGTTCTGGACTTTGTTACAAACTGAGCGGGCCACATCAGATTCAAGTACATGTTGTCTGATTTAGAACATGATATGGCATGCGAGGTGAAACTTTGACATAAATAAGATGACATTTCAAATAAAAACATTTTAAAGATTTTTTATGGTGAATCTAGCAACATCTGTCTGACACTGTCATTAATCTATATACATTTGTTTTTGTTAATAGTCAATTTACAAAAGTTTGACTAAGAAGAACCCTAAAAACAACATTTTTTAAGGCCCTGATTAGTTTTTAGGCATCACGTATCTTTGTGTATCATCAGTTCATGCAACAGTAGCTCGTATAATTATGTAGAACTTTATCAAAACCATGAACCAATTAAATAGAACTCCACAGAGTATCATACAAGATCTTTAGATCCGAAGGATTTATTATTACACCGTACCCCAGGTTGGCCGGCCAAATTGACCGGGTTGTTTAGTGCAGTACCGTGTATATATAGGCGGCTTGGGTGCAGACATAAACACTTATTCATCACCATTATCTTGGTCGAAGTTGTACTCTGGTTCATCATATGAATTCAACAAGCTATGATATTCCGTGGAGTTCTAAGGACCTCATTGTAGCTCTTTCACTCCTAAGATTTAAATTCATATTTTTTTCTAAGACCATAGATCCCCTTTTCAATCAGTTTGAACACGTGCGTTGTTTAGAATGAATATAACCAAATGGTATCCAACTTGGATATTTCCTCATTTTTATAAATGTTATAATATTTTCCTGGTGCAACAGGAACAAGTTCCTCTAAATTTAGAATATTTTTCTCGTGAAGCTCAATAATTTTTCCCCAAGCTAGAACATTTTTCTTTTGAAGTTGGAATTTTCTCATGAAGCTTTTTTATTAAATGCAGAACAATTTTCTTGTGAAGCAGGAACAATTTTCTCCTAAATGCGAGACATTTGTTCCAGCTTTATAAAAATATTTTTAGATAAATCAACATTAAATATACTCAAGCATAATACTATTTTGAAGAGACCTTGTTGTAATACACATATCTGTGAAAAATGAATTAAGTTAGATGTTTAATTTATGAACTATGGAATTTATGTTTTAAACTCTTGTATCTGGGTGATGTTAGCAATTTAGTTTTTTCACACATGCAAACACAACGTGGAGGAAGCCACTTTCATGATACGAACATATATCAACGCCCTCATTCATGGTTTGTTGCTTGCTCAGATCAGAAAATAAGAGTTCTAAGTCAGAACTTTTTAACTTTGATCACTCAATATATACCTTCTTAATTTATATAGATCGACAACACAAGATTCTTATCACTATATTTATTATATAAAAACTATTTTTACATTATATAGGTTTTTATTTAAGATAATGTATGTTTTTAAATGCTGCTGGTTTAATTTAGAAAATTTTACCTTAATAATTAGGATATATCTAGATAGACTTTATTAGTGACAAGAAGACTACAGGAGGAAGTGATCACTTGGCGAGGTTCAGTCCTAACCGGCCAAATCGAACAACAAATTAATTCTAAAAAAAAAATCGAACAAAAAATTAACATATGCTCTATTTCAAATGTTAGAAATATATATTATTGAGCAATGATGCATACTCCCTCCGTCCCTAAATAACTGTTTTTCTCATTTCTCGAGAAAAATCTTTGTTTAATTTTATATTAAAAAATATTATTATTTATGGTACATAATTAGTATCATTGGAAAGATCTTTTCGTCTAGTTTTTTTTAACAAATTTATTTGAAGATTCAAATGTTGCACGTATTTTCTACAAATCGAGTCAAACTCGTGACACGCACACCAATGACGACACTTAAATAGGGACGGAGGGAGTAGGTCGAAATATATATTGAACCATTTCTTTATCTAAAACTCAAAATCACAGAACTTACCTCAATCGACGTGGAGAGGTGTGGTTTTTTTTAAACAAATAAGTAACTCTATATCGCTGGGAGGTTTGGCGCCCTCCCAGCGATCGAGCCACTGTAGCAACTTTTTTTATTTTTTTATTTTTTGTTTTTTTTATTTTTTCTTTTTTTTTCTTTTTCATATATGAGTACTACTTTAATTTTGTCTCTAGCAAAAATAAGTACATCTATGTCAAAAAAAGTGTCGTCATCTATAGTTGGTACATCCTTGCCTGCCACGTGGTTTCAAACTTTCAACGTTGCGCTTTACGTGTTGCTTATTGGCATTGTCTTCAGAAGAAATAGGTACATCCATGTCATCGAAAAAAAACGAGTCTACTGAGAGTCGGTGCATTCTCGCTTGCCACGTTGTTCCAGGCTTCTAGCATTGTGTTATTACGCAATTGCTCAGTCGCCACGTATGAATATTTTGTATTTTTATTTTTTTCCTTTTTTGTTTTTATTTTATTTTTTCTTTTCATACGTGCGTACTACTTTAATTTTGTGTCTAGCAAAAAAGTACACCTATGTCATAAAAAAGCGTCGCCATCTATAGTTGGTACATCCTCGCCTGCCATGTGGTTTTAAACTTTCAACGTTGCGCTTTACGTGTTGCTTCTTGGCATTGTCTTCAAAAGAAATATGTACATCCATGTCGCCGAAAGAAAGCGAGCACACTGAGAGTCAGTGCGTTCTCGCTTACCACGTTGTTCCAGGGCTTCTAGCATTGCGTTATTACGCAATTGCTTAGTCACCACGTATTAATATTTTGTATTCTTGGCAAATGAAATCGTGGTGTCCCTTGCACATTAGAGAGCCGTCATTGCCTCCCCCACGAAGTTGAAAAGGTGACACAAATATTGTGCTACTCAACTACTCACTCAATTTCTCCATCATGTGTCACAAATATTGTGCTCATCGACCGCTCGCCCAATCTCTCGCATCACGTGTCAACTCGCCTACTTTATCCCTTCTCTCGAGTCTCAGTTTGGATCAGAGGTGGTGCCGCTACCTCGGAGGGAGATACCGTCCACCCCGGGCTCATCGGCCTCACATGTGAAACCCGCGACCACCGTTTCTTCTCAGACGAGTTCGTCGAACCGTTCCTAACTCCAAATTTTCCTCTCTCCTCTCTTTATAATTTGTTGGCTAGCTGGCCAACAACATCACTTCGCGCCGTTCCAGTCCTCAGCTCCCACTACCTCTGGCGCCGTAGTGGCAGAAGGCCCTCTCAGGTGCACACTCTATGTCACACACGTCCATGCTTTTCATGGTCGAGAACATCTGCCTTACTGCCATCGAGTTTGCTACGAGTCATGCCAGCATAATACTATCACTATTCATGATCTTTTACATACAAGAACTCATCTGGCGCGGCGTTAGCGCGCCTGCCTACCTAGTAAGAATACTGCCCGGCGGTGCGCCGGTGCCTACAGCTGTGGTTCAGAGAGTAGGATGAACCCATGCATGCCGACAAGCGTGCTTGTTTGTGCGGTTTTGGACTTTGTTCACCTTCCCATAACTTCCACTGTTTATAGTTGAGACCACTAGTTTCTTATTTTGTTCATCTGATCGGTAAAGGCGGTTCTAATCCTCGAGCTCACTTCCATATCATATTTCCATGCCAAACGTGTTTGCACACAGGTCAAAAGCACTCACATCAAGATGTACGATTTAAAAGTGTGACTTCTAATGAGAGGAGAAACCGGGGATTGTAAATGCTTATATTGTATTCAAACCAAGATGTGTTATATGTTGTACGTTGTTGTGAACTCTGCTTCGTTCATCGATGAACACTGCTGTCGTAGGGCGAAAACAATTTAGCATGAATTATACATAGTTACTTGCAATCTACTAGTCCGTCCAAAAAAGAAGGTGGTTTTAGGTGTTGGATACGGAGATTAAGAAGGGGAACGAGGAGGAATGGATAGAGATAGAGATAGAGTTGTATTGGAAAGCGAGAACGGCAATCTTTTTAGGACAAATTTTGAAGTCTAAAACGGCATTTCTTTGGGACAGAGGGACCAAGATTCATTCTCACAAGCAACCAGCTACAATCATTGTAACGTCTCGACCCCAGAGTCGCTTACACCTGTCAGCTCTATAGGATCTCAAGACTTCCCTTATCACAGATCAACACAAGTTTTTTATGTACACTTTATCCTCACTCGTGCGCACTCAGAAAAAACTTACCGGTCAGTCACTCCTCCCAAAATTTCTCCAGGCCAAGCACGCTTAACGTCAGAGTTTTTTTTTGAGATAAGCTTCCGAAAAAGATGTTATAACTTATTGGTATTAAGCTCTGGATCAGGATGTCACAATGGTATTACTCAATACTCATAGAGTGCGCTTCAAAAAAAAAAAAAAAAAAAACTCATAGAGTGAATTTGACGTGTTATGCAAACAATATGATTGTCTCGATATTCCAATATCTTTAAATGCTTCGGTGAGTTCAGGAATCTAGCCTTTTGCCGTGTGTTGGGTTATATTTTTATATTAAATCTTAAGGCGTAATCAATAAAAAAGAACTATAAGATTGTAATTAATATTTATAGTAACCCAAAAATATATGTATGTACTAGTCTAACGTCAAGTACATTAACGCCCATAGGAGCAAATTCGTTCCAATTAGCACTATCATTATCATATTTCCTACATTAACATAACGATCGATGATATAGGAGTCCAGACCATCACCAGTTCCATAGCTTGTTGTGTAAAACTGACATGATTGCTGATCAACTTGCTTCTCTATATTCACATGCCAAAATGTTGTCCTATCTCCCCCTCACAACTGGCGCATCAATGGACAACCAAGCAACGTTCAACCCGATCGAATCCTTGCATTGGCGCATTGCATTCATGCATGCACGCATGACGCCAAGAACGAAAGCATCTTTCTCCGGCGATCGGTCAGCTAGCTATAAAAGCTATGACAAATACACAGAGAAAACCATCCCAAAAAACACACGATCGAGCACGCACAGTAGCACAAGGTCACCACTCTTACTAACGATCATACTGCACAGATCACCAGCAATGGCTGCCAAGCTTGCCCTCTTCCTGGCCCTGAGCCTCCTCTTCGCCGCCGCGGCTCACGGCTGCGCACCATACTGCCCTGGCCCGTCGTCCCTACCCCTGCCGGTCGTGGCGAGTGCCGACGTCCGTCACACAGACACGGCTGCCCGATCGACGCACTCAGGCTGAGGGTGTGCGCCAACGTGCTGGGCCTCGTCAAGGTCGGCCTTCCCCAGTACGTACGGTGGATTAGGGGGAAATGGGTACAGAGAAAAAAAATCTCGATGACCAGGACATAATATTTCTTTTAAGAATGAAAATAGAGTATGACGAGTGCGGACAACCTCAGACTCCAAAGCGACATTTTTACCAGAAATGTCTATAAAAATAGGATGTTTTATATAATAATTAAATATCACGAAAGTAATTTAATGATGAATTTATTTACATCTATGTTATGTTTTTTGTGTAAAAAAGAGTGCTTATATTAATCAATCAAGGGGTTACGGTATGTTGATATAATATCTACATAATCTATATGCATAATGCATTGATTATTGCCAGCGCTTAAAAAGAATTGTTTAGATAAATAAAGAAGATAATAACGGTAATCTTCAGCAGGGATGTAGTACGCAGCCATCCCTTTTCTATTAAAACATGGATTCCAAGATTTAAATCCTATCGTTAGAGTCATGTATCCATACACCACAACAGTTTAGAGGGTATGAATTGTAGAACATCATATATATTGAGAATCAGGCGGGACAGGGGGAGTAGCTGTGAACAAATCAACTACCCCGTCTCAAGGGAGTGGTAGCTGAACACATGAAGCGCTGAAGGAGAGATAGGACAGCAGTTTGTCTGGTGCGGACTTCTAGCTAGCTAGCGCGTGTTGTGACCTTACATTCAGAGTTCAGACCCCGGAGTTGCGTGCATTGTTCATCTATCGTGGAGACACATGCATGCGCAGAGATGCCATTGCAATTTGTATATTATTTGAGCTCAGTTTCCGGTGAAGCCCATGTTCGCCCGACGCGTTAGTACGAGTCTAATTGAGTACCGACGATGAAAGATGAAAACTGGAATCATTCTTATTGTGTTCAAACGGTGCAAATCGTTAATGTTTAATTGTCCTGGTGCGAATTTTTCGTTGTTCGTTAGCAAGCAAGGTTCAACGAATATTGAGCGAATCATGCAGAGTTGCTTGCAACCAACGATTTATCACATGCAGATGCAAGATGCAACCAGCTGGAAGCATGGACGGGGAGTCCGGGAAAGTGTTTTGGAATAATTTCTACTTACTCCATATTACCAATATGGGATAAGTTTCAATAGAATTAACGGCAAAATTTCAATAGAAATAATTAAGGATTCCAGCTTGCCCGATTATATCTTTGCATTAATCTATTCCAGTATAAGCTAGCCTAGTTGATTAATGATTAGAGGGGTGAGTAGCACAGTCGCACTAGTAAACCGGGTTCGATCCCTCGCGGGAGCTGATTTTTTTTTTAAAAAATCCCTCTCTTCGGCATAACCAGGATTCGAGGATTTTACTTGGAGAAGCTGCCTGCATTAATAGATATAACTTGTTGAGTGAATTTTGACAAGATTTCTCAACTTGCTTCTGTATTTCCACATGCCAAAATGTTGTCCTATTCTCTCCTTTACACCTAGCACATCCGGAGACAACCAAGCAACGTTCAGCTCGATGCCTCGATCGAATCACACATGTATTGCCGCATTCATGCATGCATGACTCCAAAAACAAAAGCATCTTCCTCCCGTGACCGATCAGCTATAAGAGACATGCCAAACCACCCTGAGAAAACCATCCCAGAAACACACGAGCAGTAGTAAGTAGTAACACAGGCACACAGCAGTCTCTAGTCCTTGCTCGCGGCACGATCACGCCGCACAGATCACCAATGGCCGCTAGGCTTGCTCTTTTCCTGGCGTTGAGCCTCCTCTTCGCCGCTGCGGCGCACGGCTGCGCACCCTACTGCCCCGGCCCAGTCGTCCCGACCCCGCCGGTCGTGCCGACTCCATCCCACAGCCATGGCCGCTGCCCGATCGACGCGCTCAAGCTCAGGGTGTGCGCCAATGTGCTGGGCCTCGTCAAGGTCGGCCTTCCCCAGTACGACCAGTGCTGCCCGCTGCTGAAGGGGCTCGTCGACCTCGACGCCGCCGTGTGCCTCTGCACCGCGATCAAGGCTGACGTCCTCGGCATCCACCTCAACGTGCCCGTCAGCCTCAACCTCATCCTCAACAAGTGTGGCAAGATTTGCCCGGCCGACTTCACCTGCCCTCACTAAGTTGAATGAGGAGCTAATCGGGCCAAAGCACGCTCTGAATGTAACTCTTTCTCGCGCGTTTCCACGGTTAATTGCCTGCAGCAAACGACGCCATTGTTGCACAATCAAAAGTTTGTTACCAATTCTTTCACTGTATCTTTGATCTGAATTACTTCTATGGATTGTTTATCATTTGTAATTGTCAATAAGAAGTGTTCGTTTTTTTGGATGAGAAAAGTAAACAAAATGTTCGTCAGTTGACGTTATATGCACGACCTGCTGCGTGCAGTGTCTGCTCGTATCAGAAGTTAGCAAGCACTAACTTGATATGAAGGAGTGATGATCAAATAGCGATATTTGAATTTCTATTGTATGTAAAATATTGAACTATCGTATTTGAAATTTTGATATAGGCTTGGCGGATTGTTAAATCAAGTTGAATGTTGAAATATATATGGGCATATAACCTGTAGGGCTGAAAGATAGTTAGCTAGTGAGGCCCCCACTACCGAAAGCCAACTGTTTGCCGAGTGTCTAGTGGTTTGCCGAGTGTGATCCTTTAGACACTCGGCAAACAAGCTCTTTGCCGAGAGCTACAAGAAAAACCTTGGCAAAATAAAAGAACTTGGCAAACAACATCTTTGTCGAGTGCCAACAGTAAAACACTATGCAAAGTTTAGCAAGACACTCGGCAAATAAAAAGCACCCGACAAAATGGCGCCACGTGACCGCCACATGACACGGCAGTGCAACGGCCATTAAGTACAACGCCGGTCGTTAGAACTTTGCCGAGTGTCCATCAGAAACTCTCGGCAAAAACGCGATTTGCCCCGTGTTTTGTGAGACACTCACAAAATGTTTGCTTTTGCCAATTGTTTTTTGTTTGCTCTCAGTAAATAAATTTTCCCCTCTTCTGCTTTCAAAACTTTTTCTGCTCTTCACATACAACACATGTCACTCCATGTTAAAATTTGGTATATTTTTTGTCTATTTGCTATATTTATTTAATTTATTTCATTTAAAGGATTTTTTGGTATAAGTCAAATTTGAGCTGAAATAAAGTCAAATAATGGATAAAAACGAGCAAAAATGATATTAATGTTATTGAGTCCCAGTGTGAGGCCTTATCTGGGAAATGAAAGGAAATTTCGGACATCTTGTTCATGAAACATGACCACGAACAGTGTTGCCAGATTCTTATTTTTTTAAATTCTATAAAAAGCAAACAAAGTCTGAAAATGATGAGATTTGTCAGGATCTCACGATATCATATGTGGAGGCTGTGGTAAACAATTGAGAAGGTTTAACATAACTTGTCACGTACGATACTTACAAACCGAAACATCTCCGAAGAAGAATAATAGAGTTGAGAAGGATTCGGTGAGATTTGGAGTCAAAGTGACAGTGGAATTGGAGTTTGACTTCATAACTTTTCGTATAGGAAATAGAAAGCATAGATCGTTTCATGTGAAATTTTGCTAATTTTCATATCCATTTGATAATTTTGATTTATTAACTACAATTATGAATTTTAATTGATATAAACTGAATTTGAGATATAACTGCATGAAATAATGGAATAATATTCGTAGAAGCATCAATATGCATTGTTGAGTGAATTTGATATGATATTTTTGAAATACATTATTGGAACAAATTTAGTAAAGCACGTTATGGAAAAGAAGGAGAGGGAGGAAAACAGGAAAAAAAATTGGGCTTGTGCTTGCCGAGTGCCCCTAACCCGACACTTGCCCAGAGCCAGATTAGGGGCAATCAACAAACACTGGCTTTGCGGAGTGCCAAATCTCGGGCACTCGTCAAACTACCCAAATATCCACCCGACCGACCCTGCCCACACAGCCACAAACACGCCCAACCACACGCATGCACCCGCACACTGCACACCTACACCGCCGGCCATCGGTCTGCCGCCGCCACAAGCCCCCCTGCAACCGGTCCTCCGCCGCTTTAGGGTTCGCGACTAGCCCCGGCCACTGAGCCGTCCCGTCCAGTGGCTCTCGTCCCTTGCGTCGGCCCCCCTCGCCACCCTCGGCCTGCGTCGCCCAAGTGCTGACCGGGACGCCCACTGTGCGGCCCACTGTCCTGGCTGGGCCGCTTCTTGCACCGGCATCTTGCCCCTGACTCTGTGTACATGGTTGCATTATAGAATTTGACAATAAAAATGTACAAGTTGGAGATGACAGATGTAACACCCCGAATTTTAAGGCATTTAAAAAATATATTTTGAATAACATCCCCTTAATTAAAAATAATTTGCTCTCCTTGGAGTATTAAATATAACTATTAAATTTAAATCATGCATTTAAATGGGCATGAGTGTTGGATATGAATGCTTGGAAACCCATCAAAGTTCCTAGAACCCAACCGTGGAACTCCTTCAAATCTCATTTTCAAATTTGAACTCATATTTGAATTCCAATTCAAATCCTGGTTTAAACAATAAGAAAAACCCTAAATTCCTAACCAGGCTGGCAAACTCCCTTTTGGCCCAGCCTCCACCACAGCCCAACACCAAAGTCTAATAATCCACCCCCAACTCCTTTCCCCGTTCACCTCCCTCCCTTCTCGGCCCGACCCGGGCCAGCACGGCCAGCAGGCCGCGGCCCGCGCGCCTTCCACGCGGGCCCAGCAGGCTGCTCGCGCCCTTCCCGCCGCACGGCCCAGCGCGGGCAAGATGGCCCAGCCCAGCAGCCCACGAACCCTCCTCCCTTCTCCCTACCCTAGCGTCGCCGCCGCCTATCTCCGCCGCCGTCGTCGGGGAACAATTCCACATCGCCGCCATTCGCCGGCGCCATATGTGGCAGAACCGCTCAAATTAATCCGGCTTAAGTGCGTTAACCCTCCATTGGTCATCATGCAATTAAATCGGAGTAATCTGACAATCTGTCAGGTCAAGCCTGATGCAACCACGGACAGTTACCTCGATCGAAACCAGTCATACAAATACCCACTCGAAGGTGGATCCCAGAGATTACAACACTCCACAAATATTAAACAGGTCCCACTTGAGGAAATTTTATTACAAAACCAAGTTCAGTGCCTAAAGTACCATTATCTCAGAGTTTTAAAAGCAGCGGAAAACAACTAATTATTCGGAGTCGCAGCAACATCACGTGAAGCCGTCGTGACGTCACTCTGAAGCATCCTCGTCCCAAACAACGGACCAGCCAGGAGGAAGGGTGGTTGGCCAAGTAAGACCGGCAACCATCTCCTCAAGAGCGCTACCTGAAAACAATGCCACAAGCAAGGCTGAGTATACTAATACTCAGCAAGACTTAACCGTCGGGTGACAGCTACATCACCAACTTCTAGACATGCAAGGCTTTTGGCTGGTGGGTTTGTTTTGCCAAAGAGCGACTAAGAGTGGATCCTTACTTTCAGTATTTTAGCATCAAGTTCTAGTTAATTTAACCATTCTAGGTAAGCAACCTGTACTAGTCAAGCAAGTGGAGCAAGCAATTAAGCAAGCATCAAGTTTCTTTCCATCATCATGTTCCACTTCTTACTCAATGTAGCAGCGGGGTTAAGCAGTCTCATTAGCTGCGAGAGACAGACAGTTCGAACCTGATTTCAACCTTGCAAGGGGGAACCCAAACACTCGGATCATCGCACTCAGCCAAAGGCTAGCGCTACCAGGTAGTTCCCATCAATCCCCCAGTCGCGTCCAGGACCAAACTCCCCCTGGCATACGAGGTCTAAGGCTGGCCGAACCAACACTTACGCCCCTCGTACCCACATGTTCGAGGCATGGGGAAGAGGTTCCCGATAGGAGCAGGAAAAAGTCCGCACCCTGGAGTCTTGTAGGTACTAAACTTACCGAGCCCATAGAATCGACAAGCGCTTGGTACTTTCAAAAGCTTAACCGTCGGTACCACACCATTCGGCCTTAATCAACATTAGCATACACGGACGGGGCATCTACATGACAAAAATCCCCGCCCGTCATCCTTATGATTCCAACATAAGTAAGGCAGTTGATTCCTATATCTCGCGAGTGACAGGAAATCACTCGACTTTTACCGGGTCCTTATAGCGGGGCAGCTATCGACCTATCATACTAGTATTGCAAAGCATAGGTACCTAGGATCATGCAACTAGGGTTTCAATTCAACTCCTGAACGTAAATGCACAAACATAAGCTTAGCAAAACATAGTTGCATGTATTTGAAACATAGGACATGCTCCGGGGCTTGCCTTCGAGCACAAAGTTAGCTTGGGAGTCCTCTGCAACCGCGTTCGGGTCTTGCTCGACCTGGACAGCGTTCACCTCGCCTTCTGCTTGGCCTTCTCCTTCAGCGGGGACCAGCTCGTAGTCTCCGTCGGCGAGGGCAGGTTCTACACGAATGCATATGCAATAAGAGTATGATCTTCTGTCGAGTCATCACAGTTGCACCATGATGAACCCGGGTGGATTTCATTTTGTTGATGGTGATTGTGTACACATATATTATTTATCTTTGATTTCACCACAAAACAGTAAGAGTGGGTGTGTGATGATTTCAGATTATTTAACCATTTATTAAAAACAACTTATTCTTATTTAACTCCTTTTTAGCAATAAAACTTCATAAATTATTCTGGCAGTTTGGTTCACTATTAAAATATGAGAAAATTACTGTGTGCTCTTTGTGGTTTACTTGATTTGCTGACAAAGATTTAAGCAAAGATCATGCATACATTAACCACAACAAAATAAACAAGAACAGCACACTATCGTCAAGATTAAATCCTAAGAAATCACACTATCATCCAAAGGTCCTTAGAATTTTACCAGAGACTAAACTAGTCTAAGCAAGCTCACATACCAAAGGATAGCTCCAAAAGATTTGAAGATCCTGCTATTTGAATTTCTCCAGTTTTAAACTGGTATAAATTAAAATGCGGGTTAGCCAGCTCAAACTAAGCTCTACTATTACCAGACAGGCATCAGGGTGCCACAAGACTTCTGTGAAAGGAAAGCACTCGGAAGCTTCACCGACTGGTTATTAACAAGGTGGAACCAGTCGTGGAGTGCCAGCCTAAACAATTAGAACTCGGAATCTAGTGTGTAGCCTTGCGCCAACTATTTACAGCAGTCTAGACTACTCAGAGCATAACATAACCAAAAGCTAGCACAAACAAGGCAAAGGATTCCAAACTGTGCACAGACTAGGGCATGAACAGATTTGAATCTAACTTAAAATCTACACAGAAAACACCTACACATGCTTTCTAGAAAAGGTAGAACATAGCACCAGGAATACAACAAGACTGGTTTTGCATCAAACTGATTTTTCTATGATTTTTACTCGATTTCTAAAGTTTCAGGATTGAGCTTTAGATTTGAACAATCTATCTACAGATTAACCCCTGAAAACTTATGCTAAGGCCTCTAGAAAGAATCTGCGGCTTGGCCGAGTGGTTCCTGGCCATGGCCGGCGGCTAGTTGGCCGGAATTCCGGCGAAGTGGGGCCATGGGGCTCAACAATAACCAGTCGTGGATGCTCAGAGATGCTCACCGCCTTACCTCGAGTGGATCACGAGTGGATTGGTGACCGGAGGTGGCGCGACGGTGGTGGATGGCGGAGCTGGGCGGTGGCGGCTCTGCTTGAGTTAGCTCCGGCGGCTAGAGTGGCTATTGGCACTCGGCTGAGGTCGGGAGGAACTCGAGGGGTGTGCTGTAGGTGAGCTCGAGTGGTTTGGGATGCTCTCGAGTGGTTTGTGGCAGAGCTAGAGTGGTTTGTGGCTGAGCTTGAGTGGTTTGGTTGAAGGGCTCGAGTGGTTTTGCTGCGCCCGAGTGGTTTTGCAGCACTCGAGTGGTTTTGGCTGGGTGGCTGCGGAGCGGATCTGAGGAGAGGACTCGACGGCGGAGCTGAGAGTGGCAGCTAGGGCTCTGGGAAGCTAGGGCAAGGGCGTGGCAAGTGCGGGTGGCGAGGAACGGCGGCGGAGCAGTGCGCACGGCGAGGAGCGGCGGAGATGCAGCCTGGCGGCAACAATGGCGAGCGGCGGAAGGACAGCGCTGGCGGTGGCAAAAGCAAGCGGTGGAGGGGGAGCTCGCGTGCGGGGGGTGCGGGGTCTTTTATAGGCAGTCGAGGTGAGGCTCGGACTGCGGCTCGGAGCAACGTAGCAGCCACGCGGAGCTTCGGGCGGCGCATCGATGGCTGCCGCGGCGGACATGGCTCGCCGGTCGGCGGCCTGTCGCGGCGGGGCGGCGCAGGGCTGGGTGGTCGGTGGCCGGTCGGGGGGAGTTCGCGCGCGGGTTGGCGAGAGGCTGGGGCCCACGGCGACTGGCTTGCCAGCCCTGGTCGGGGCAGCGGCGCTGCAGCCCGCCGGCGGGTCGCCGGCGACCACGTGGCGCACGCCAGGCGCCCGTCGCATCTGGTCGGAGGGGCGCGGGGGGACAGAGCGGTTTTGTCGGGGACGACCGCGGAGACAGCGCGCGGCGCATTTAAGGCACAGGCGCGGCCTCAGCGTCCGCGTCAGAGGCTGGCCGCCGCGTGGCGGCGCTGTCGGGTGCGTGACTCGTGCGGCGCCGGAGAGCGCCGGCAATTCGTCGAACACATGTCGGGCGTCCATTCAAACCAACTTTTCTCCGAAATTTTGAAATGAAGTTCAAAATCTCCAAAAAGCAAAGTTGTGTTCCAGGTTACCAGCTACAACTTTTGTAAAGGTTGACCTATGAAAAAGTGAGTGGATTGGAGAAAAACTGAGAAGAAAACAGCATGGACTCGGGTGCCAGTCTGCAGTGAACTTTTGTGTTTTGACTGACTTTGACTGAATTTAAGGTGCCTTCCACTCAAAATCTCGAAACGAGCCAATTGACAAAATGTGTCCCGTTAAAAACTGAACAACTTTTGTATTGGTCGATTTTCAAGTTCTTAAGTGAAATTTCGAATTCGAACCATGCCAACCGTGAAAGGTCAAAAGTTCACCGAGGTGCAAGGGAATTTTTGGTAGGATTTCTTAAGTGAAAATCTAGGTGAGGCCAAATTAAACTTAATTAGGCTAAGACAAAAGGTTTAGCAGGTGATTAACCTAATGAACACCTAGATTGTCACACCACACGCACGCCGCCACCACCTCGGCGAACCCCACGTCCCCGCGTCACGGCCACCGCTCGGCCGCGCACACGCCGTCGCGCGCCGCCACTGGCAGGCTGCTTCCCGGCCTCCGCCGTCCACCGTGCCGACCAGATCGGCCTCCGCCATGCACTGAGCCGGCCTACGCCACCACCGCTGCCATGCATGCTCTTCGCCACCAGGGGCCTCCCCGCCTTCCCTACCACGTAGCATGCCGCCGTCGCACGCGCAACGCCAGCCACCACGGCTCGACCCCGCACGCCACCGGCGGGCCTCTACTCTGCCGCGCGCCTACCGTGCACCGCCGCACTCATTCGCACGCCTACGGCGCGGCCGCCTTCCATCCTCCCAACGCCACCTCACCCCCCTCGCCATTAATGCGCCGCGCGCTGCCGCGCCCCTGCTCCCGTCAAGGCCGCCTGGCCCTGCGAAGCCGCCGCCGCTCGATCTGCGCTCCATGGCCGCGATTCATCTCGGGACGCGCGCGCCGCGTGTCCTCACCCTCGCACTCCACCGCAACACAAGGACGACGCTGACCACTCCTCCGGCCGCTTGAACCCAAGCTCACGGCCGTCGTGATGTCATCGCTCCGATGCCACGCGTTGAGCTCCTCCCGGCCTCCCTCCCTCGCCATACGTGACATGGCAAGCCTCCCTGCGCACCCGCCCGCCTATGAAAGGAGGCGTCTCCCCCCGCTCACCGGAGCACAACGAGCAGAGCCGAGATCGAGCTCCCTTCCTCCCCGCGACAGCGCCGCTTCCTTCTTCGGCTGCTCCCTTTCCACTGTTCCCTCTCCCGAGAGGCTCATCCTCCTCTCCCTTCCCATGGCCTCCGCCCGAGCCCTAGCGGCCGGAGCTCGGAGATCGGGGAGCACTCGAGCTCCCCTGCTTTCGCCATGGCGCACGAGCACCGGGCGAGCCCCACCCCCGCGCCAGCGCTGTTAAAAAAAATGCTAGGTACACCCGAAAATCGTACACAAGCTTTTATTTCAATCATTTACTTCACTCCAAAAATTCCCCAAAATTCTCCAAAAATACTAAAGATACTTCTAAGCTTGTTAGAACCATCCAATCCATTTTAAGATATTTCTGGACCCTAAACACAAATATGTCAGTTTCCAGCCAATAGGAAAGCCCGATTGGAGTACCCAAAAATTCCCGTTTCCATTTTATAACTCCATGAATTCTCAGAAAATTCTTATAAATACTAGAGAATATTCTAACCATTTTTGTATGCTTATTTTCCTAAGATTTATATGCTGAGCCCGAAATCTTAAACTATGTCGTTAAAATGCTCAGTCAAAATCCCGTCCAAAACCCCGTTACCCCCTAACCCTTACTAAACCTCTAGCCGCCATGCTGTCCATAAACCACTAAGGGTCATCTAGATATTCCATTGTAACACCCCGCCCTCCAAAGCCGCACCGCCCAGCCCTTCCGAGGGGCGGGCACGCGTACACATAGCACCCTGCTTACACTTTCGTCCTCGCTTCGTGTAAAAGGGTTAACCCGAAGGTGCTATGGCTGGGGGGCAAAGGCTTATAAGTTGGCTCCACCCTTGCTCAACTAGCAAGTGGTACTAAACTCGCGCACACCGCGCTAACAGGCCACTACTGGGCCGAAACAAATGGGCCGGGTGTGACATCCATCACATAATCCATTAATTATCCATTAATTATCCTATAATTAATGGATTATCCTTCAAGTTATCCCTAAATACCAAGGATATCTCGAAATACCTATTCTTCCCTTCTTTGTTTCTATTCCTTAGATATTGATTGATGTATTGATAGTTGATTGTTACTTTCTAGGCATTACCATTTGATGGCATGACCAGGCTCCAACTGAGACGCTGAGACTCCAGAAGGCCTGCAGCCCGAGCCCAGTCGGCATCGATGTACTCACATGCTAGAGGTCCTCTGGGGACCAACAATGAAGGAAAGTCTTAACCCTATCCCTTGATCATTGTCTTCAGAACACCTTCTTCTAAATACGGACTCAATATTATATTATGTCTTTTAAAAAGGGTTGCATTAAGATAACCACTAATAAAGCCTAGTTATTTCCCTAAAACCCCGGGAAATAACTTTCACCTAAAACATCATAAGATACTCCTGGTTCAGTACCAGAAAGAGTATAGAAGACACGGGGTAAGGCGAACAACCTTGTGAGAGGCTCCTGTTCGGAAGCTTACCCTAGTCGTTCAAGGACCGGTTCTCCGAGAAAGCCTTTCCTATCACATGTACGGCTATACGGACCAAAAAGGACATAGCCTTCGAGAATACCCTGTAATGTGAGGTCTTGGTCCACACTCCGCTAGCTGAACCTAGTAATCCATCCCACAGGAGCCGTATGATTGGTACAGTTTGCCGGCTAGGCAGAGGCCGAGTAGCTCTCGGTGCCTAGTCGTGCACGGTAGCCAAGTCGGGAAACGGATATGTTGGATACAGACCTAGATAGAGGGCTAGGACTGGGCGGCACTGGTTGACTAGAGTAGAGGGTCAGAGACCCTAAGGGCCTAAGACCCCAATTTATGAGCTCATACCCGGATTGATATCTGCGAGGCGGATGTTAGTAGCCCCTCTTAGCCCCCAGTACTATCCGTGGATGGACCTAGGGAATGCTGTCTAGAGATAGATGCTGGCGGGTATGGATCTCGTAGGATCAGTACCGCCTGACGAGGTGAGGGCTGATCGACCGTATAGTCATAGAGTACAAACCTCTGCAGAGTGTACAATCTATTCGAATAGTCGTGGTTCTCGGTCAAGGACCCAATTGGTTAAAGCTCTCGGTGATTAGCCAGTTAAGAACCACAGTATTGAATGGGAAATGACGTGATTGCACGATTAGTAGATCATTGCCATAATCACAGGGAATTGGCAAGGATGTGTGGTTTCCCCTCCAGGGCCCAAACTTTATTACATTTAATATACAATCTGTTAAGCATAAAATTGGCTTTCTGCAAAACCCCGCATGTCATTAATTATTCGGGTTAAGGACTTTCTGGGTACCGTTGTACTCACCCTTGCCTTCATTAATACACAGGAAAGAGTCGACTCGGCGCCATAGCTCATTCCGGAGATGGAATGGGTGCCCGCCAACTCCTCATTAGGTAAAGGTATAGAACTACTTCTTATATGCTTTTTATTGCTTTTGATATTAATCTCTGATGAGAACCATATCAGGATACTGATCCAGGGCCTGATACAGGTAATCAAAGGACTCCCCAGGGAGGGTCCCCACAACAGAAATAAACATCTTGAACTTTGTGCGGATATGGAGGCATAGGGTCCACATGGTCGCAAGAAGACTCCAAGGGATGATATGGTAACGAGTGGAGACTATGACACAAGACGGCATAGGACTCTGCAATATATGAAAACTAGCCATTATGTATAAAAAGTACTCGCCAGGGCGATATGTACTCACATTTTTTTGATCGAACAGCAGGGGAGGCCCCTACTAGATTCTTTATATATATATGAAAAGAATATATACATTGTACAATGCCCTAGGCCCCAAAGAGAGGCCCCAAAGAGAGACCCTAGTAGAAGAGAGTAGTCGTAATTACATAGCCAATTTTCTAACTCTAGCTTCAAGGATGGCTTAGCTCTATGTAATATTTTCCCTATCTCATCCTTGAAGAAGCTTTTCCACCTAGGGAAGGGCAGTGTTCCACCATCAAAGATGATGGAATTTCGATGCACCCAAATACTCCAGCACGCCACCATTGCTATCTTTCTGAAACATTTCTTCCCAAAGAGTTGTTTTGCCAAGGTAATCATATCCGAGAGAAGCGGAAGTGCAGTCCAAGTAATCCCAAGGGACTGCCAACAATGCAGACTGAAGGGACAAAGGAAGAAAAGATGCACAGAACTTTCTTCAGTTCCATTAGAGCAGAGGACACAAGAGTAGTCCTGGATACGGGCGGATTTGCCACTAGGGCCATGGCCCTAGGCGTGGCTCAAATCCCCCTTTATACCCTCATGAATTTTTCATGGCTCAATCAGTCTGTGCATGGTCCGGCCCTAGGCGGTCTGCTGCCCAGCGCGCACAGCAGCAAAGGGCCACCAAGATTGCAAGTTGCAATAGCTTCTGCGGCAGCGTCGGAACTCGGAAGCACAAGAAGTAGCAGTAGTAGGTTGTCTTGGTTTACTTTCGTTCAGCAGTATTGTTAAATCTTCTATGTGATTTCGTTTTTTGAAGGAAAAAAAAACAATCTTCTACGTGAATGAAACATGGTTGTTTTGCGTAGCTAAGTAAAGAGTTGATACATCAGCTCCTACTTGTAGGAAATTAGGAATAAGCATGGTACAAGCATTTTAAGCTGTGTACAAATCGTTAATAGTTTTTTTCATCGCTATACATATGGGCTGGCTGCAAGAATGCAGGATTGAAGAAAATAAAAAAAATCAATTTTTTTCTTCTATATTTCTTATTGTTTTATTACAATCAATAATTACTGTGAAACTGCCCTATATTGTTAGTTACAATGAACAGAGTATGTATGCTTAGCAATATAAAAGGTTCACATGACGGCACAAGAGATCATCATTAATTTAGTAAACACATGAGTCCTATGCGGGCTTGCAGTGCGGGTCAGCCCAGAGGGCCCAGTGGTTTCAGCATGTCCGTGTTTAAATCCGTCAAATTTGCAAAAGGTATAAAAAGTTTTCTACCTAGAGAACCGTGTCAGTTCATTTCTTCTCTCTGTGCACACGGCTCAATGTAAAAAGTTTTCACCACTTTTCACCCTTTTACCAGATTTAAACAGGGCCGTAGATAAATGGCCCTAGACGTTGAGATTCATGAGCTCCTGGAGGAACATGTTCTTTCGTCTGAGCAAGTTTCTAGTGTTTAGTCCGTCTCTTAGAAGTAACCAAGAAGAACTTGTGCTTCCCCTGCACACAAGACTTCCACATCCATTTGAAAACCGGAGAAGCTTGTATATATCCTTTCAATGCCTGGTATGCCTTCTTGGATGAAAATTCTGGTGAATGCCAAATATATGTCCATATATCACTAGCAGCAGCATCAGCCTGTCATGCTATGGTATGGTATAGCTTAACACTACTAAAAGAAACATTTTGGAGATGGTTTTTTTTTTTGCATTAACGGAGGCGGTTTTGGCAACCGTCTCTAAGCTGGGGTCTCTGTTAATCGTCGATTAACAAAGGCGCTTTTGTTAAAAAAACCGTCTCTGTTAATGATTTTACAGATTAAAAAAATTAATTTTGAATCCTAATTTTGTCGGGCCACACATATTACACACATTCATGTCGGATAAACACATTACATCCATTCATGTTCTTATTATCAGTCCTCCCAGCCTTCTAAACAAAATACAAGCACTTGAATGTGAAACAAATGCACTCCTTCTACAAGCAGCTGTACTCATTACAAATGCAAATAATTTTACTTCTATTAGAAAGACAACTTCTAACATTATAATGACAGCTACTTTCACATTCACAATGTTTGCAAGCAGCTGTACTCGTTACAATAATGAAACATCAGGATATAACAGAGTCATTCACCTCATGAATTTCAGCAAGGCACTTTCCCTACATCACAAGGTATGCAGTGTTGTGAACAATTCAGTAGCTAGCTAGCAGCAGCACTTCCTGGTAAATAGAATTACCAACCAATCAGCCCGCTGCAAGGTAAAAAGGGCAGATAATATGTGCAAATGAAATATTCAGACTAGCAAGTTGTCATACTTCATGCACAAGTACACCCCAACACAACTAGTATATTAGCTTATGCTTTCATATTCAGACTTTAAGCACATGAACAGTGTTTATCTATTATACTTCTCAAACTGTTGGTCAGTGATAATTTAACGGTTGCAAAAAATTAACAACAGAGATAGGACCAGAAAATAAGTACTTTTCAATTTACCAATGGCCTCTATGATTTTTCTCAGAAGGTTGAAAACGACATCATCTAAAAAAAAAAAAACTCGACCCGCGGGGGTGAAGACCCACCCCGAGGTATTGTATTAAGAAGACGACCTTCTCACACAGGCCGAGAAAATCCTCGAACCCCCACCCCACCCATACACAGGGAACCGTTGCCTGTGAGACGGGTCGGTTCTATTGCCATGTGCTTTGGTATGGGATGGACGAGGGGACTTTTTTCGCTGAGACGCTGGCGGGCAGCGAGCCACGACGGGCTCCTGCCTTCCGCTAGCCACTAGGCCTTGGAGCGGTTCTCATCATCATCTAAAACATGTATTTCAGAAAGTAGTAATAGTAACTATACTAATCAATTAATCTCTTAGGAGGGCAATAAGGTTAGCCTTTGCCACAGCCCACAAATATATAACTGTAAATTTGTAATAGACTAATAGTGTTGTCTGTAAAGTGTAAACAAAGAGGATATTGTTCATTGGCTAAGACCATTGGGGGCGTATCCGCTCATGAATGTATGATTATTATAACTAAGCTTCATTTCATACAGATGGAAGAAAGTTTAGTAAACAGAACTACTCTCATACTTGCACATACTAACAGTAATAGCAACTCTAGTTCAACTTACTTTTCCTGTAGAAGCACCATAGTCTGAATAATCATAGCTGAAAAACTTTAGTCACCTGTAACACATCAAATGGAAAATGTCAGCAAGCATGCTGTCAAATCTTGAGTGTTCATACAGGGACGTTAAAACTTACATTAGCTCAAATAATTTCAGGCACGGAAGTAATCTACATACATGAACCAACATCGGATAGGCAGGATACCGATTTCTCCATCCACCCATGCAATCTATACTAGGAAATACTAAGGCCAGCTTTAATGAAAAATGCAGAGAGACATATGCTTTCTGTTAGGCAATCTGTATTATGCAATCAGCTAAATGCCTTTCTGCTAGGCAAAGAGACATATCCTTAAGTCAGTTAAGCTTTTATCTACAATATGAATTAATCTGGTCAAATTAAGATCCAAGCGTCTACAATGTCAAGCTTGTGGTGGCAGAATGAGCAAGGCATTCACAATATTGATATATGCATATTCTCCAGGATAGCAAAATCAATTTTTTTCCCAGTGGTAATTAGAGAAAAAAATATGTAAACAAAACTTCTAGAAAGAAATGACCCCCCTTGCATAGAATCAGCAACATAAATGATGTCTGGGTGGTGCAGTGGTTGAAAACACTACCTTCAGATGATAGGCTCTCAAGAGTCATGTTAGTCTTCACAGCAAACTTCTGGCATGCACGGCTGCAAAAAATGATATCCCATAAGAACAATCAGTAACCCAACAGACTAGTAGAATATAGTTCCTCGACGTCCAGCAACATCAAAAGAAATTCGGCCCCAGAAGAATCATTTGAGGCTTGGAAGGACTAATCATTGTTGTTATCAGCAACAAAATTCCAAAGTTAACCATCACCGAAGACTAGCACACTAAATCAACAGCAGGAAAAGAAGTAATGAGGAAAAATAATTATGGCTCATACATCCAAGGATTGATTTAACAGCATTAGCTCTCAAGCCTGGCATGGGGAAAGCTCTTGGGCGGCTACTGCGAATGATGAGAAACAAGGCAGCCGATGTGAATGGAGATAAATAAAGCTTGCAAGCATAAAGAAAACAGAATAATTCCATAGAATAAATAAATAAATAAGCAGTCTGACCTGCATATAAATGCAGATATGCTTGTCCTCTCCACCTGCACATAAAAACAATTACCTATACTGAAGTGCTGAAGCTATAGGCACTGATGCTCTATGCCGCTTCCTGACCGCTGCATGCCTGTTGCTGTTGGCCTGTGACAATCGAACAAACGTGATCATATATCTCAATCTATGCAAGTCTCAAGTACAGGGACAACTAATAAAAGCACAAGTTCCAAGCATGAGTATATGAGATTAGTACATTCTCACACTTACTCATAAGCAATAATTAGCATCGCTTCCCAAAAACAATTCAGCCATTCAGGAAAATGGAGAAGAATTAATGAAAGCAACGACATCTTAATATAAACATCACACTAATATTGCACCCAAAAAAACAAGAATTGTATCCTTGAGATCTTGGCTGTGTTCTCCAGCAGATTTCCGGGCCTTTCTGACTTTACTGCTGATTGGAGACACCTATGAAAAAGGAGTGTTGGTTGTATGTACATATATTTGCAGGTTTGAACATGAGATTAAGGACGTTTCTAAACTGTGTTTTATGGTCAAGTTGTTGCTCATCCAGTTGCTTCCAGACTACTTATAAAGCAAACAGTGTTCAAGAGTAAACTGTCATTTGATAGCAAATGTCAAGGTATAGACTGTAGCAAATGTCAGCTATATCCAAGACCACACATGTCGCGGTGAGCACTAAAGCAGCAAGGTATATGTTTGTAAAGCAAACCAAACCTAGTGCAGTAGCTCGATAGTGTTGTACTAACGACATAGCATCTGAACCTGACATAACACGCACACCCGTCCTACTCAGCTATTGGTATTTGGTATGAGCTTTTCCATGGTGAGCACGAAACGAGGGGCAAAGAGATGGGGAAAATCCCATGGGTTTGACCGAACAAATCCCCACTAATTCAACAATGAACACGAAGTCCAACCAACTCTTAACAGCGAATCGACCCACCGCGCGACGAGACCCCCGAGGCTTCCCACGACGACTGCAGCAGGATCCGACCAGGGAGGGGGGGGGGGGGGGGGGGGGGGGGGGGGGTGGGGATGGAGGAGCGGCATACCGTGTCCTCGCCGCCGCGCGACTCGGTGGCGACAGCCATGCCTGCAGAGCAGGCCGTCGTCACCCGTTGCTGCGCCCTCCATGGCGCCGCCGCCGCTCCCCGCTGGTTCCAAACAAGGGAGGGGGCGTTGTACCTTGAGGCGTGGGGATTGAGCGACCTTGGGCCGGTGATGTGGGCCCCGAAACCTTAGATGGTGACCGGCGGCGGAAGGCGAGAGGCGGCGGACGGGGGTGGCCGGCGTCATCCAGGTGAGCGCCGGCGCCCACCCGCGAGGTAGAGCGGAGCGGCGGAGGCTGGTCCGCCTCGGCGCCGCTTTTGTCGCGGGGAAGCAGGGAGCGCGAAGAGGGGAAGAACGGGGGAGAGGATAATATTGAGTGGGACTCTTGTTTTCTTTTGTTTCCTTTAACGCATTAACGCATTAACGGAGGCGACTGCGTTACAAAAACCGCCTCCGTTAATTTATTAACAGAGGCAGTGGCTTTGCTCCGCCTCCGTTAATCGATCGTCTCCGCCTCCGAAAATGATGGGCATTAACAGAGACGCACGCATTTTGCAAGTGTCTCAGAAAATGTTTTGGCAGTGTCTCCTAAAATATTTTTCTGTAGCTAGTGTAATCAAGATGCTTATGCAAACTTCCACGCTCATTTGTCACTAGCAGCAGCAGTATCATCACGAGCCCATGGTATAGTTTAATCGCTTACTAACTTACTCTACTTTGTTGACAAAATTGTACTTCGTTCGTTAGCAGATCTGCATAAATATTAGGAGCATGAGTTATGCGGATTTACTTGCAATCAAAACCGCCACTTGACACATGCGACCAGCTCGAGCGACGATGCACTATTCCAAGAGTGTATACCGCTTCATTAATTAATGTATAGTATAGCCTAATCTAGTATATGATTAGAGTCTTAAGCCATCACCAGCTTCTAACATGATTCATCAAGTTACTTCTTTTTTTTCGCTGATGCCAAAATGTTGACTAATCTCTCCTAGCAACGAACGTTTAGGGGACAACAAGGCAAATCAATCTGATCTGATTCCTCGATGATTAAACATGCATACGCATTGACCTCATACTAATAAATCACACACGCCCAGCATGCATGCATGATATGCTAGCAGGCACTTGCAGCTTCGATCAGCTATAAATACTAGCACAAACACTACCCCGTCCAAACCACCCCCAAAGTCGAGACACATAGCAGCCCTAGACAACCATTAGTCAAAGCTTTCCTACAATCACACCGTGGTAGCAAATCACAGAATCGACAATGGCTTCCAAACTCGGTCTCTTCCACGCCGTGATCAGCCTGCTCCTCTTCGCCGCTGCGGTGCATGGTTGCACGCCGTACTGTGGGCAAACCGATACCACTCCACCCGTCGAGCCGGCACCATCGACCTACGCACCTGAGTCGCCAGCTCCGGCGACGCCAGTCCCACCATCGCCATCCCCATATGCCCCAGAGACACCCACTCCGACAACACCGGCGACTGACACCAACGGCCATCGGTGCTCGGTGAATGCGCTAGAGCTCGAAGTGTGCGCAAGCCTCCTTAACGGCCTCGTCAAGGTTAGCCTGCCAAAAGACCGGGAGAAGTGTTGCCAGCTCCTGGGTGGGCTCGCCGACATCGATGCCGCCGCCTGCCTCTGCACCGTGCTCAAGGCCAACGTCCTCGGTGTTTCTCTCAGTGTGCCCATCGACATTAGCCTAAGTCTTAACCGATGCGGCGATAGGAATTGCCCGCCTGGCTTGACTTGCCCTCGCTATTAAAGTTCGACCGTGAATCATGATCAAGCCACATTTACGCCCATGCACACGAGGAGCATGCATGCTTCTCGTGTGTCTCGTACTCTCATTACAAAGGTTTATTGCTTGTAGGGCGACCTGTCTAAGCCTTGCAAGTTGGAAATAAGTATGTTTTAGCTGTACATCGCACTTCAATTCATTTTGAATTCCTTCATTGTTGTATGTATTTGGTTATTAGTTTCCAAGGATCATCTATCGATTTAGTTATGCAGTTTCTACTTGTAATATAATATTTTATTTTGTTGATCAATATCGAAATGAATCTTATTATCAATAAGAGTGTTCATCATTGGAATAGATCAACATTGCTCGGAAGTGATCAATCACCTTGAAAAAAATTACACTCGGATTGTCCCATATTTGACGATTATGCATAGACCTGAGCATTTTATGCTGGCCTAAGCTTGTAAAAGTTTGGCCCGCCCATGTCAGCTGTAGTGCCGGGTATAGACCGATAAAAGTAGGGCCCTCAAAAATTCAGGCGGGTCCACTGTATCTTGACAATTTAATTCCAGTATTTTCATAGGGTGGCCTATACGATTATTAGGCTGGTGTTCCAAAATTATCCGGGTTTATTCGTCCACCTAAAAAATGCCTAGTTCTAGTTCTAGAGTTAGTTTTGATAGGGAATACCTATTGGACGTGACTAAACGGAGGCCGGCCTCCATTTAGTCTTAGAGGGAGGCCCTTCCTAAAATAGAAAAATTTCCATTTCTGGACATTTCATTCTGGGAATCATTCTAAATTGAGTAACCTTATCATTTTTGGAAAGCGTCAGGAAGACAACGAATGCTCGTTCCCGAGTTCAGGGGAATTGGCGCCAAAAATAAGGCTGGCTCATGAAAAAAAGTAACAAAAAAAGGCCCAGTAACAAAATGTTGTCCATAAAAAATGTACACAGGCAGGAGGGGGGACGACATAGTTAATTAAAAAGAACCATTGCCAGACTATTACTATTATAGACACATTGGTTGCTGATTTCTGGAAGAAGATTTTGTGCAGTTAACTGGAAGAAAACTTGAAGCTCTCAATGTCAACAGACTCAAAGAAAAGCACATATGCCCTCAGTGGCCTAAACTAAAGGTCATCATGTCTTTAATAAATAGGACACGACTTGCTGATGATGAAAAACTCTAACGGACTCTACATCCTAAACACCAGGACCTCAAATATAGTACCAGAGTTAACTAGATCAACATGAAACAATTTAGATTTGAAAACATAAAGAAACACTGAAAGTAGACACTGAAACCAGGCAAGCGACACCCTAACTACTCCAACTCCACGCCCCCGCCGACCCCCACCAACCGGCTCCGGCGGCCACCGGCCACCTCCGCCGCCACCCTCCGCCCACCACCACCGTAACCACTCCCAACTCCACACCCCCGCCATCCCCCACCCCTGGTTCCGGCGGCCACCACCGCCTCCGTCCACCACCACCGCAACCACTCCCAAGTCCCAACTCCACGCCCCCGCCGACCACCATCCCCCGGCTCTAGCGGCCTCCGGCCACCTCTGCCGCCACCCTCCGGCCTCCCAACAGACCTATGTCAATGACACTCTCTGTGTTAGCACATCAGTAGCTACAGTGTGCAAATAGGGAAAACAAAATCCATCTGCTAAAGGTCTAAGCAGAATTATCATCACCAGGGAAAATTTTATGTCCACGAATAGCGTGATTAGAGTTCCACAACTACTAGTAGCTACTAAAATTTACTTTACCACAACAAGATTGAGAATCTGTGAGACATGCACTACTATGACAAACCCAAATCATGCAGAGGCTAAGGGAAGAGCAACCTCATGGCCTTCGCTGTGGACAACCCCAATACATGCACTAGAAGAGCACCCTCATTACCTGGTGGGAGCAGGCATGGGAACACAGCAGGCAGGAGATCTGAATGGGCGCCAAAGTGCAAAGACAATTAGGAAGGCGATCAGCGGTAGGGGGACGCCAGCCCATCAATTCTCCTTATGCAAGGCGTGCTACACATATTCATAATGTATGATGAACCAAAAAGCTGGAAGTATCAAATTAGCAGAATTATAGAGATTAGGAAGGGTATAATTGTTACATACCTAATGAATGCCAATCACTGGATGAAAATAGATGCCACAACCCAACAATATGCACCGGCACTGTCTTGGCTGCACCTGCAAATGTCACAAGTAGGAGAAAAATTACTTCATATGTGTTTCAACAAGGGTCAAAAGTTACAACTAATTTGAAGTTACATTCTTGCATGTGCAATATATTATAAGGTTACTTTGTTTGTTGTGACAATTAAATGTAAGTTACTTTCTTCACTCACACAAATGACTGGAAGCTACTTTGTGTAGCAACATAATTATACATGAGAGAAACACATTAATACACAACAAAAGGATTACCCAGTAGTGTTTTTGCTTTTATAGGGTAGCGAATTATGGTTAGAGAAAAATTCTACAGTACTAGCCTGTGTGAACAAGCAACCAAAAAACTGAGAAAAATGTAGCAAACGCACAACAACAGAGCAAAGCATGGGTCTCATTGAGCATTTCACTTCATTGCAACTTACCAGAAAGAGCAAGCAGGGCTAGCCTATGTGAACAAGCAACCAAAAAGTAGCATAAAAAGGTGAAATATAAACCATCTCACACCTGCAGTTTCATTAGACAGCAGCACATAAATGAGGATGCATTAAGAAAATCCAATCAAGACTGCACTGGCAATCACAATGTGCCCAGAACAGCAAAACGCCGACAATACAAGATCAAATAACTGACTCCAGTACTCCTATCTTGTATCACACGAAAAATCAAGCAATTGAAACCACTACTCTTACCTTCTAGCACACATCCAGCCCAACTTGACTTGGTTAGAGCACATCCTAACAGAGTCCAACTGAACAAACCGACTGACTCGACATAAAGAATGGACACACTACCTGGACACTTGGATGGGGGGTTACTGCTATCAGTCGACACCTATAAAGAAAGCACACATCCCCTTAAAGAGAGGAAGCAAGTTGGAGGCAAGAGTGGTCGCTATGATTAGGCCCCAAGAGCTCGCTAAAAACACATACATGCTTGCAGGACAAAGGTAGAAGGAGTGGGGGAGGTAGCAGAGAGCACAAGGGACTGGGTGCCGCTTGACCCGAGCTGCAGCTGCTCCTTTCCATTATATGCACAAAGCAAAAAGGACTAAGGAAAGAGTACAAATTGTACAAGGCATAGCTTTTCACTACTGCTACAGCGAACACCTACTTTTGTTGCTATGTTGCAACTTGCTGCAAATACTGTAGCTACTACCTGCTGCTGCTACGACAGATCCATCAGAAATACAGGAAGAGCACTCTTTGAGGAGCTGTAACATTTTTTATTCAGTTAATGTATGCCCCCCCCCCCCCCCCCCCCCCCCCTCCTCCTCAATACTTTGAGTTTCTTGTGCCCAAACAAAGGTATTTACCCGTTAACAACAAAATAAATCAAAATGTGGCCAACTTAGTGATAACAACTAAATCAGATCAGAAATTGCCAAATAAGACCGTCTCTCTTGGGTTGATGCACAAACAAAATTCAGCTGCAAGTGAGGTTCAGGCTTATAAGTTGTTGCTGTATGATTACTATTAAACGTGATGTATCAACAAATCAGATATTGCCATGAACATTGAAGACATGAAGCAATGGCACACTGTAGAATTTGGTAGCACAATAGCAACTCCTGTGGCCTACCAGTTACAGACCAGTTGATCAACTGGTGCAGTGAGTGTAATTCCCTGTTTTGGGACCGATGTGAGGTAGATAGCCACATTATTATTGAAGATATTGCAACTAAAATAACCTGAAACATAGTAAGTAACCATGTCAACAATGTATCGAACTTGAACTTCCACGAAAGAAATGCCAATGTCAGGATATCATTCTTCTGAGTTTTGCACCTGCGCAAAATATAGCTTTGAGGATTGAGAATCTCGTTTATTTGCTCGAGTCAGATAGAGCCAAAAGCTGGTATAGTTTGAGTTAGCCCATCTTGAAGCCAATGAAATCAGTATTATGAGCGCTCCACAAAGAATTCTGCAAATAAAGAGTTCATCAGACCAAAAGTTGCAAGGAAACACCTGATTAAACAATATTTGGTGACATTTAGATAGTTAGCAGCTTCTTACAATCATGAATGATATATAACAGTGTCAATGGTTTACTATGTACATGCAACAGTTTATTATCTACAAGCACTGGAGAAAATATAAGATAAAAACATGCATGAAGGCTGTATAAGAAGCATACACCAAATTGTTGTTTTCTGGTATTTCAACTGGCATCAATGTGAATACAGACAGGAACAGCAAGCAAGCCATATGTACATTGCAAGTGCAGGGCTAGCTTGAATAAAGAAGGCTACATAAGTTGAACCAAAATCACACAACAAAGGGGGGGGGGGGGGGGGGGGGGGGGGGTGGTAATGGCCACCATAGCACTAAGAAAAATGATCCCCTACATACTGAGGATGATTACCTATGTATGATCCATGTTTAGAGCCAAAAAAGCAGCATTTGCACTTTAAAAAAAAAGAGACAGAAGCAGTTCGTGAAGAAAATAAAAATTACTTGCATGTTTAATGACAAGAAAAATTGCATTCTATCTAGTATGAATAAAAAGACTAGGTTCAAAGTATCATAACCACAAAACTACACACGGGTACTTCAATACAGAAGTGACTATTCTTTATTCCGCTGTTGCCAGAAAATACCAAACCTCCATAGTTACTTCATAAACTATGGGGGGCAGGGGGCATGGCATGAGGACACGGGTGGGGCCATGAAGCATATATACCTATAGATAGCACTAGGTAGAATGTTAAACATAAAACTGAAAGTTACTTCTTTATATATCAAGTATACTACAAAGTCACTTTGTTCAATGTCACAATTAACTAAAAGTTACTTCTGTGCGCATGCAGTATATTACAAAGTTACTTTGTTCACTGACACAATTAACCAGGACTGGAAGCTACCCATGATTAAAGATGAAAAAACAAGGGAGAAAATATCATAATATAGGGTCAATTACTGAGAAGTAAAGATCCAAGGATCAGCTAACAGAGAATTAGTACAGTTCCTTTGAAAGGTTTGGGCGCAAGGTTAGGAGAAGATTGCTAGGTGTTGGGATTTAACTTATTAAAGTTTTTGAAATAGTGTGTTGATTTAGAAGAAAAAAAATTAGTCACAAGCAACTTTCTCTACAGTACTGAGAAGTTACTTGTCCAAATCAGTGACAAGTTACTTTGTCCCAACCAAATCAAAGAATGTAAATCAGTGACAGGTTACTTTGTTCTACCCAAATCAAAGAATGTAAATCACTGACGGGTTACTTTATCCCAACAAATGGGTATTTATTAGACGAAACAATTTGTATATGTGAAGATCAAGGTAAACTGCTAAGACCAGCACACCTTAATAACTAGAGATCTTTGCTGAATTAAAGATAGCATATGAGATGTTGGTTCATAAGCCGCCAAGACAAAGAGAGAAAAATGGCCAGCATGAATTTCTTACTCTTGTATCGCTGATAATTTACCAAAATTAACGCACTGACTTGATGAGTGATAAATTAAACTAAAAAATTCAAAAAGGACAGTTGTGCTCCAATTAATACATTAGACGACCTATGCTCACAATAGAAAGGCTTCCAGTTCTAGCACAGGTTTACATACACATTTCATCAAACAGTTGGTTTGCAGGGGGTAAGGACACTAACAACACAAGAATGCAAAAGCAGCAACGCTGACACAGTTCATCACGCAGGCAGTGGGAATAGCATAGGGAAATCAATTAGAATCGACCCAACCTTCAAGCGCAAGCACAAGGTTGCTGATGACATCTGGGCAGAAGGCATCGTTGCCAGTGCAAGGCAACACAGATGGCTCGTCGATGTAGGCCATCCTCCTCGCCCTCATGAGGATATCACTAGATCGACAGTGAGATGACCTAAGTTTCGGATCTGCGCGCGGCTGCGGTTGACAAATCAGAAGACCAGACAAATTCATCAGATATAAAGAGAAGCTACTACAAATTCAATTTCATCAAATAATTAGTGGTAGCTTACAGTGTTAGGGTTTCAACCCTGTTGACGGCCACTATATGCCACTTTTGACCGTCAACCTTCCCAACTTAATAAAGGAACTAAGTGATTCTCATATAATATTTTATTTAAACTAATGAGTTCCACAAGTTTTGTGCATCAATATGTTTTGCAAGGAAATATAGGTAATATGGTGCATAAATACCAACATTGGTGAAATCATAAAAGTAAAGGTTCATCCCGAGACAAAGGAGACTTGGACATGGTGCAAAAGTGACCCAAATCACATATTTGACAGCACCATGTCGAAGAGCTCTCCGAGATGATCGAAATGGATATTTGGATGACCCAATTCGGAGTCCGGACGAGAAAGCTACGCGTCCGGGAAGATCGCCGGCAGAACCCTGCCAGGCCGGTCGGCCTGACTTAGGCCGATCGGCCTGGACAAGGCCGGCCGGCCTACAATCATCCCCAAAATGCTCCAAACTTTGCACAAGGACCTTAGGGAGTCACCAATGGACCCCCAAGCAAGAATTGACAAGAATAAATGAAGTTAAGACCGAAAGGCCTAGGCCATGGATTGGAAGGTCCACCCACCTAGGATTCTCGGACAACTTCAACTCTACGCAACCAAAACCGCCTCAAGGGACAACATGCAACCGTTGATGAGCGAGTCGGTGCAACTGAGGGCCGAGAGGCGCCAGGGCCAGGCCGAACGGCCTCCCCTAGGCTGGCCGGCCCCCAACTGTCGAGCTTGAGGTGAACGCCACCACAACCGTCATCAGGACATCATCAGGAGCGTCCACAAGAAAGTCGGTGCCAGATGGCGACCAACCCAGGCCGACCGGCCTCATCAAGGCCGTTACGCCTCCCCTTTCGCGTGGATGCTAAGCAAGATGGTGGCGTGACAATTACGCGTGATACCGCCCTTGGAAGGCTATAAAAGGCGACCTCCACCCCCATTCAACACACCACGGTGAAAGGGAGAAGTCCAAGTGTAGTGTAGTGCTACCTATCTAGCTTAGAAAATAGGGAGAGTGGTGAGGTGAGAGTCCGGAGAGGAGCCGAAGTGTCGGCCTGTAACACCCTCAAAATTAAATAGAATTAATTTAGGATTATTTAAATAAATACTCAACTCATTAGAATAATTATAGTCCTAAAGAGGAATAAATATGGGAAAATAACTAGGGGAAAATAAAAGAGATGTTCCACAACCCGAGCACTAAAATAAGTATCGAAAACCCTAGAATTAAACTAGGAAAGATTTGGTTGAAATTCGAATTCAAACTCCCTCCGAAAACCCCATCAAATAAATGGAAAACTCTTTTAAACGTAGACAGGCCGAAACATCAGATCTGGCCCAATCATCCCTCACAGCCCAGCCCAGAAGTCCGTCCTCGCACCCAGAACTCCCCTCTCCAACCGCCTCCTCCCCTTCCCACGGTTCGGCCCAGCTCGCCTCCCGGCCCACGCGCGCGCTCCAAGCCTAGCCGCTCTGCTCGGCCCACGCGGCCGCCTTCCCATTCCTTCCCTTTTCCCCTTCCTCCCGCCGCGCTGATGTCATCGATGAGCGCCGCCGCCGGCTGCACTGCCCCGCCGCGCAGCGGCGCCATAGTGCCTTCCCCCCACCGTCGGATGCCCTGCATCCAAGCACGGGGAGGCCTCGCACGGATCACGACCCCCGCGTGTCCGGTCGGCCGCCGTTGAGCACTCCAACGGCCAACCACCCGAGCGCCATTGATGGCGCCCGAAGTGGCCACGTCGGCATCCTACAGCTCCGTAGGCTTCACCCCCTACAAGCCTGCCCCCGCCACCCGATCACCACCGCATGGCCGAGATCGACCACCGGAGCACCAGGGTGCCGCGTGTCACCACCGCCGGTCGCCGTGGTGAGCCAAGTGCGGCGCCGCCACCCCCAAACAATCTCCCGTAGGCCTCATCCTCCGCAGCACGACGTGGCGACCTCCGGGGTACCCCCGGCCACCTATAAATAGGGGGGGGGTAACCCCTCCTCCTCTCTTGACCTCGCCAGAGTCGAGCTCGAGCTGGCTCCCCCTCGCCGCTGTCACGGCCACACCGCCGCTCCCCACTGCTCCGAGCATCGCCGTCGGGCCGCACCAACAAGCGCACCACCGGTGATGCCTCGCCGCTCGGCCGCTGCCAAACCACGCCCGCGCCGCTACCATACCAAGCCGCCCGACGCCGGGCACCCCGCACCACCGTGACGCGCCTCGCGCCGTCGCCTGCCACCACCGCGCCAAGCCGTCGCCGGTGGTGCTGGCACGCCGAAGTTCCACCGCCGCACGCGTGCAGCGCGTATGCCCCGTGCCGCCACTAGCGCTTCCCGCCACAGTGCGCCGCCGCCCGCGTCCGCCGCCGCCCTCCGCTTGCTCCCCTTCCCCTGCCCTGCCGGCGAGGAGGAAAGAAAGAGCGCGCCGCCGACCGTCACCCGGACGACGTCCTCTTTCCCCCGCCTCCACTCGCCGATAAGGTGGGCCCGCCCCGCCCCACCGTGCAGGGACTTGGTTCACGTGGACCAAAGGCCCATGGCCTTCCTCTAGTCCATGGCCGACCCACGGTCTTCCGCCGCCAGACCATGGGTGGACTCGGTCTACATGGACCGTGGGGAGGCAGCCCCAGCCCACGAAGACCCACAAGAGCGGCCCACGGAACAGTGCCGCGGTGGACCCCACCCCCATTGCGTAAGCCCTAGCTAAATGCTAGGTACAACCCGGTAAGTGTACACACAAGTGTATTTAGAGCCATTCCTCACTTCCAAAAATTCCCCAAAAGTACCCAAAAATACTAGGAATATTCCTACGCCTATTAGTGCCATCCAATCCTTTTTAGCATGTCATTAGAGCCCAAACCCAATCATGCTAGTTTCTAACCTATAGAAAGCCTTCTTCGGTGTACCCAGGAAATTCCCCTTTCCATATCCTAGCCCCATAAATCTCCAGAAAATTCTCATAAATACTAGAGATTATTCTAAGCATTTCCATATGCTTAGTTCCCTAATATTTATATCCTAAGCCAGCCTCGCCATTATATCACCCTAAAACCACGCCGTTACACCGCTCGTTTAAGCCCTAACCCCGTCTAAAACCCCGTCGTCATACCCTCCGTCCGTAAACCCCTAGGTTTCAATGGAATCCTAGCCGTCTTGCTGCCCAGAGTTGAATAAGGATTCTCTAGAAATCTATATCGGTTATTCGGGATTATTCCTTGGAAATCCATATAATTTCCGAAATACCGATAATCACCATTCCAGCCATCTTCCAGGGAATTATTTAATAATTTTCTTCAAAATCCCTTTCCTTTAATCCATTATTTTATATAATGGGTTATTAATCCAATCTCTAACCGTCATTCCTTAACCCTTAGAGAACCCTTCAATCCCCAGCCTTTCTTTCCATTCTTCTTTTCCTTTTTACGAATTGATTGGTGTACTATTATACTGATTGTTATTTTCCTGTGTTTTATCGATAGCATGACCGGGCCCTGACGAGACACTGAAGCTCCAGAAGGCCTGAAGCCCAGCCCGGTCAACATACGATGTACACGTAAGGACACCTAAGGACCGACAATGAAGGCAAGTCTCACCAATAATATCACCAACTAAAGTTTACCATTCTTGCAGCATAAGCTATGAAGGGGCATCATGTGAGTAGATGCCCGGCCCCGCTGTAGAATGCTTTAAGATTGGGAGTGGAAGGATAGCCTCGCTAGGGGGGATCCTAAGAGCCACTCTGATCCAGCTAAGGACCGGTTCATGGGAGAGTCTTTCCAATGCCCCGTACAACCACGCATGCCAAAAAGGTGTGGCCTTCGGGAATACCTATTTATGTGAGGCCTTGACTCACACCCCACTAGCTAGCACTAGTAAACTATCCCAGGGGCCACGGCGGGCAACGGGTATGTTGGAGACAGCCCCAGACAGAGGGCTGGGAATGGTCGGCATGGGTCGCATGTGACAGGGCTGGTAGGGCCCATGGGCGATGCATGCCCCTTTTTATGATGCATCCATACCCGGGTTGATGTCCTTTTGTGGACGAATATGCGATCCCTGTTTAGACCCCAGCAGCACCCGTGGATAGAGCTAGTGATTGGCTGTCTAGCGTTAGACGCCATAGTAAATGGCTGGCTAGCAATAGACGCCAGTGGGCACGAGTCTCGTAGGGCAGTACCTGCCTTGACGAAGGTAGGGACTGACCGGATGCGTGGTAGATAAGTACAACCTCTGTAGAGTGTAAAATCTATCTGGATAGCCGCAACTCTCGGCATAGAGCTGATATGGTCAAAGCCCCCACTAATTAGATTTACTTTATTGCATGGAGAACCCGGACGGTAGGAGCGCCGATGACTGGGTTCTGGATATAGTGCTAGGACTGGCAGGGAGGAAATGCCCCTCCAGGCCCAACATTTATATTCTTTTAATTTATTTAATTATATTATTGAATTTGTGGGATTTGCTGGGTATTCAGTTCTGAATACTCACTATTGCTTTCATTGTCGTACATGTTTAGGTTTCCAGGGCGATATGGTGCTGCCACCCACCCCGGTGGCGAACGAGTGCCCGCGCCCTCCGCTAGCTAAATCGGTGTAAATATTTAACTTATACGTTATTTACCGCTTCTGACACTAATCTGTGTCGAAATCCGTATCAGCGTACTGATCCAGGGACTGATACAGGTGATCGAGGGACGTCCTGGCCAAGGGGTCCCCACAGGGTGGTATTAGAGCCGTAAATAAATTCTTAACACCATATAAGACAGCCCACACGCATTAGGAAGCCTCAAGCCTTCTATTCTTTTCATCTTTTTCAAAAATTGTCGAAAAATCCTTATTTCGTGCCCTGAATTCCCCTTATCTCATGCTTAACTCCAAATGTTACTCTGACAGGTATGGATCATGAGAATGAAGTTCGGAGGATGATCCGTAACATGGAAACTATGAGATGAAAGTTTGCCGAGAAGCAAATGCAGCCGGAGTAACTAGAAATTGAGTTAAAATAATAATGAGTTTTCTATTAGAAATAAGCCTATGACCTTATAGTAACGTACTTTTGATTGTATAATGTTTCATTAAGCCCCGGATAATAGTTCTCCCCTTTTCCATATAATAGATATGGATTTGATTGGTAGTTGATTGTAGAAATGCGTGGATAGAACCACTCTTTCCTAAAAACCTAAGGATTATCTATAGCACTTGTCCCTCTAACGTCATCAGTTCAAGCCAAGGTTCAGAAATGAAGAAAATTTCTGAAAATTGTTTCTACATGTCTAACACGGAATGCGGGATCTAATCCTCTTGAGTAGGGTAGATTCCGAAGTCATCAAGACGTTATACTCGGAAAACCGCAGGAAATCGGTTAATGTGAACCACAACATACAGATCCCAGGGAAATACAGAATAATCACAGGGATAGTTTAAACCAAGTTTATACTACGAATGTGACAAGAATTGAATCCCTGAGTGAAATCTTGGAGCAAACATCTGTGAAAGCTGAAGAAACCAATAAGGAAGATATAAAGATCTCCGTTAGAAACCCTGACCCGTAGATCCCATAACCCTTGAACCCTCAGCCAAGAAATAAACATATATCCGTACCAAGGTCAACCTCATCCACCATAAGTATCTCTGGATTGACCAACATCATTTCTTGAATCAGGACTGACAATATCCATATATTTCCAAAATCCCTGTCATTCCTGACACTCTCTCTCCCTTGATTCCCCTCAGCTCCTAGAAAAAAAAATCATGTTCATCAACCCAGTATCCTGAGAATCTCAATACCATTTTCACCCAGTCAACTCTCATGAAGATTCTCACGGAAATAACCAAACCTCCGCCTATTCTTCAGGACAATCGAATTCTTGGTGAAACCATGTCCCATTAACCACCATTCACTCTTACCAAGTCCTCAAATAATCCTCTCTAGAATCTAAACTTGCATCACCTGAGAACTAGCTAAATCCACTCCCTCGTAAATTAAAAATATCGACGCACCAAGAACATCAACAATCCTTTCCAATCAAACCACGCCATTCATTTTCCCCGAGAAATCTCCATCTATTTCCCCCACACACCAACAATACTAGAGAAGTCCATACATTCCTCTCTCTAGTAAACGTTTCCTTTCCGACCCATCACCTCCTAGACGAGTCGACCATCCATAATCCCTGTCTCAGTCTATTCCCACGAAATCCTAAACGAAATATCCATCACCTCGTCCTCACCCTCCATTACATATACTTCCCTCCAAAACATTCTGAGAAACCTGCCTTCGTATACTCATAACCAAACCGATACTCTGCAAAACACCATGGCCACCACAAGAACCCACAACTTTTCCTTAATAGGAAATCATCTTGCTTCTTGACAGATCATTGAAGCATGCAAACTTCTCTAACCTGCCCCTCACCCGTCATCCATCCACGAAAACCTGGGAATATCACCCATCCCAACTCGATAACCATAATCGTTTACCCGTCGATTCTCCGTCATTAGAAATAAACTACCCTAGATTTCACAAATCACTGAGGCATGCAAGTTTCTTTAAGAAAAATGCTCCTCAGTCACATTCTTTTCCCTCCATAACCAAGAACTCTCTAATCATCCTTGGGAATCTTCCCATCACCAATTCTGGCGACTGTCATTTCCCAACCATCTTCCCTTGATCACCTTAGCCGAAGCCATGGCCCCAAATAAACCATCACACTCTTAAGATCGGCCATGATCGTCACAAACTTTCAAATACCCCGTATAACCCTCCCATCATACCCTGTCAAAGGAATAGATAAACTAGGCTCATCTCCTTAGAGCAACCATTCCAGCCTGACATCCCCGAAACAAACTAGCAAACCTTAGCAACTTCTCTAAGTGAGTCCAAGATAACCTTCTCCCGGTAGAAGAAACATAAGGAAAGAATCTTAGGGGAATAACTGGGTGATTTGGCAGAAGAATCCCCACACCAAAATTTGGAAACCAAATTCCACTAAGAATGGTTAGCAAAACTGTCAACCCAAGATCCACAACCATCTGACACTTCTCAATTCAGAAGAGTCACCATACCAAATTTTCTGATGATAAGTAGTCACCCAAATTTCTTACCCTAGATTCCTTTTTCCCCATCTAGTAACCCCGAACCAATTACCAGATTCCTTGTAATCCTAGCTATAGCCTTCCCCGAACCTAACCACCCGAGGTGAAGCACGGTTACCAAGAAGAAAACTACGACCGAGACAGTTGAATGATCAAGAATAGGACATTAGAAGGAGTAGTAAAACCAAGCATGAGTACATCCAAGTAAAGGAAACTTGGATAGAAAGTTTGGACAGAAACCCTGAGAAGATATGGAAATCCGAGGTCTTGATTTCAAAAGGAAATTTGAGAAATCCATTCGGAAGGAGAATCTCGGTTAAGATCAAAGGAAATCCTGACTTAATTCTTTAAGTGGGGTAGTAACCCAAACAAAGGAAAAGGTACTTGACCTCAAGAACTTGAGGATTAAAACAACTCAGGAAAAGTATTTCATCAAGTCGCCCCAGGTGCAGCAGAAATTAATTGGATACATTCGGGAGTAAAAGAAATAAAGGTCAACAACAATACTCCCACATATGGACATAAGAGACCAGTATATTACAAAGAGAAGAATTCCTAAAAATTAAAAGGGAGAAGAAATCCTTTTAATAAATACCGGAAATCCTTATCAACGCCGTAAATTAGGAGAATGTTAGGAGGAAACCCTAGACCTTCATTCTAGCCCTAAATCTCGGGACGAAATTTCCTTAAGTGGGGTAGATCTGTAACACCCTCAAAATTAAATAGAGTTAATTTAGGATTATTTAAATAAATACTCAACTCATTAGAATAATTATAGTCCTAAAGAGGAATAAATATGGGAAAATAACTAGGGGAAAATAAAAGGGATGTTCCACAACCCGAGCACTAAAATAAGTATCGAAAACCCTAGAATTAAACTAGGAAAGATTTGGTTGAAATTCGAATTCAAACACCCTCCGAAAACCCCATCAAATAAATGGAAAACTCTTTTAAACGTAGACGGGCCGAAACCTCAGATCTGGCCCAATCATCCCTCGCGGCCCAACACAGAAGTCCGTCCTCGCACCCTGAACTCCCCTCTCCAACTGCCTCCTCCCCTTCCCGCGGTCCGGCCCAGCCAGCCTCCGCCGGCCCAGTTCGCCCCCCAGCCCACGCCACGCCACCTCACCTCCTCTCCCTTCCACCCAGCCCGTGCGCGCAGCAAGGCCGCTGCCCAGCTCGCCTCCCGACCCATGCGCGCGCTCCCAACCCAGCCGCACCGCTCGGCCCACGCGGCCGCCTTCCCCTTCCTCCCCTTTTCCCCTTCCTCCCGCCGCGCTGATGTCATCGATGAGCGCCGCCGCCGGCTGCACTGCCCCGCCACGCAGCCGCGCCATCGCGCCTTTCCGCCACCGTCGGATGCCCCGCATCCAAGCACGGGCAGGCCTCGCATGGATCACGACCCCCGCGTGTCCGGTCAGCCGCCGTTGAGCAGTCCAACGGCCAACCACCCGAGCGCCATTGATGGCGCCCGAAGTGGTCACGCCGGCGCTCTACAGCTCCGTAGGCTTCACCCCCTACAGGCCTGCCCCCGCCACCCGATCACCACTGCATGGCCGAGATCGACCCCCGGAGCACCAGGGTGCCATGTGTCACCACCGCCGGTCGCCGCGGCGAGCCAAGTGCGGTGCCGCCACCCCCCAACAATCTCCCGTCGGCCTCATCCTCCGCAGCACGACGTGGCGACCTCTGGGGTACCCCCGGCCACCTATAAATAGGGGGGGTAACCCCTCCTCCTCTTTTGACCTCGCCAGAGTCGAGCTCGAGCTGGCTCCCCCTCGCCGCTGTCACGGCCACACCGCCGCTCCCCGCTGCTCTGAGCATCGCCGTCGGGCCGCACCAGCAAGCGCACCACCGGTGATGCCTCACCGCTCGGCCGCCGACAAACCACGCCCGCGCCGCTACCCTACCAAGCCGCCCGATGCCGGGCACCCAGCACCACTGTGACGCGCCTCGCGCCAAGCCGTCGTCGGTGGTGCTGCCACGCCGGAAGGTCCACCGCCGCACCGGCAACCCCGCGCCATCCCCTCCTGCGCTGCGGCCTGCCTGGCACTGCGCCGCTGCGCCACGCTAGCGCTGCCGCTGCGCCGCGCCGCGCCGTGCGCTCCGCACCGCCGCACGCGTACAGCGCGTATGCCCCGTGCCGCCACCAGCGCTGCCCGCCACAGTGCGCCGCCGACCGCTCCCCGCCGTCCGCCGGCCGCCCTCCACTCGCTCTCCTTCCCCTGCCCTGCCGGCGAGGAGGAAAGAAAGAGTGCGCCACCGACCGTCACCCGGACGATGTCCTCTTTCCCTGCCTCCACTCGCCGATAGGCGGGCTCGCCCTGCCCCACCGTGCGGGGACTTGGTTCACGTGGACCAAAGGCCCATGGCCTTCCTCTGGTCCATGGCCGACCCACGGTCTTCCGCCGCCAGACCATGGGTGGACTCGGTCCACATGGACCGTGGGGAGGTAGCCCCAGCCCACGAAGACCCACAAGAGCAACCCACGGAACAGCGCCGTGGCTGGACCCCACCCCCGCTGCGTCAGCCCTAGCTAAATGCTAGGTACACCCCGGTAAGTGTACACACGTGTATTTAGAGCCCTTCCTTACTTCCAAAAATTCCCAAAAATACTAGGAATATTCCTACGCCTATTAGTGTCATCCAATCCTTTTTAGCATGTCATTAGAGTCCAAACCCGATCATGCTAGTTTCTAACCTATAGAAAGCCTTCTTCGGTGTACCCAGGAAATTCCCCTTTCCATATCCTAGCCCCATAAATCCCCATAAAATTCCCATAAATACTAGGGTTTATTCTAAGCATTTCCATATGCTTAGTTCCCTAATATTTATATCCTAAGTCAGCCTCGCCATTATATCAACGTAAAACCCCGCCGTTACACCGCCCGTTTAAACCCTAGCCCTGTCTAAAACCCCGTCGTCATACCCTCCGTCCGTAAACACCTAGGTTTCAATGGAATCCTAGCCGTCTTGCTGCTCAGAGTTGAATAAGGATTCTCTAGAAATCCATATCGGTTATTCGGGATTATTCCTTAGAAATTCATATAATTTCTGAAATACCGATAATCACCGTTCCAGCAATCTTCTAGGGAATTATTTAATAATTCTCTTCAAAATCCCTATCCTTTAATCCATTATTTTATATAATGGGTTATTAATCCAATCTCTAACCGTCATTCCTTAACCCTTAGAGAACCCTTCAATCCCCTGCCTTTCTTTCCATTCTTCTTTTCCCTTTTACGAATTGATTGGTGTACTGTTATACTGATTGTTATTTTCCTGTGTTTTATCGATAGCATGACCGGGCCCTGACGAGACGCTGAATCTCCAGAAGGCCTGAAGCCCAGCCCGGTCAACATACGGTATACGCCGCGTAAGGACACCTAAGGACCATTCTTGCAGCATAAGCTTTGAGGGGGGCATCATGTGAGTAGATGCCCGACCCCGCTGTAGAATGCTTTAAGATTGGGAGTGGAAGGATAGCCTCGCTAGGGGGATCCTAAGAGCCACTCTGATCCAGCTAAGGACCGGTTCATGGGAGAGTCTTTCCAATGCCCCGTACAACCACGCATGCCAAAAAGGTATGTCCTTTGGGAATACCTATTTATGTGAGGCCTTGATTCACACCCCACTAGCTAGCACTAGTAAACTGTCCCAGGGGCCACGGTGGGCAACGGGTATGCTGGAGACAGCCCCAGATAGAGGGCTGAGACTGGTTGGCTCGGGTCGCATGTGACAGGGCTGGTAGGGCCCATGGGCGATGCATGCCCCTTTTTATGATGCATCCATACCCGGGTTGATGTCCTTTTGTGGACGAATATGCGATCCCTGTTTAGACCCCAGCAGCACCCGTGGACAGAGCTAGTGACTGGCTGTCTAGCGTTAGACGCCATAGTAAATGGCTGGCTAGCAATAGACGCCAGTGGGCACGAGTCTCGTAGGGTAGTACCTGCCTTGACGAAGGTAGGGACTGACCGGATGCGTGGTAGATAAGTAAAACCTCTACAGAGTGTAAAATCTATCTGGATAGCCGCAGCTCTCGGCATAGAGGTGATATGGTCAAACCCCCACTGATTAGATTTACTTTATTGCATGGAGCACCCGGACGGTAGGAGCGCCGATGACTGGGTTCTGGATATAGTGTCGGGACTGGCAGGGAGGAAATGCCCCTCCAGGCCCAACATTTATATTCTTTTAATTTATTTAATTATATTATTGAATTTGTGGGATTTGCTGGGTATTCAGTTCTGAATACTCACTCTTGCTTTCATTGTCGTACAGGTTTAGGTTTCCAGGGCGATATGGTGTTGCCACCCACCCCGACGGCGAACGAGTGCCCGCCGCCCTCCGCTAGCTAAATCGGTGTAAATATTTAACTTATACGTTATTTACCGCTTCTGACACTAATCTGTGTCGAAATCCGTATCAGCGTACTGATCCAGGGACTGATACGGGTGATCGAGGGACGTCCTGGCCAAGGGGTCCCCACACGGCCCCTCTCCAACTTTGTGCCTAACTTTGTGCCTCCGAGGAATGAAGCTTCAGTTCGAGTAAAGTTCCTCTTCTTTTGTCTTTACTACTTTCTCTTCTTACATTAGTAGTTCTTGAATGCTTTCTCTAGTTGCGGGTACCTGAGTCTGCGCGAGTGACAACGACTCTTGTTTGGGGTTTCCTCTATAGCCCTTCGCGTTGGGTGGAGGTCTGTAGCTGAAAGCTTAGGCGTGGTGCCTGTGCTGGCTAGCTACCTCAGGTTGTGTTGCACCCCACGGAACTGCAGTGGTAGGCGGCAGGTGGTGACAGCCCTGTCCGTCCTTCGTAGTCCACCACGTTCGGGTGCACTCATAACAGTAGTGCTGAGCCCGGAGAACCCCCTCTCTCACCCCGTTCTGAGGTTCTCCCGTTCTAGCCGTCGAAGCGACTAGAGGAATCAAGTATTCCTGATAGGAGGTTAGTAAGTTGACATTAGATTACCTCTACCCAACTTATCTGTTCTTCTTCACTCCCGTTGTCCCTGGATAAAGCAGAGCCATTTCTAGTACACTTCTCGTTCCTCGTGGATTCGATACCCTGGAATACTCCTGGGTGAAAGCTACATCGCCATCCGTACGCTTGCGGATTTATCTGTTAGGCTAAGGACCGCCAACAAACCCATGAAAAGCTGGGGAGGGGGGGGGGGGGGGGAGGGGGCAGGAAGGCGAGAATGACTCTCCTAGTCTCCCTTGACAGCAAATTCCATTGCGGTGTGTGGCCTGCCTCCCCTGCGCTCGCTATGCCATGCCTCCCACGCGAGTCGGCCCCGTCCTTGCCCTTGCTCGATTCTGCCGATCCAACACAAGTGAGGTCGGTAGGGGTGAGGGAGCGGTGCCTCCTGCCCCGAGCTCCCATGGTGGCTCAATTCGGCGTGGGCCCTGCTCTTCCACGTCGCCCGCGCTCCTCCTCGCGCCGCCACGCGGGCCGGCCGAGGTTCCCTTGCTCCTTCTTCCCCGCTCCACCACCCCGTCCCCGCGAACTGGCCGCGCCGCCGCTAGCCCGCTCCCGCTCCTCCGTCCTGCCGGATCTAGCGCGGGGAGGTGGGGTTCGAGAGTGACGCGAGGATGGAAGACGTCGCTCTCGGAAAATTGATACGAAATGGGAGGAGAGCAATTGCTTTCTCTCTGCACAGTGAAAGGAGCCGGGCGGCGTAGCGTAGGCATGCGCGGGCGGGCGGCAGGGAAGAAAAAGCGGCACGCACGGGGAAGCGTTGGATAAAAAACGTGTGAAGACAGAGAGAGGTGTCGGGATAAGGTTAGGTGGAGACCCCTCACCCGATAGATTTTGCGATACCTATTTACCCTCTCGCTTGAGATGATATGTCGTTATTCTCTAACGTTACCTAATAAAAATATTAAAAGGCAGGGATTTGTGTGTAACACCCTAGAATTTAAAGAGCATTTAAAAAGAACTTTGGAAGAAAATCTAATAAATTCAAACTAGATTTACATAAATAGGACAATGCACTAGAAAATATAATGCATTAGGTTATTTCTGAAATAAACCATATGCATATGCTTGTACTAACCCTAGAATAATTTTAGACTCTAAATCCTAGCCAAAAACTCAAATTGGATTGGAAATGAAATTCAAATCCAAATTCAAACCCAAATAGAAAAGAAAAGAGAAAATAAGGAAAAGAAAAGAGTAAAACATCACCCCGGGCCGAAACCCACCGGCTGGCCGAACCCTCCCCGCCTTCCCCGCGGCCCAGCCCAGCATCACCTCCCCCTCTCCAGGTCCGATTCACCCCTCCAACTCCCACGCGCCCGCGGCCCACCTCCCTGGTGACGTCACGCTGACGTCACCATCCATCCCCCCTTCTTCCTCCTTCCGCCGCCGCGCCCACGCCTCCGCCGTCGCCGCTCGATCCGCCTCCACCGGCACGGATCGAGCCTAGGGGGACGAGCACGCCGCGTGTTGTCCCCACGACCCTCCACTGCACCACGGGTGCGGCACCGACCGCGCCCCGTGGCTTCGCGCGGAGCTCATTGCCGGGGGCACGTGTCGTCGCCCCGAGCTGCCTCCCCGCCACGCGTCCGGCCGAGAGAACGCTGGAGGAGCTCCGGGAGCTCATACCTGGGCTATAAATAGCCCGGGGCGCTCCTCCTTGAGCCTCATTCCCTCCTCCTTCCCTCCCACACACTACACGCATGCACGCCGACGTCGGCCGAGCGCAAGCTCCACCACCGCCGCGTGCGACTGGCCGAGGCCCCGCCAGAAGCCCTACCACCGTACCCCGGTGAGTATTCTCCCGACAAAGCCTTGCCGCCGCCCCTCTCCTCCTTCACAAGCATCGCCGTCCGGAAGCCGCCGGCCGCCGTGCGTAGTCGCACTCCGGTGAGCCGCCGGCCGGTCCTAGCCACCTTCCTCCACGCCTGAGCACGGCGGCGCACCCCAGATGCCCCGGTGGCGCTCCCGCCGCTCCTAGGCGCCCAGGCACACCCCCACCCGTGCTTCCCCCTTTCGCGCCGCCCGCCGCTCGAGCTCCGGCGAGCTCGAGCCGCCGCGTCGGGCTTCACCGTCGCGCCAGAACATGCTCCGCCACCCTGCCGTGCCGCCCTCTACCCCTCCACAAATTCCTAGGGCCTCTGGTGTCCTACCACGGCCGGCGCGCCTAACTTCGGCGAACCCCCTGCTTCCGCCGCCGCGCGCCGCCGTACCCCGCCGCCGCGTCCCCAGCTGGCGCTGGCATGGCGCCTACGCGGCCGCCACGCTGGCCGCGGGCCCGCAGGCCAGCGGCTCAGCCGCGCCAGCGCGGTCGCCACCTCCCCCTCTCCCCTCTCCCTGCACCCGGTCCCCGTGGACCACAGACCCAGGGGTCCGTTGGTCCATGGGCCGTGGTCCACGGGTCCACAAAACAGTACCCCGCACGGGACCGCGCCCCCAGGCCCGCCTGTCTCTCTCCCCCCTAGGAAATTGCTAGGTATACTCGGCTTAGTGCACACAAAAGCTAGTTTTCCACCCTAGAGCTTTCCAAAAATCCCCAAAAATTCACCAAAAATCTTAGAATAATTTCTAAGCCTAGAATACCTTTCTTTCCCCCAAAAAATTACACATAACACCTAGAATAATTTATCTCTCCTTCTAGGTTTAAATCCATCTAATAGTAAAGCCACCCTTTTTAACCGATGATTGGTGTATTGATCTGTGTGACTAACTCGCAAACTCTGACCCCGAAAACAGCGCCGAAGACCCGGACTACGAAGAGGAAGCAGGGGACGACACCGACGCTGGACAAGGCAAGTTCCACCAACAATAATAATTATAAAAAAAATTACTTTTATTATATAAGCATGCAATAATGATTAGCCTTGGAAACTGGCACTCAAATTGCATTGTTTACTTTAGACCGGGGAGTGGAAGGGTGATCCCAAGGAGGGGATTCTGTCCTAAGAGCCACTTCGGGTCGCCACTAAGGACCGGTTCGCGGGAGAATCTTTCCATTGCCTAGTGCAGTCCCGCATGCCAAAAAAGCACAGCCTTCGGGAGTGCTTATTTATGTGAGGCCTTGATCCACACCCCACTAGCCAGCCTTAGTAACCTGTCCCAAGGGGCCACAGATGGGCAACAGTACTATTGGAGACAGACCCCGACAGAGGGCTGGGTCTGGCCGGTATGAGTCACAGGTGACAAGGACGATAGGACCTGGTGGCAGGATGCCACGATAAATAAATGATGCATCAAATTTCCCTGTGAAGGTCCTTCTGTGGACGTGCGCGACTCCTACTTAGGCCCCAACAGCTTCCGTGGACAGAGCTAGGGAAGGGCTGTCTAGAGGTAGACGCTGGTGGGAACGGGTCTCGTAGGGCAGTACCGCCTAAGTACACGGTATGGGCTGACCGAATGCGGGACAGAGAAGTACGACCTCTACAGAGCGACAAATCTATCTGGATAGCCGTGACTCCGGCAAGAGCCCAACTGGTCAAAGTCCCCGACGATTAGATCACTAAATTGAACACGACCCGCATACTTTCCTAAATACCTTTGCTCACCAACCGGGACTGGCAGGGAGGCTATGCCCCTCCAAGACCAAACTTATTAAACTTGTAAAACTACTTTGGAACTTGCTAGAGTACCCCTGTCAGGAGTGCTCGCCCTTGCTTCCACTTCATACCAGAGGATTTCACCGAAGACGGAGCAGACGACGAAGGTCCAGAATGGTGACGTACTCCACCGCGACGCTGAGGCTCTGCATAGTACTGGTAGTATTGTACTATCTGAATAAAGCGGAGGCTTTGAGGCCCGCTTGTAAACCCTTGTGCAGACTTTAAGTTGTACATTGATATAAATTATCAATAAAAATTACCCGATGATGGTTTCGACACCCCTTGTGTAGAAATTACTTGCATTGGGATTATTCCAGGACTAATGCAAGTACTTCGGGAGTCCCGTAACGCGGGCACTCCCCCACATTGTGTATATTTATGTGCAAACTATGTGACTACTAGATTTAGGGTTTGTCACATAGGATAGAAAGGTACCTCCCGTAGTTAGGGGTTTAGTTGAGGTTATTTTTCATAATAGCGGTGGTGGGTAAATTAATTGTAAATTAGGTATAGTGGCTATTCTCTTCAAAAATATATTACAGACACACATACACACACGCTCACCATGTGAACACGCACATGCTCAACCCCTATTAACGTATTCGAGACACAAGACACGCGGATCTTGATATTGACATAGTCATCGCATGTGTGTCCATTGCACATTGCCTACCATTTAAAAAATAATTAGGTGAAGGTACGAGCGCTTGTGCTCAGTTGAATACTCCTCCATTTACACGAGTAACTTAACTAATATGCTCTGTATATTTCGGTGGCTATGGTGGCCAACACAAATCGATGGTCAATTTAAGCTCCCTTTTACCAATTTCTATAACGTCTCCCATTTTTTAGCAAAGCGAAATTTTGGTCTGTACATACTCAGCTGGGTCTATCTGGACCGTCCACTCCTCCTCTCCTTTTTCTCATTTATCGCCCGATTTTCTCGCGAGAAGTAGCGCCCCACGTCCCCTCGTCGCTCTTCTTCTCGCAATCCCGTGCCGCCGCTCCTGCTCTCCTCTTCCTTCCAGACTTACCGCCGCCGCTCCTCTTCGCTCAATCCTCTCTCTCTTTCTCTCTCTCTCCCAATCCTGTGTCGTCGCTACGCCCTGCTTCTCTCCTTCCTCTCTTCTCCCGAATCTGCGACGCCGCCGCATTCCCTGCTCCGTCGCTGCTCCACATTCTCTCCTCGCTCTCCTCTTCTCCCCGTCTTTCGTCGCCGCCGCTCTACCCTCCACAACCACCGCCCTCTCGTGCGCCCTACTGCATACCATCCCATTGATTATGGTACTGGACTCCTAAATTTCTTGGGCGATTCAACACAGTTCTTGATCTACTTTGTATTATGGTGTACTACTTTGTGTTATTGTCCATTTTTATGTCAATCTCTCATTTCTAAAATTTAGTTTTGCTCTGCATTTTGGTTGAGTCGTTCTAGCAAGAAATTTATATGTTCCTGATCTCTCTGTTTCCTCCCTCTCATCACTAAGTTCATAGTACTAATTATTTCTGTCTTTTTAGCTTCAAGAAGTTTCCAGCTGCTTGGCATTAACATAATAACTCAACTATGTTTTACATCACCAAGAAGCATATGGTCACCAATAAGCATATGCTGCTCTCACAATCTGTCTTGTGTGCCAACCATACTTCTAATTTTTTCCCCTTAAGCTACAAACCTCTCTTCTGAATATTCAGTATACAATCTGCAATATGCATAGATATGTCAATCAGATTGTGTGCCCTTGAAATCTTGCATTTTTCCTGAATTCTCTCTATCTTTGACTTGTGAAATTCCCATTTTGCAAAAGTTATTCAAAAGTATGCATACTCTTCTAGCTTTGACTTGTGAAATTCCCATTAGATTAATATACATGTCCAGAACTTTGGATATTGTTCTTTGTATTCAGTTATGTACCATCTTCCACCAAGCAATCTACTGTATTTAGCTACGAGTTGTTCTAATTAACTTCATATAGATGCATTCTTGTGGTTCTAGCTACTTTATTTACTTTGTTTAGTCAACAAATGAGAGCTATTAGATTTTCATTTGGATCTTTAGAGGATTAAGAGTAGTCATGTCTCTCTAAGCTTAGTTGTTATTCAGCACGCCATCTGCTACTGCTGCTCCTCTAGTCCTCTTCCAAGTTGTTTTTCTTATATATTTCTTTTTGGTGTGTACAGTGATTACAATTTCGATTTAATGTTCTTATTACATACATCATTTGTCATTTGGTTTGCTCTCTCTGCGCTACAATAACCAGACTATTGCCTTCAGTTGGGGCATATCCATATGCTAAAGAATTAGACTATATGCTTAGCAGGTAGTTGAAATGTCATTTGGAGAGGTCCTCCCTTGTACTACCCCTAATGATTTTTATGTCTTGTGTTAAGCCATTCTACTTCAGCATATTTCCTTTTTTTCAAATATTTGGTTATAGTTCCCGTTCTTCTCAGTTTATGATACCCACTGATGGATTGCTTCTGTGCGCTCAAATGAAATGCTCTTGCTCAGATAGATATCACACCGTTGGCATGGTTGCCGTCAGTAAGTATTTTCTAGACTTGACAAAGTAAGCTTTCAGTATGTGTTTCTTTTCTTTGAACTTGACAAAGTAAGCCTTCAGTAAGTGTTTCTTTTCTCTGAACTTGACAAACTTTGTTTTATTCTATCACTTGGTGTCAGTGCATCCTATCTGTGTTGTATAATTATATTTGTTTTCTGCTTGCATATTCATGGTCATAGAAGTTATCTGTACCAGAAGTTGTGGGATGGCCTCAAAGGAGAGCTATTTCTATTATAGTTCATACTCTGTAATATAGATGCACACAGTTTGTCAGCTTCCACTTACTAGTTTGCCAAAACTGTAAAGCACACTTGAGTCGTTATGCTAATGCCAACCACAATAAATATCTGCTCGTGAGGTGAAAACTATGTCAGATTCTTCTAAATGTCCATGGATCTGTAGAATTATGGAATAAAAGTCTAATACTGGTTAAGATAGTTGCTTGCTTCAGTACAATGATGTATGTCTAATACTTTGACATACGTTATCCAAGGCTTCATTATCTTTTGTTTGATTGAAAAAGCATATTGTCATTAGCAGGGTCAGTAATAATATGATTGAAAAGCATATTGTCAAATAGAAGAAATGCCAGTTGGACCCATGTGCATATGTTGAACACATAGGTCTTTTTTGCCAAATGTAATCAATTTACTAATTATTTACTAGCTCAAAGTACTGACAGAAGTTTCTTCTCTTCTCAGATTCAAGAAGCTTAATATGGCAGGAGTATGTTCTAAGTCAAGTATTCATCTTGAAGTCCACAAGTTCTGACTGGCGCATGTCACATACTTATTTGTCCAATGTTACTTTTAATTATATGTGGTCCCCTCTCCCTTCCACAATTCCATGGCAAGGATTGCGCTCTCTGAATCTGGAAAGATTGGCCTGAGGATTATGTATTTGTGTGACTGCAAAAGGCAAATCTATTTCCATCAGTGGTCAAGAAAAAATATATATTCAGATTATTTACTCATGTACCAGTCTTCGGGTTGTTTTCCCCCTTCATCATCCTGTCATTCACTTTCAAGTGACCCTTTTTTGTGATGAGATGTGTACCACTGATGCAATCCACTACACTTGGGCTCATATTGTCCATAAGAAAATTAGCACCATATTTGTCCATAAGAATACTTCAAGCATCTTTGCGAATGATGTATACTATCATTGATTGGATGATGGATGATAGCATATAGTGCAGTGTGTAATGTAAAACATTAGACTAATGATGTATACTATCATTGTAAGTAGTGTACGGAATATTCTATGTTGCATTTATGTGTATGATTAGTATTTTATCTTAGTGCCTATGGGTTAGTATTACACTAATACTAAACTTAGTTTTGTCCCTTCTAGTTTCGTCCCGCACCATGTTCACTTTATTTTAGTGTCCACACTCGCAGGCAAGTACACACACCGGATTGAAAAAATGTAATTAGTAGCTTTGTTCCTACTTTTTTTTTCTAAAAAATGTATGTGAATGGCCACTACAAACAAATGTATAGCCAAATGGTAGTTGATTTGAGAGACTTGATGGATGTAAAATACTTATGTGAGATGGCATTGCGTAGAGTATATTAGTACTTGTCAAATTACATAAGTAAAGGCTAAAGTATTAGTACATAACAAGTGTAGATAAAGAAAGATCCCTCGTTAATAACATCACATTCATTTATAATTACTTCAATAATTAATCATATATATTCACATTTATTATTGGATACTTAAAACTATACAAAGTATTTTCATCAATAAATAATATAAGTAAAACTATTCGGTCAAAAATATAATTAAACTAGAGTATTTAAAATTAAAATATACTCATATATCTCTATCATTAAAATTAATAATAGTAGTTACTAAAAATAGAGATAACTTTTAAATAGTTTTATGGATGAAATGTTAGCGATATTAAAATCAATATCATAATAATTAGTCATGGAGATAACTTTGAATAGTTTCAATTATACATTCTCATTATTAATATTCAAATAAAAATCATTTACCATTAGGTAACGAGATGACTAACATTTGTATATGGTTTGATAAGGATAGTACATTTTACCATATTTTAACTTGAATATGAATGTGGATTTCTCAAATATGAGTACAAAACGGATGCCGCAAGTGAGTATATCAAATCAGATATTTACTCAAATTCGAATATGTCATTACTCATTTTTTTATCCTTTTTCTTTATTGATACTTTTAGATTAATAAAATCATCACACAAGTAAAGACTAAAGTATAAGTACATAACAAGTCTAGAGAAAGAAAGATCGCTCATTAACAACATCACATTCGTCCATAATTAATTCAATAATTAATCATATAAAAAATTATTTGATAAATATATTTATATTTATAAATGAATAGTACAAGCTATAGAAATATTTTCCTCAATAAATAAAAATAGTTAAAACTAGAGTATTTAAAGTAAAAAAGTAACAATCATATATCTCTATTATTACAACTAATGCTTTTAAATAGTTTTATGGGTGCAATATTAGCAAATCAATATATGAAACCGATAGAGAAAATCTAGTAAAATGAATTGAGATATATGCATTTTTGTGCCATATTAGCAACATTAGCAATACTTTTATGGATGCAATATTGGCAATATTATAATAATTAGTCATGGAGATAACTTTTGAATAGTTTCAATTATACATTCTCATTATTAATATTCAAATAAAAATCATTTTCCAGATAACTAAAATTTTTATATGGTTGGGTAAGGATAGTACATTTTAGCATATTTTAACTGAATATGAATTTGGATTTCCCAAATATGAATACAAAACGGGTGAAACAAGTGTAGATACGAATTCAGATATTTACTTAACTTGGAAGACAGTATTACTCTATTTTTCATATTTTTTATTGATAGTTTTAGATTAACAAAATCATTACACAAGTAAAAACTAAAGTATTAGTACATAACAAGTGTAGATAAAGAAAGATCGCTCATTAATAACATCACATTCATCAATAATTACTTCAATAATTAATCATATAAAAAATAAAACAATACAAAAATATTTGATAAATATCATGGAATAATTAAAACTATACAAAATATTGTCATCAATAAATAATGTTTGTAAAACTATGAGTGGCACAACAATTTTTTCTAGAGTCTTACATAATCAAAAAATATGGTTCCGTTTGCATAACTCTTTTTGCATTTGGATCATGGGTGACCACCAAGTCCATACTTCATTATGCAATGTACTATGGTTTGTTATGTCAAATCTCATTTTTGTGATTCGCTCATAGAAACAAAAGGTAGGCAAAGTGCATAATTTGTAGGGAACCAAGCAAACACATCTTGCATGAAACGATTACATGGATGCAAAGTTTTGTAACAATAGAACGACAACCTTTCAGTCATAAGTCACAATCAGCTGCTCAAGGTACAAATTTCTGTACAAAGTTGCTCCATGGCAGAGTCATCTACCCTCATTTTGGACTTGCACCAAATTCTAAAAATTCATTTGGAGATTATTACAACTATACTATGAGTCTATTAATCTACACCACCTCTCATCTCTCACACAAGTATAAACTATAGCCTCCCATGCTCACATAATCACAACTACACCAGTATAAACTATAGCCTCCAATGCTTACATGAAAAAATGATTACAACTAAACTTGTGCCACATAAACCCAATAGCTTTTCCGTCCATCGTATTGACCATCCTGGGCAAACGAGAACCTGATTAACATGACTTTTTAGTAAAATAAAATAATGAATACGCACTTTTGCTATTGATAAGCATAACACAATTCCCTAAACAAAATTGCAATTATTAGCTCCAATAACTTGTTTATTTTCAGCAACTACTATCATGATGGCATGTCTCATTTTCATCAGCAACATTGAGCTCGGTGGTAAAAAGATCCATGCAAGTAACATGTCAATAAAGAAGAAGTATCCAGATGTACGCTTCCAAAATAATGACATTAAAGAAATTTTGGTAATATATGGAGCGATTTTAGATCCTCAAAAGTGGTCCCCAAAAGTTATAGTATGCGGATGAATATTCATAAACTAGTCTGTATGTGTGTTGTACATACTACCATAGTACCATTATGACAAAAGAAACTAAAATAAAACACTAAAGACTTGTTAACATTGCGACAAATACTATGGTTGCAAAAATGCATCCATATATCACCATTATTTTAGAACAACATTACTGCAAGGTTGGTCAGAATCACATAGGCCAATATTTTTTTTTACAACTGGACAATAGCATCTAGATAAATGCATCCATATATCACCATCGATGACATATAGACCTGTCCCGTTAGAATGGGGACCTCATTCTCCATGCCCATGCCCTTCTATTAGCAGGAATTCTAGAATAATCGTTCATTGTCACATAGAAGAATACATGTGAAGTTATTATCAGTATAGCAACATAATTGTGTCATGTGTGTGACCCCACACTTACCACAGATTATAGCTAGTGTTTGAGTAGTCAAACACCATGGACTTCTTACCACGCTATTCAGCAGCAGCAATACAACCGAAATGTGTAAATGGGAAATCTAATAACAAACTAGTACCTGCAGCTGCAGAATTTGGAGTCTGGAAGCCACTGGGGAGGAATGTGCCTCCAATCGCAGATAAGTTGGGGACAGTGCCACCCCGGGTACAAATCCATGGTGGCCTGTATCTCCGGGAGCAACGCCACCATGAAATCGAGCAGTAGGATGTATAGCGGACACTGTGCCGGTACCACGCAGAGATGCGGGACCACGCGGATGTGGAGGGCTGCCTTGAGCAAGGCGGCGGATCGAGGCGGTAGGCCGGGCTGCCTTGGTGAGATCTGTGGGAGGAAGAGATGCAGACGCTTCGGCGGTGACGGCGTGGCAGCCCGGGGCGCGGAGACGGGCGTCAGCGGCAGCGCGGGAGGCCAGGGTTGAGGAGCCAGACGACGGCGGCACGTGAGCGTGCAGATGCGTCGGCGGCGGCGGCGGGCGCCGAGACGGCCGACGGTGGCCACACAAGAAGCTGGGGTTGAGGCAACTGGCGTCGGCGGTGGGGAGAGGTGGACCGGCGGCGATAATCGAGTGTAGGACGGCGGCGTTGAGCAGCAGTGGCCACGGCGGCGAGCAGGAAGCTGAGGACGGCAACGGCAGCAAGGGGGAGCGGTGGGAGCGAGCAGTGGAGCTGAAGACGGCGGCGATGCGAGAAAAAATGAGGCGAGAACTCGCGAGTGGTGGAGTGCGGTACGCAGCAAAGCGGTCAGAAGACCATAGACGCGTGGCAAGCCAAGCGCGAATCAGGATTGTTACTGGACGGTGTAAGATAGCACTAGCTGAGCATGTACATGCCAGTGTGTATTTTCGATTTTTAGTGTCTCTTAACGTGAAGGTATAAAAAAAGGGTCTTGAACTCTACTCCCAGTTACACAATCGCCTACGCATGCTTAATACTTGACCGCTAGAAATAAGGCTGACTACCACAAGCCATATTTGGATAGGAAAAAACAAGAAATATGTCAAAGTAAAATAGAATACAGAGGGTGATAAATATTTTTGATAAATGAGACGCACCCCGGGAGACTTACAGTCTGGTCGGGACATCGAGCTGCCGGTTGCATTGAGTGACTTGCAGAGTTCGGAATAGAAGGTGCACGGCTGCGCACATGAGTTGTTCGTCCGACATATCAGTTTCTGGTGGCCCTCGCCGCCTCGCCGGGTGCGTCGTCTCCCGGTTGGTATGTAGTTTAAATATAATAATTGTGATTGTTCTACTCACACCACGAGCCCACGGTATGGTTTAGCTTAATCGCTTACTAACTTACTCAACTTTATTTGTTGACAAAATTGTACTTTGTTCCTTAAGCAGATTTGCATAAATATCAAGAGCATCAGTTATGCGGATTTACTTGTAACATGATTCATCAAGTTATTTCTTTTTTTTCGCTGATGCCAAAATATTCACTAATCTCTCCTAGCAACGAACGTTTAGGGGACAACAAGGCAAATCAAACTGATCTGATTCCTCGATGATTAAACATGCATATGCATTGACCTCATACTTATAAATTACACACGCCCAGCATGCATGCATGATATGCTCGCAGGCACTTGCAGCTTCGATCAGCTATAAATACTAGGCACAAACACTACCCCCTCCAAACCACCCCCAAAGTAGAGACACCTAGCAGCCCTAGACAACCATTATTCGAAGCTTTCCTACAATCACGCTGTGGTAGCAAATCACCGAATCGACAATGGCTTCCAAACTCGGTCTCTTCCACGCCGTGATCAGCCTGCTCCTCTTCGCCGCTGCGGTGCACGGTTGCGCGCCGTACTGTGGGCAAACCGTTCCCACTCCGCCCGTCGAGCCGGCACCATCGACCTACGCACCTGAGCCACCAGCTCCGGCGACGCCAGTCCCACCATCTCCATCCACCTATGCCCCAGAGCAACCCACTCCGACAACACCGGCGACTAACACCAACGGCTATCGGTGCTCGGTGAATGCACTGGAGCTCCAAGTGTGCGCAAGCCTCCTTAACGACCTCGTCAAGGTCAGCCTGCCGGAGGACCGGGAGAAGTGTTGCCAGCTCCTAGGTGGGCTCGCCGACATCGATGCCGCTGCCTGCCTTTGCACCGTGCTCAAGGCCAACGTCCTCGGTGTTTCTCTCAGTGTTCCCATCGACATTAGCCTGAGTCTTAACCGATGCGGCGGTAGGAATTGTCCGCCCGGCTTGACTTGCCCTGGCTATTAAAGTTCGACTGTGAATCATGACCAAGACACATTTACGTCCACTCACACGAGGAGCGTGCATGCTTGTCGTGTGTTGCGTACTCCCATTAAAGGTTTATTGCTTGGAGCCTTGCATGTTGGAAATAAGAATGTTTTAATTGTATATTGCACTTCAATTCATTATGAAATCCTTCGTTTTGCATGTATTTGGTTATTAGTTTCCAGGGATCATCTATCCATTTAGGTATGGAGTTTGTACTTGTAATACGATCTTTTATTTTGTTTTTCAATACCGAAATAAATCTTATTGTCAATAAGAGTGTTCTTCATTGGAAAACATCTACATTGCTTGGAAGTGACCAATCATTGTGAAAAAAAATTACACCTGGATTGTCCTGTATTTGACGATTCTGCTTGGACCTGAGCATTTTATGTTGGCCTAAGCTTGCCATATTTTGCCCCGCCCTTGTCAGTTGTAGTGACGGGCTTAGATCGATAAAAGTAGGGCCCTCATAAATTCAGGCGGGTCCACACTGGCTTGACAATTTAATTCCAGTATGTTCATAGGATGGCCTATAAAATTAGGCTGATGTTGCTGTTGTATGGACCTGGACATAGTTCCAAATTATCCAAGTTTATACGTCCTGACCTTTAAAAGGGCTAGCTCTAATTCTAGAGCTAGTTTGATAGGGAATACCTATTTACCCTCTCCCTAGAGATGATATGTCGTTATTCTCTAACATTACCTACTAAAATATTAAAAGGTAGGCATTTGTGTTTATATTTGTGTGGAAAACTATGTAACAACTAGATTTAGGGTTTGTCACATAGCCACATAGGATAGAAAGGAACTCCCATGGATAAGGGTTCACTTGAGGTTATTTTTCATAATAGCGGTGGTGGGTAAATTAATTGTAAATTAGGTCTAGTGGCTATTCTTTTCAAAATATGTTACGGACACCCATACACACACGCTCACCATGTGAACACGCACGCACAACGCAACACCTATTAACGTTTTCGAGAGACAAGACCCCCGGATCTCGATATTTACATAGTCGCATGATTGTCCATTGCTGTCACGCCCGTTTAAGAAGAAAACGAACCATCTCATATGCAAGTCTTTAATCAAGGCAACTCACATATAACCGATAAAAATAACTATCACAGCGTGCAAGAATAAATAGAGAGTATTAAATAGCATTATTACAAGTCAAGGTTCGTCTCCATAAAATAATAGAGTCTTTATTTAACGCTGCGAATAAATCTCCTCTAAGACCTTGAGGTTGCCTGGCAGACACGCAGCCTAGAACTCCTGGAAGTCGTTGGGGAACTCCTCAAAGCTCTCCACGTCTGAACAAATCCGGATCGGTCGTTGCAAAAATAAAGGAACAAGCGTGAGCACATGCCGTACTCAACAAGCGAAAGATAACGAAATGACATGCAAGGCTTAAACAAGGATTGGCTATAGGTTTAAGCATTAGCATTTTAGTTGATCAAATTTTAATTAAGCAAGCATAAGTATAAGTTTATACCACCCACAATTAATGAATAGAAACATAAAGATGAGAGACTCAACATAAAGTAAATGATTTGAATAAAGTTCTGATAAATTAATTATGTGAGTGTCCAGGCCGCTCGTAACCGTGAGCACGGCTATCATGATAGTTTTTAATTAACCTTGCAAGGTTTGTACAGTTTTACCCAGCAGAAGTGTCACCCTTTTTTGACCGAGGTTTGCAAGGCCCTTTGGTGAATGGTCAAGGATCTACTACGAGACCGTTACGAAGCTTCTCTAACAAGTGACAGCCCGCTAAGGTTCCAAGACGAAGCAGGCATAACCCTCTTGAAGAGTGCTCCCTAGCAAAGGCCGCTCCTCAACAGGGCCGGGCTATACACCGTCAACGCTTCCCCTCTTGCCCAGTCCAGGTAAGATTGTCACAAGCTAGAGTCACTAGTTATTAAGTCAAGGCCAGAGCCATTAGCACTGCGGTTGTACGGTATGTCCCGGGGTAGTTCTCCATGTTTCCAATTAAATAAATGATCTTGTTACCGAGGCATAGCATAATAATCAAGATTAACATAGGGTTTCAATTAAACAGTAGAGCACTAGTAAAGGCTACGACGGATTCATTAAACCATGGTAAAGGCATAATATTCAGGGTAGGGTGGCTAGGCATGTCCTTAGTAGGAAAACCCATCACGATTAAATCCTACATGCAACTAAGGTCGATTGTACATAAAAGTAAGTTTTAATTTAAATGGGGCAAAGCATGACCAAAGCGACTTGCCTTCAGCGAAAGCCTGCTGCTTGCCCAAACTCCTCGAACTCCTCGAATTCCTCTCCCGGGAAGTCAGCAAAGCGGGGATCGTCTACCGGTACCACATGCAACAAGCAAAAGAAATAATAAGAAAACAGTACAACAATCATAAGAAACCAATACATGGTCCACACATATAGATTGTACATAAAACAATGATTCCAACGATATCTTGAACCGCGGTAAAGCGAGTTAAGATGGTAAAGATATGATATAAACAAGATTAAGGACTTGCTGGAAAAGAACAGGAACTTCCAGGGCCTAAACAAGAATAAAAGGACTAATCTGCGAGAACATATAACTTCGCGAGATAGATCTGTAAAAAGGTTAAAGTGTAGGGTCTTCTTGCAAAACCGGCTGACGGCGACGGCAGCTTGACGGCGAGCGACGCCATGATGACGTCAGTGCGAACGCCGGCGCTGACGTCAGCGCGAGCGGCGCCGTGCACCACGCCCGTGGACTCGTCCACGGGTCCACGGTGGACCGGCAGCTTACCCCTTCGCGGGATTTAATCCCGGCCGTCCACCGATCCGACAGCTGGCAAGAGCGCCGGCGAGCGGGCGGCCGGCGGCGAGCCCGTGCGCGGCGGAGCCATGGCCGGCGCGGCGGCGGAACACGCTGGGCGCTATGGTGCACGGAAGAACGCGTCGAGGGCACGAGAGGGCGGCGGAGCTCACCACGAGCACGATGGTGATGACGGCGAGGCTCGGCGGCGACCAGAGGAGGCGGACCGAGCGGCGGCGGCGGCTCGAGGCGCGGCTAGGGTTAGGGCTAAAGGTCGCACGCGGAGCGGCGATGCGGTTTAAATAGGCCAAGGGCCTTGCCTTGGCGTGCGGGCCAAGGAGGCGGCGGCGGCCGGGACTCGGACTCGAGTCTGGCTCGGCGGCACGCGGCGTGGGGATGACACGGGGACCCCACCCGTCAGCGGCTAAGCGGAGGCAGGCGCGAGCGCGGGCGCGTGTGAGCGAGAAGGCGGAAAATGCTGAGGCGGCTGGGGGTGGGCGCGGTTCGAAGGCGGAAACCTTCGCGGACGCCTTCGACGTCGGCACAGCGCGGCGGACGCGGGTTGCGGCGCTGGCGGGCCGCGCGAGCTGAGCCGAACTGGGCCGGGTGTGCGCTGCTGCTGGGCTGCGAGCGAGAGGGGAAACTAAACGGGCCGAAAGAGATCAAGGGCCAAACCTAGACTTGCTGAAAATTAAACAAAACACCATTCAAACTAAATTCGAATTCAACCAAAATTAAATTCAAACACTCAAATAAAATGCAGCAGCATGAATGCAACAATTCAAGGCTAAGTTCATTAATTATTTTGGAAAAACATTTTTAACATCCGATTAATTCGATAAATTGCTAGAAAATCCAAGCAAGGTAATTCGCTGTCGATCCACGGATTAATAAACCTTGGGGAATACACTAGGGGAAGAGCTACAATGATCCGTGCGCTTGCGGTGGATCTTGGCGTGCGTTTACGCCACCAACAAGCTCCCTTTTAACAATTTCTGTAACGTCTCCCTTTTTTAGTGTCTCTTAATGTGAAGGTATAAAAAAAAGGGTCTTAAACTCTACTCCTACTAGTTACACACGCCTACGCGTACTTAATACTTGACCCCTAGAAATAAGGCTGACTACCACAAGCCATATTTGCAAAGGAAAAAACTGAAAATATGTGTTGACGTAAATTATGGTCAACACACCGAATTGCGCTAGTTCACGCGTAGAAACATCACCTCGCAACGACCGCCAAGGGCGGTTCAACCGGCCTGCAAAGGCGGTCTGACCGGTCTTGGTGCGAAGTGCGAAAAAGCCTAAGAACGCCGGCTCGGGAGGGACCCCGACCGGAGCTAGCGCACGTAGGGTTGTTCTGAGATCGGAGGCACTCAGAACGCCTTCAAACCGCCGTAGAGACGAAGGAAGAACAACACGAGATTGGAAAAAAGCTAGGTTTGCGAATAAAAGTAAAAAGATAAATGTTCGAATTGGTTGGGTTAGAACTCAATCGGCCACGACCCTTATATTTATAGGTGGGAAGGTCTTGTCCGGAAGGAAAATTCTCGGAGGATTCGTAATCAACCTCGAATTCCCTAAACTACTCGGACTCGGCACAAAAGCCGGTCGAACGCCCCGGATAGCGGTTCAACCCGCCCTTGCCTTGTTCGAGCCTGCTACAGGGCCATATGCGGTCTAACCGCCTTTGAATAAGGTTAGGACCGGTCTTGCCTAGCCGACTCACCAAGTGCCAATTTGACCGTCACATATGCCCCCTGTTTTCTAATAAAGCTTGCATAGTAGAAAACATATTAAACAGAAATAAGACTAAGGGCGACGAAAACCATAAGAATCGCCGGCCATTTGCACTAAGGGCGATATCAACTATACCGGCCTCCTCATCTTCAAGCTTCTTGCCATACACTAGGATAATATGTCTTCAAGTATCTTCCATTAAGCGCCCTTGGTAACATGTACCCCTGCATCGTCTCGACCATATAAGAATTTCCCGAGCATACCTTTGTAACTTTATATGGCCCTTCCCAACTTGGAGACCATTTGCCAAACTTATTGCTCTTCGTTCCTATAGGTAGAATTGTTTTCCAAACCATATCACCGACTTGAAAAGACTTGCCCTTTACCTTCTTGTTATAAGCCCTAGCAACTCGAATCTTGTCCTTCTCTATTTCTCTCAATGCTTCCAATCGCTTATCGGTCACTCATCAATATTGTCCATCATCAAACTATGATAATCGACAGCACTAAGATCGTTTTGTTTTGCCAACCGATATGCTCTAAGATTCACTTCAACCGGCAAAACAGCTTCTTGACCATAAACAAGCTCAAAAGGAGTGACCTTAGTAGCACCATGTCTAGATATACGATGAGCCCATAAAGCTTCAGACAAAACTTCATGCCATCTTTTAGGATATCTTCTATTTCTTCTTGATGAGTTTAATCAATATTTGTTGCTAGACTCGGCTTGACCATTAGCTTGAGCATAATATGGAGATGAATTGGCAATTTAATACCATAAGATTCAACAACCTCACGCACCTCTTTAGATATGAACGAAGTTCCTGATCCGTGGTAAAGTTTTAGGAATCCCAAATCTATGTATAATATGCTCCGATGATAAACTCAATTACCTCCCGATGTGTCATATTTTTGAGAGGAATAGCTTCGGACCATTAGTGAAATATCAGTGGCCACCAATACAAAACAATGTCCTTTCGATGATGAAGGATGAATTTTCCCAACAAGTCAACGCCCATCCTCGAAACGGCCATGGTTTAATAATAGGATGCATCAACGCAGCTGGAACCATCTGAATATCACCAAATCTTTGACACTCTTCACACCCTTTGTAGTATCTATAACAATCGGCTATCATGCTAGGCCAATAAAAACAAGCCCGCCTAAGAAGCCACTTCATCTTAGGAGCCGACTGATGAGTACCACAAATACCTTCATGTACTTCCGCCATAGCCAATCTAGCTTGATCAGAATTTAGACATTTCAACAATAAATCTTCAGCCGTCCGACGATATAACTCACCATCAACCAAAATAAATTTAAACGCCCATCGTCGGACTTTCCTGTCAACAACACGTCCAGGATTTTGCAAATAATCAATAAGAGGTTTTCTCCAATCATCTACCTCCTTTTCTCCTTTATTAGAATTAATTTCAACCGAAATAGATTTATCAGCAGATATAGCGGTCAGACCGCTTCCAGGAGCGGTTAGACCGGCCAGGGCGGTTGGACCGATCCCCAAGAGCGGTGTGACCGGTCCGGCCGCAGTGTAACACCCGTCTCTGGAATACGTCGGCTTTCGTTCATAAAAATTTCTTTTCTGAACATTATAACCAGACGCTTGCTGAGCCAGAGCATTAGCACTAGGATTTTCTTCACGTGGTACATGATGTATAGTAAATTCATCAAAGGAAGATATAATGTCCAAGCATTTATCAAGATACATATTCAAATGACCACTTAAACATTGACATACCTTAGATACTTGCTGTACCACCAGTAAAGAATCACCATAAGCTTCAACATGTTTTACTCCCATCTCACACAAAATTTCTAATCCGAACAATAAAGCTTCATATTCGGTTTGGTTATTTGTGCAATCATGTTCTAGTCGGCTAAGAGCTTCAAAAATAGCACCATTTGGTGATATAAAAATAACACCAACACCACATCCACTTTTGCAAACCGACCCATCAAAATGTAACTTCCAAGGAGTAAAAGTAATATAACCGACATCTAAATCAATATCATTATCAATACTATGTTCCACAATAAAGTCGGCTACAACTTGCCCTTTCATAGATTTTAAAGGCTCACAAATTAAATCATACTCAATGAGAGCATAAGCCCATTTGCCGACTCTACCGCTTAGAATTGGTCTATGCAACATATATTTAACTATGTCGGTTTGACAAGCTACTATGCAAGTACTTGGTAATAAATAATGCCTCAATTTAGTGCAAGCATAGTACAAGGATAAACATAACTTTTCAATAAAAATATACCTTGTCTCGGCGTCCAATAATCTCCTACTCACATAAGAAATAATATGCTCCTTGCCTTCGGTTTCTTGAATTAAAACAGCACCAATAACATGATCTTCAGCAGCCACATATAATTTGAATGGAACTCCCTTCTTGGCGCCCGGAGTACCGGCGGTGAAGACAAATAAAATTTAATCTTTTCAAACGCTTCTTGCTGTTTTGCCCCCCAAGTGAACTCATCATCATTCTTTAACCGAAGAATAGGAGTAAAAGCATTCACCTTCCCAGACAAGTTGCAAATAAACCTTCTAAATAATTAACTTTGCCCAAGAACTTTTGCAAATCCTTTTTACGACTGGCCTGGAATGTAGCAACAGTCAGAGCATTCCACTTATGAACATATGGATGAGTTACATAATACTCATCAACAAAGTTAAGTATTGCATAGGACAGCACTATTAAGAATTTAGCGTTCAAGAATTTCGGATGACAAAAGCGCTGATGAATAATTTCTTCTTCAAAGGATCTTTTTTTTTACCATCAAGAATTAATTGCCTCTATGTACATGCAATGTTGAACTACTAGTGACTGATCCTTAGCATATTTAAGGAGATGGAAAGACAAGTAAAAGGACACTAAACAACATTTCCCATAGTAAAAAGTTTTAAATTAACTTAGTTCTTCAACGGACCAGGTTTACTTCCCTGCTATATTTTGTCCTGTGCACATTATTATATGATATTGGATCTGATACAAAATAAAACAATCTGCACAGATGTGAAACTAACATGAACATTCCACCAAAATAGCCTTTTCTACATTAAATTAGAACCACAAAATTCCTAGCTGGATAGCAGCACTAAAGAGAGGTAGCATAGTTGCCTTTGTAACACATGGATGAATCATGTATCACATATGTGAATTCTAGCAGAAATAGGAGACCAGAGTAATCAGAACATACTATGTCAGAAGTGATCAGAAGTGTTGGTGATTGTCTTCTTTCTGATAATCAGCAATGTTCAATCTAGACATGATAGCATCAGCCTGAAAGGCATTAAAGTGGTTAGCTCGGTGCAGGGTCAAAAAAAAAAAAAAAACAGAGAGGAACAAAATAGTGGCGGAAGCAATATCACAAAATAACATGTCTATTCTCCAATAAGAAAAATAATATGGCAATCCTTTTGTTTTTGTAACTAAAAAATTGATACCAAAATATCATCCACTCACCACCAGTTGCTATTTATTGTCATAGGAATATGCAATTAGCAAAAATGATGAATAGAATGGACTAATCTGTCTAATAGAGAATTGGAGATCATCTTAAGGTAAATGAGGAAATAGAAGAACATCATGAACGGCGCATATATGTCTCAAGGGTACTGTCCTATTTCATGGTCACTACACTCTCTAGACGCCAAACTTTATGCAGTCCTTGGAATGTAGTCTACTCAATATCTTAGTTCTTGAAAAGTTTGCCAAATAATGCACTCTCAAGCAAGCTATGAAGTGCCATTTGCCATACATGGAGCCATGATTTTGTCCATTTCCTATTGGGTAAGTTGGAATGCAATAACATTTACCATTTCCTATTTGTCTATCATAATATCCTTTTTATGATGCTTATTCTGATAGAAAGGGCTTTTTCCTAGCTCCTGGCAAACATAAAAAAATACCATCTCCTTAAATTTCACTAGGGTCAACAAAAAAGGGGAAAAACGAATGCAAGTTTCTATTCTAGTATGTTCCACAAACATCAACGTAAGGACATTGCAATATAACTGCAGCAACAGGCCACACATTTATGACCATACAAAACATCGCATGGAGAACTGAATGGAACTTTTGTACAGTACTGAATCTACCAGAGGAGAGAAAAAAAAAAGCAGGGAAATTCGCGCCTACCTTGGCCTCCGCGAGGACCATCACCAGGTCGTCAGGATTCTCCCTCCTGATGCTCTTCTCGTCGATATCCGCAGTCTGAAACCACATGAAGAGGAAAACAAATCTCATCAGCACTTTGCCGGCAGAACCAGAGCACCAGGAGTAGACAACAAGGAACAGAACGACGACCCACCATGACTTGGAACTCGAGCCCCATCTTCTCGAGGATGTTCTTCCGCGCCACGGACGACGACCCCAGGATCAGCTGCGACGGGACGAAGCCGACGGCGGTCAGAACGAGCGGAGGAAGAGGGGGCTGTTGCTAGGAATTGAAATCGGTGAGGGCGAACCTTGAAGTGCTGCGGGGTGGCCGGGGAGGAGGAGGATCCCGTGGCCATGGGCGAGGAGCTCGTAGCGCGCGGTGAGGCGAGGGGCGCGGGCCGGCGGTGCCGCGGCGGCGGCGGCGTCGACGGGTTTCCGAAAATGCGGGGACGGCGCTGCGGGGAACAGAGGGCGGCAGCCGCAAGGCAAGAAGATATTGCCATGCTGGAATGGAATCGGGTGCGGCGAAAATTGCAGCTACGTCCCCGACTCCCCGTATTCTTTCTTTGCATTGCCATTGCAAGTTTGCAACTATTTTACCGACTGCAATTTCTACATATTGCTAAAAAATACTGCAATTTCTACATTTTTGAATTTTGGTGAATCCACGAAATGAAACCATGATATATCATCTAAAAATTACCCCCTATTTTTTAGCATGATGCAATTAGAACGAAGTAATTTATCTATAATAAAATGTATATAACACTTCATTTGTTAGTTTGTCATAAACATTAATGGAGAGAATGTATGTGCAAAATTCTTACGAGGATGAGGAAAGAAGAAAAAGAAGGGAGAGGAGGAGGAAGAAGAAAGGAAGAAATGGCTTGTTTAGTTCGCGCATAAATTTTTGGAAAAAATCCAAATTACTTCTCTCAAGTATAAGAAAAGTCCAGATAACCCCTTAAAGTATGTTTTGATTCAATTCCCCATAAACTATAACATTTGGTTCAAATTACCCCCTAATATGATTTGTCTTTTTTGTTTCTTCATACACGAGTGGAATTTTGAGCTCAACTTTTACAGGGTGGTAGTTAACATCATAATGTATATTAAAAAATATATTATAATTTTTGTCATATTTTTCACATAACTTTGTTCTCGATCATTAATTTTATAAAATATCCTACTGTATGAAAATAATGATAAAAAAATCATGATGTTTTTTTTAACATGTGTTATGATATGTTATCAACTCACAAAATTCGAACTCAAAATTTCACTTGTACATAGAGAAATAAAAAAGACAAATTGTATTAAGGGGTAAGTTGAACCAAATGTCATAATTTAGGGGGTAAATTGAACCAAAATACTTTAGGGGGTTATCCGTACTTTTATACTTAAGGGGTATTTTGGACTTTTTCCATTAATTTCACTCATCACATCAATGGGAATCTTATATACTCCGTACATGGAGTATTAAATGTGGACGAAAAAGAACTCATTACATGAATTGAGTGTATTTCGCGAGACGAATCTAATGAGCCTATTTCTATGATTTCAACAGTGATGCTATTGTAACCATCCGCTAATCATGGTTTAATTACCCTCACTAGATTCGTCTCACGATCTATAAGACAAATCTGTAATTAGTTTTGTTGATAGTCCACATTTACTGCTTCTACACATAAGAATTTTGCAAAATGGAACTGAACATGGCCAAAGAAGGGAAAAAAAAAAAAAAAAATACCTCTAATTTGCAATCCTAACTTCGCCACTGGTTCAGAGTATTATATAAACGAAACAGGGAAATAGTACTTTGATTGTCGGTGCCGGAACCCAACGGGGGTCCAAACACCTGCAGAAAGGTGCGTTGTGTCCCGTCTCTCGATGGTCGATGCAAGGGCAACACGATGACACGAGGTTTATCCTGGTTCCGATCTTCCGATCGTACGTCCAGCAGGGTGTGCTTGCGCACTATATTGCCTTGCACCGGGGGTGCTCGTAGTAGGGGAGCTACAAGCTTGGCGGGAGAGGAGGATGAGCCCCCAGGTCCCTTAGAGCAAGTGAGAGTTGCGTTATTTAGTGAACTTGGTGGTCAATGAACGAGTGGGTGTGTCTGGTGTCTAGAGTATTCGTCCCCGTTTCTAGGGGCTACCTCCTCCTTTTATAGTCCAAAGAGGGACAGTTACAAACAGTGAAAGTACAGTACTTGTTACAGTGGCAGCGTATGATGAGGTATGGTCGCAGGCGTGGCTCCTGTCCTGGCTCGCGTTGTCGGATTATACGACTTCCTGGCGTATGGAGCTCTGGCGCATGACGTGGCGTCCCCTGTTCATGACGCATGCTTCCTGTGCTCCTGATTTTATGGGCTGGCGTCGTGCGTCATCATCGATGCAGTAGGGTCGTGCATCCGTTCGAGGGTTCCCATGCCCGTTCGAGAGGTTCCCGTACCGGAGTTGGTGTAACAGGGGAGCGTGACCAGGCACAGGCCTGTCACGCCGCACAGGTCCGTGACACTGCACAGGTCTGTCGCGCTGCACAGCTTCGAGGATGACCGCACGGTGTCGAGGATGACCGCACGGTGTCAGGAGTTGGCGGAGATGACCGGGGATGGGCAGGGATCCGTCGCTTGACTTCCGCGTCCAAAGCTGTACAGAGCATTAAATGCTTTTGTCCATGGGGCAGGTGAACCGTCAGCGGGCCCCACGAGCGAGGGGAAGCCGCGAGCGAGGCGGAGATGGGTGTCGAGGGCGGCCTCCAGGCCTCGAGCGAGGGGCCCTCAAGCGAGGCGGAGTTCCGATTCGCTCGAGGGGTGCTGGGCACCCTCGAGCCTGACCAGGATTGGAGCTGCCCTGCCTAACTCTTGCTGAGTTTATTAGTTCCAGTGCTTAGTTGGTGATTTATCGTCGTCCTAGGGCCTCCTTTAGGATTGGCACCGACAGTAGCCCCAAGGCAATGCATGGTGAATTTCAGACCAGCATGGGTTAGTTGTTCTTTCTAGAGGTCTAGTGCTTTGAGATTACTTTCTTGGCGGATGAGAGTACCTCTCCGCGGGGGCACGCTAGCGCACCCGCGGGTGTAGCCCCCGAGGCCTTGGAGGAAGTGAATTGCATCGTCCAAGGTCTTGTTCCTGTGGTACTGATGAGCTTCGAGGGGGCCCTCGCGATCGGATCTTACCTGCGTGGTTCGTCCTTCGTGGACTGAACCCTGATTCGGCCGATTTCGAGAGACCTTTGACTATGAGTTTCGACCCTCGTCGCCCCGTCACGGGAGGAGGGGGGACACAGTTCCATGCTACCCATGAGCGGGGCCGCGAGCCATGGACGTGTCGGTGAGCTGTTAGCGGGTGGTTCAAGTGGACGTCCGCGCCCCGTTCGTTGAGGTCGGCTCGTGGTCCGGAGACACGTCTCATACTATACAAGCTTACGAAGGCACGCCAGGTGAGGCTCGATCCCGTTCGTTAGGATCGAGGGCTCGATGCGCTCCCTCGTTGGGATCCTCCAACTGGCCTCCTTTGTTCAGCCTTGAACGCGATCAGGGCACCCTCGAGCCTCGAGGCCTTTGTTCGAGGTTGAGCGTGTTCGTAGCGTGCCCCGTTCGCCCCTTACTCTGTTAATCTGGAGAGCCTGTTGAAACTCTCGACGAGAGCCAGGCTTCGACCCCCCTGATTAGTAGGGCTCGGGCGGTATATGCCTTGCCTGTGGAGGCGCCGAGCAAGGGAATATTCCGTTGGCGGTTTTGACGGGGCGGGATCGTGGCCAACGTGCGCGGCCAGGGCGCAGTGGCGCGCCTTTTTAGGCGAGTGCGGCACTGACGGGGCGGTTGGATTAGACGTGCTACAAGACTTTACGACGCCTCGGGCGGCCACAGTCATAATTGTACCTTTACTCGGTCCACCACGCTTGCGGGGTCCACTTGTCGGCGACAGGGTTAAGCGCGGAATTAAACGCGTGCCCGCAGCCGCGCTTACCCGCGGCCCGGTAAGTTTATCGATAAATACGGGGAGAGGAGGGGTCAGTTTCCCTTACCTTAGCCCAGATTTTCGTTCTCTCCGCCTCTTCGTCTTTGCCGACCCTCGAGAGCTCAGATCCAATCCATCTCCACCTCTTCACCCTTCGCCATGGTGACCCTGAGGGAAGCCGCCACAGTGGAGCCCGTCCACCGCCGACAAGCACTACCTGGAGTCGCTCTCGCGAAGGTTTGCTCCCCAAGATCTCCACCGCCGGCCCAGCCAGAGTGGATCGCGCCGCCGTCGTCGCACAGGGTGCCGGCCCCACCCCCGGTCTTACATCGTGAGCTTGGCTCGCTTGCACGAGCGCAGGGTTCGGGTCTCCCCCCCGGGGAATTCATCCGCGCTCTGTGCGCGTACTACGGGTGGGAGCTCCACAACTTCGCCCCCAATGCCATCTCTCAGCGGCTGTGTTCGTCGCGGTGTGCGAGGGATTCTTAGGAGTCCCGGCGCATTGGGACCTGTGGATTCATCTGTTCCGCGCCGAGCTCTACACCCTGCCACTGAGTCGAAGGGGGTGCGGAGACTCGTTCGTGCCGGCAATGCGTATGTTCCAGGTGCAGGAGGGGAGGAAGGATCTCTACATCCCCACCACCATGGCGTCCAACAACGCGGAGTGGGACAAGGCGTGGTTCTATCTGCGTAACGACGGCAACCTCCTCCCCACCTACACCGACAAAATCGTGGGGGAGAAGCCGCAGGCATGGAGCTGGGGGGTATCTCCCCGGTCTCGCCAAGATATGCCTCAAGATCTTCACCGCGGCGCTCCAATCCCTGGCGAGGAGGGGGCTGAAACGCCGCCGCCGTCATCGCCAACTTCCACCAGCGGCGGGTGGTTCCTCTTATGGAGAGGAGGCTGCCCACTACGAGCTGACGCCGCAGGCTCCCTTCGAGGGCTCGAGGATGATGCAGGAGCCGATCTCGCCCGAGGAGGCGGCCCAGCGGGCGCGGCGCGCAGTGGACAGCACCAAGATGGTGGTCGAGGACGATGTCCTCTGGGCCATCAAGATGCGCCACGACGAGGGCTACCTTTCCTTCGTAAGTGTCTTTCTTCTTTTTCCGATCCGTCTTCCGCTCGTATCGAGTTCCTGAACGCATAGCGTCATGTTTTCAGGGGCTGACCCGTAAAGGGCACTGATCGCCTCCCCCTCTCCCCCAGGTTCGCGCAGCCAACCGTCTGAACACCGAGCGGCAGAAGGCGCACAAGGATGCGGAGAAAGAAACGCGCCTCCGGAAGCAGCGGCGGAGGGACGAGCATCAGAAGGAGAACCGGAGGCGGGAGAGGGAGGGCCTTTCCCCGCTGCCGACCCCTGATAGCACGCCCGAGCCGGAGGAAGACGACTCGTCTGACGACGAGGCTCCCCTCGAGCCGGTGATGGTGGCGCGCATCGCTGACGCGCCCCCGCTCGCGGCCGTGACGCCAGAGGATGACGCAGGCGCGTCGGGCGTTCTTGTCCCAGCGCCTGCCCCGCCGGCGGGCGTTGGGGTCGCCGGTGAGCAGGCCCCCGCGTCCGGGGTACGGCCGCCCTCGCGCCGCTCCCAGAAGCGGAAGCTCAAGGGCGTCAACCGGTAAGAATCGTATCACTCTTCAAAGGTTCGATTAGTTGAGGTTCTTGCAGATGCGCTGACATTTCTTGTTTGTTGCTTAGCGGGACAGCCCTCTCCTGCCGCCCCTACGCTTGCTCCCGTGAAGGCCCTCAAGACGAGGGCTCACTCGACAACCCCACACCGAGGCCGCACCCTTGCGTACGACGCTCGAGACTGAGGCCTCGATCGTGGCCAGCTACGAGGCGGCCATGGCCAGGGGGGTCGAGCGAGCGCGGCAGGAGCTCGGCCTTGGAGCGGCCGCTGAGGGGCGGGAGTCGGGCCCTGTCGGAGTTGCAGGGCAGAGCACCGGGAGAGCCTACAGGCCCAAGCGCCGAGGTGGAGGGAACGCGTGCTCGAGAACGAGGTGATCTACGTCCTCGCCGATGATGAAGAGCGGCGCCGGGGTTCGAGCCCCCGTTCGAGGTGCAGGCGCTCCACTCTGCCAGTGCGGCGCCCCCGCTCGGGTTGGGGGTGCCGTCGCGGAAGGAACTTCTGCGCCGGTGGAGGTTGCCGCAGCGGCGGTTCTGGCGCGGCCACGGGCCCGACCGCGCCTCCGAGTTTGGAGGTGGTCGAGGGTCATGGCGTCCCCGCAACGCTGGCGCTAGCGCGAGCAGGGGCGTCCGAAGCACTCTTGGGCTGGATCGCCCCGGGGTCCCGGCTGAGCTCGTTGCCATGGCGGAGAGCGAGAACCAGCTGTGGCTGGAGCATCACCAGCTCGGCACCAACATCCAGAACGCTCTCTCCGCCGCGCTCGAGGTTCACCGAAACAGGGGACTCCAGCTGCACGAGGTGAGTCTGTGCCCTTTTCCTTGGCGGTTTGATTCTTCGCTTCGCGTCTTAGTTCACGTTATCCCCTTTTGCCAGCACTTCGAGACCTGGCGGCGTCCAAGGTCTCCTACATCACCGACCAGCATGCCTACATCCACAAGCTGGAACGGAGGAACGCCGAGCTGAGCTCTGACGTGGATCAGGCCCGCGCCGTGATGCACGACATGTCAGTCGACGCCCGCGCGCGTGGTGACTCCTTGGGCCGCGCGGAGAGGGAGCGCGACGCTCTGCGTTCGACGGCTGTGGAGAGGGCCCTCGAGGTGGAGCGCCTGAGCGCTCTCCTGCGGGAGAGGGATGCCTCCCTTGCCGCGGCGCAGGCCTCCCTTCGTCAGCAGCACGAGGCGGCCGCTGCGACCGAGGCCCAAGTCCTCGAGTACAGCGTTGCTCTCGAAGCGCTGCGGTCCACGGCCCAAGAACAAGGGGCTTCGTTGGCGGTCTTGCAGGGGGAGTCAGGCGCGGTCCGCGCGCGATGGTCCGCAGAGAAGGAGCGGGCAGAAGGTAAGCTTCGAGCCTCTGCGTAACCTTCCCATTCTTGCCTAACCCACACTGGTCCTATTGCTGAGGATCCCTTTCCTTTTTAATTTATCCTAGGCTTGCAAGCGGCCGTGGCGGACTCGCAGGCCAGGGCGAAGGCGGTGGAGGTCGCTTACCGCGTCCTCGCAGCAGGAGCTCGAGGAGCTACGAGAGGCCGCCGCCGCGGTGTGCTTGGAGTTCGAGGAGGACGGCGCCCAGTCTGGCAGTTCGTTGGCCAGCCGCCTGAGGTCTCTGGGCCGACCGCGTCATGGGGCGGGTGAAGAACGCGTTCCTCCTCGGCATCCGCAAGGCTCTTGGCGTGGTGTCGACGCACTACCTTGTCCAGCTCGACGCGCTGGTGACGGGCTACGTCGTCGCTGAGGGCCTCGACGATGATGCTGCGGTGGCCGCGGTCGAGCAGGCTGACGCCAATGTTGCAGAGACGGCCGCCGCACTCACCACGCTTTTGCTGACGAGATCCTCCCCGGTTCAGGCGAGGGCGACGACGAAACCTCCCCAGAGGGCACCGTCGACGGGGATGGCGCTTGAAGAACTTTGCCTGTGATGGTGCCTGCGAGGCGAATTTGTAATAGGTTAGGAATCTTATGTTTTAAATTCGTGGATGTTTGAGAATTTCAGCATCGTGTTTGATTGCATTTAAATTCGTTATGTTTTACTGTCATTTTGGTTGTGTGCCTCGAAAGGAATTCGACCGGGTTAGACTATCTCCCTGCGCACAGGGGGGCTTGGACTGCTTCGAGCCCAAGGGTGTCGATGGGGGACGCCGTATCCCGGAGGCGTAGGCTTTCCCTCGACACCGACACTCTTGGACCTCAAGCGGCCGCACCCTGCCCCTCCGCGAGTAGCTTAGGTTCGAGGGTGACGTAGGGGGACGCCGTATCCCGGAGGCGTAAGCTATCCCACGACATCGCCACCCCTTTGCCTTAGCCATCGATGCCCAACCTCGTTGCTTCTTCGTACACACAACCGAAACATGACAAAGCGACGAAAATTTGTAGAAAATTGTGAGAAGAAACGAGTGGCGAGAGGTGGAGCGTTTATTCCCCAGGGTAGTGTGCCCTGTGGTAGCCCCCGAGGGAGTTTTTGTCTTCGCGCGGGGCGAAGAAAGAATCTCCCTGCCTCGTGCGTGAAAAGTCATGATCGAAATGATGGAGAGATGGAGCGTCGAAGAAACCGTAGGGTAGAAGGGTAGCTTAGCTTTTTTGTCGGAGCAGCGCAGGTGACGTGACGGGTGCATGGCTCCACTGCCCCGGCGCAGGTGACATGACGGGTGCATGGCTCCGCTGCCTCGTCCCGTCACTGGCGCGCCACTGTCAGCGTGCAGAGCGTTCAGCGAGGGCTGCGGTCTCGACTTGCGTGCAGCTCGCTGAGCGGTGGCGTGCAGCGAGGGCTGCGGCCTCGACTTGCGTGCAGCTCGCTGAGCGGGTGGCGTGCAGCGAGGGCTGCGGCCTCGACTTGTGTGCAGCTCGCTGAGCGGTGGCGTGCTGCTGCCTTTGATGCCATCCGCCCCACCTTTTTGACGAAAATAGTAGCCTCGTGACCTTGGCCGTAGTGCACGTCTCTGTCAGTTCGCCACGCGTCGAGCGTGTTTCTTTCCCTGAGGGGTGCCCGCCTCTGCCGTGCTGTCACGCACCGTCCTCTCGTCAGGGGGCCCCGTTGGGGGTCCGTCCTATGAGTAAGGCGCGTGGGACAGCTCTGCGCAGAGGGCCAGGCGCACGCTGCAGAGCGGGTCAGAGCGTGGGTGCTATAAATAGGCTCGACAACGGTGGTAGGGATCGCAAGCGTTGTAAACCTTCCACGAGTACAATGGGTTTAGAATTAGGAATGGTGGGGTGGGGCGGAGCTCGCCCTCCTGACTTAGTTCGAGGGTGGGCGGAGCTTTGGTGTTAGAAGAATGCTAGCGAAGGGGGAGGCAAATGAAGGAGAAAAGGTTGCCGGCCGCATCTGCCTCGTTGGCAACCGCTGCATCATCTTCCAGCTCAGGCTGGTTGATGTTTGGACGGCGGTTGCCCCCGTCGGGAACCGGTGCCTCGTCTTCCAGCTCGAGCTGGACGACGCTTAGGCGATGGTTGAACGAGGCAGGTGCTCTGGTCACCGTCCATGGCGTCCGGTGGCAGCGCGCTTTGGTGGCAGAGTGGTCTTGCTTCCGGGTGCGTGCCACGTCCTTATAGGTGGGCGTCGCAGCCGACGTTGCGCCGCTCATGCCCTCGCCATGTTGGTGAAGGTCGCTTCGCCAACCGGGGCGCGCGCGGCGACCTGGAGGTCGACGAGGTTCTTCGAATCGTCGCTGCGCCAGCCGTGGAGTACTCCCCGTTTGCCTCGGCGTATGTGGCAATGCTGATGTTAGAAGAAAACTAGCGACGTTCCTAGCCGGTCTAGGGTCGCCACTGTTAAGAAATGGGCATGGCCACATATGTCTTTCGGCCGCAAAGGAGCGGCTTTGTATCTGGTTTATTGTACACGACCGTTCGCCGGTCATGCGTGTAATGGCAATAAAGAGCTTCCTTCATCCATTCGAGGGGCGTTACGCCTTTCTCTCCGCGAGACAAGCGATGATCCCGACATTTCAAACTGTACACGAGCTTTATTATTATAGAGTCGCACGAACTAGTACACGGGTAAGCATGAGGAGCTTAGGGGTAGAAACGACGTAGTTGCTGGATGTTCCAGGCGTTAGTGAAGACTTCGCCCTTTTCGTTGGCTAGCTTGTACGTGCCCAGTTTCAGGACCTCGGCGATGATGTAGGGGCCTTCCCACGGGGGGATGAACTTGTGGCGCCCTCGAGTGTCTTGTCGCAGCCTGAGGACCAGATCCCCCTTATTGAAGTCTCGACGTCGCACCTTCCGCGCTTGGTACTGGCGGAGCGTTTGTTGATATCTTGCCGAGTTCAATAGCGCAACGTCGCGCGCCTCGTCTACGCAGTCGAGGGAGTCTCGCCGGGCTTGTTGGTTCGCTTCCTCTTGATACGCCCTGAGCCTTGGGGACCCGTACTCCAGATCCGTGGGCAGGATTGCCTCAGCACCGTGCACTAGAAAGAACGGGGTGAAACCCGTGGCTCTGCTTGGGGTCGTTCTGAGGCTCCACACGACCGAGGGCACTTCGTCGACACACTTGCGGCCAAACTTGTTCACCTTGTTGAAGATCCTCGACTTTAATCCCTGCAATATCATGCCGTTGGCACGTTCTACCTGGCCGTTTGTTTGGGGGTGCGCCACGGCCGACCAATCCACGCGGATGTGGTTGCGGTCGCAGAACTCCAGGAACTTCTTGCCGGTGAACTGAGTGCCGTTGTCGGTGATTATTGAGTTCGGCACCCCAAATCTGTGGATTATGTCGTCGAAGAACTGTACCGCTTGCTCAGATCGAATGTTAGTGATGGGCCGGACCTCGATCCATTTCGAGAACTTGTCGATAGCGACCAACAAGTGGGTGAAGCCCCCGGGCGCTTTTGGCAATGGTCCCACGAGATCCAATCCCCACACGACGAAGGGCCATGTGATTGGGATGGTTTGTAGCTCATGCGCCGGGAGGTGTGTCTTGCGGGCGTAGAACTGGCACCCTTCACAGGTACGCACGACCTCTATCGCGTCGGCAACCGCCGTGGGCCAATAGAAACCTTGTCGGAAGGCATTGCCCACGAGGGTTCGGGCCGCCGCGTGATGCCCGCATGTTCCTGCGTGAATGTCTCGTATCAACCGCCGCCCTGCGGGAACGGGGAGGCAGCGTAGCATCACCCCAGAAGAGCTGCGCTTGTACAGCTCGCCATCGATCATGGCGAATGACTTTGCTCGTCTGGCGATGCGCCGCGCCTCGGTCCGATCCGAGGGTAGCGTGCCGCCGTCGATCCAATCTATGTACTGGCGTCGCCAGTCTTGCGGGGCCGGGGATTCGTCTATTTCCATCACCTCTTGCTCGTCAGGTGGAGGACTCTCGATGCCTTCTGTCGAGGGATCCTCATCCATTGGCTCAATACGAGCCTCCCTCGAGGGTGCTTGTGACGTCGTATCCGGACGCTGGGGCTCGATGGAGGGTCTCGAGCAGTCGCGGGCGAAGACGTTCGGGGGGACCGTGATTCGCCCCGACGCAATCTTCGCCAACTCGTCCGCTTCTTCGTTGTACTTGCGCGTGATGTGGTTGAGCTCGAGGCTGAGGAATTTGTCTTCGAGGCATCGTACTGCGTGGCAGTATGCTTCCATCTTCTCGTCGTGGCAGTTCGAGTTCTTCATTACTTGGTCCACGACTAACTGCGAGTCCCCTCTAACATCGAGGCGCTTGATGCCCAGCTCGAGGGCAATACGGAGCCCACTGAGGAAGCAGGGAAATGCAGCCGCACCGCATAGCGCATGTGTTCTCCGCGCGGTGAGATGAAGTGAAGCCTCGCCCCCGCTCCGGTCTTCATCACGGATCCATCGAAGTACATGGTCCAACACTCTGCCTGTATCTGGGGCGGGGATAGTTGAACGTCCGTCCACTCGGCGACGAAATCCGCGAGAACTTGAGACTTGATGGCTTTACGAGGTGCATACGTGAGCGTTTCGCCCATTAGTTCCACCGACCATTTGATAATCCTCCCAGATGCGTCCTGGTTGCGGACTATCTCCCCCAAAGGGAACGACGAGACCACGGTCACCGGATGTGCCTCAAAGTAATGCCTCAGCTTTCTTCGAGCCAGCACAATCACGTACAACAGCTTTTGGATCTGTGGGTACCACGTCTTGGTTTCCGACAACACTTCGCTGATATAGTACACGGGCCGTTGTACCGGCAGAGCATGGCCTTCTTCTTCTCTCTCTACTACGATGACCGTGCTAACCACTTGGGTTGTTGCAGCTACGTATAGATAGAGTGTTTCTCCATCCCTTGGTTGCGTAAGGATGGGCGAGCTTGAGAGCGATGCGATGAGCTTGTCGAGGGCTTCCTGTGCCTTTGGGGTCCAGGAGAAGCGTTCGTGCTTTCTCAGGAGCCGGTACAGAGGTAAACCCTTTTCCCCTAATCGAGATATAAAGCGACTCAGCGACGCTAAGCATCCCAGGACTCGTTGGACTCCTTTCAGGTCTCGGATTGGGCCCATCCGCTCGAGAGCAGCGACTTTCTCGGGGTTGGGTTCAATGCCTCGCTGGGAGACTATGAAACCCAACAACATGCCGCGCGGCACTCCGAAAACGCACTTATCCGGATTGAGCTTCACACCGGCGGCCCGGAGAGCCTCGAAAGCAGTACGTAAGTCGTCGACCAAGTTGTCCGCCTTCTTGGTTTTTACGACGATATCGTCGACATATGCTTCCACGGTGCGCCCGATCTGGTCTCCGAAGACCCGAAGCATACATCGCTGATACGTGGCTCCCGCGTTTCGAAGCCCAAATGGCATCGTAGTGTAGCAGTATATGCCGAAGGGGGTAATGAAAGAAGTCGCGAGTTGGTCGGATTCTTTCATTTTTATTTGGTGATAACCGGAATACGCATCAAGGAAGCAGAGGAGTTCACACCCCGCGGTGGAATCTACAATTTGATCGATTCGTGGCAAAGGAAAAGGAACCTTGGGACATGCTTTATTTAAACAAGTGTAGTCCACACACATCCGCCATTTCCCATTCTTTTTCATAACTAATACAGGGTTAGCTAGCCACACGGGATGGAAAACCTCCTTGATGAATCCGGCCTCCAAGAGCTTGCGCAGCTCCTCTCCAATCGCTCGACGCTTCTGTTCGTCAAAGCGTCGAAGACGTTGGCACACCGGCCTGGAGTTGGGCTGGATATCAAGGGAGTGCTCGGCAACCTCCCTCGGTATGCCGAGCATATCCGAGGGACTCCACGCGAAGATGTCGGCGTTGGCGCGGAGGAAGTCGACGAGCACCACTTCCTATTTGCGATCGAGGGTAGAGCTGACCTTCAACACCCTGCCGTCAGGGTCGTTGGGGTTGAGGGGCACGTCCTTGGTCTGCTCGGCTGGCTCGAAGCTGCCAACATGCTTCGGCGCGGGGTCGTTGATCTCGTGAACCATCTCTTCCAGACGGGCTACACAAGCTTCGTCTTCAGCGAGCGCCTCAGCGTGTTCAATGCACTCGACGTCGCATTCGTAGGCATGCTCGAACGAGGGTCCCACGGTGATGACTCCCTTCGGGCCCGGCATCTTCATCTTGAGGTAGGTGTAGTTTGGGACGGCCATGAATTTGGCGTAGCACGGTCGCCCAAGAATGGCGTGATAGGCTCCCCGAAACCCCACTACCTCGAAGGTGAGGACTTCCTTGCGGAAGTTGTTCGGCGTCCCGAAGTAGACCGGCAGGTCGATCTGCCCGAGGGGCTGAACCCGCTTCCCCGGGGCGACGCCGTGAAATGGCGCCTTGCTCGGGCGCAGCTGGTCCCTGCCGATCCCCAAGAGCTCCAGGGTGGGAGCATACATGATGTTGAGGCTGCTGCCTCCGTCCATGAGCACCTTGGAGAAGTGTGTGTTGCCGATGACGGGGTCGACGACGAGCGGATATTGCCCCGGATTCGGAATGAAATCAGGGTGATCCTCTCTGCTGAAGGAGATGGTCTCCTCCGACCAGTCGAGGTACTTTGGGGCCGCCCGGTGCACCGCCAGGACCTCTCGACGCTCGCGCTTGCGCTGTCGAGACGTCATGTTGGCCGTGGGCCCTCCGAAGATGAAGAACACGTTCTCCACCTGGGGGAATCCGCCCTTGTCCTTGCCGTCGGCGTCTCCCTTCTCGTTGTCGTTCTTCGCGGCTACGCGGTTGTAGTACTTCTTCAGCATCTCACACTGCTCGAGGGTGTGTGTGACCGGGCCCCTGTGGTACGGGCACGGTTTCTTGAGCATGTCGTCGAAGACCCCCGGGCCTCGAGGCTGACCTCCTGGACCCTTGCGGGCGGGGTCCGCCGCGAGGGCTTCGTCAGAGTCGTCGTCTAGCTTCTGTGCTCGCGACGCCTGCTGCGCCTTCTTCCCTTTCTTCCCCTGCTTCATCTTTTTGGCGGGGGCCTTGGGCTTGCTTCCCTCCGCGGGCGCTCCTTCCACGCGCTTCCCTTTTTTGTCGACAAAGTTGGCGCCCTCTGCCTCCTCGCCGGAGGCATAGCGCGTGGCGATGTCGAACAGCCCACTGACGGTAGTGGGGGGCTTTCGTCCGAGCTTGCGCACCAACCCTCGATTCGTCGTGCCTAAGAGGAAGGCATGGAGCACCTTCGAGTCTCCGACGTTCGGAAGGTCCGTGCAGCACTTGGAAAAGCGGTGCACGTAATCCCTCAGGGATTCGCTGGGCTTCTAGCAACACTGCCGAAGGTCCCAGGGGTTCCCCGGGCGTACGTATGTGCCCTGGAAATTGCCCACGAAGGTGTCGACAAGGTCGTTCCAGTCATGGATCTGGTTCGGGGGCAGCTGCTCCAGCCATGCTCGCGCTGAGTCCGCGAGATGGAGGGGCAGGTTGCGGATGATGACTTCATCGCTGGACGCACCACCCAGTGTGCATGCCAGGCGATAGTCGTTGAGCCAAACTCGAGGGTCGGTTTCTCCGGAGTACTTGACGATGGTGGTCGGTTGTCGGAACCGTGGAGGTATCGGTGCCGTCCGGATCTCGCGGCTGAACACCCGAGTACCAGGAGGTTCCGGCGATGGGCTCTTGTCTTCACGGCTGTCGTAGCGGCCTCCACGTCGAGCGTGGTACCCGTGGCCTGTGGTGGCGTCAAGCTTCCTTTTGTTAAGGATGTGGCAGGCATCATCTTTGCCCGCACGTGTGTCCAGCATGCGCTCCTTCACAGGAGCCTTCATCCGGCTCTTGAGAGGAGTACGCACTGACTCCGCTCGGTTTTGCGCTCCACCTGCGACTCCCGTGCTGTCGGAACATCTCATACGCGACGCGGAGCTCTCGGCCTACTGTACCCCGGCCTGTTCGATCAGGGCCTGCGCCTCGTGGCGCAGGTTGCGGCCCTGCGGCGTCGATGGCTCCGGCATTGCTCGTATCAGCGTAGCCGCGGCGATCAACTTCTGGCTGGTCCTTGCCAGGGCCAGGGGGTCGTCCCCGTGGTCGTCGGCCATGATTCGCGCCTGCGCGGTGCGCGCCACCTCCTGTGCGAAGTTGCTGGGCTCGGGTCGCCCTGTTTCGAGGGCTACGCGCAGCCGTCGAACCTGACGTCTCTCGTCTTCGAGGCTGGCCTCGAGTTCCCGCACTTGGATTAGCTGGGCTTGGATCAGTGCGGCGTCCCCGGTCGCGGGAGGTGCCGCCTGCCGGGGTGCCACACTTCCCACAGGGTCTCGAGGCCCGACGGGGCTGTTGTCCTCCGTGTCCGGCTCGAATACTGCCGCGACGAAACACTCCCGCGCAGGGTCGTGATCCCCTGTGCTTGAGTCATCGGAGTAGTCGAAGCAGTAGTCCGTCGCGGCCTGAAACGCCACAAAAGCTTCGTAGTCACGAAGTTCGAGGTAGTCCCACTCCGGGTCTTCTGCGAAGCCTCCTCCGTGCTCGTGCTGAGGTATGAGTCGCCCGGCGAGGTCGCGATGAGGTTCCGGATCGAGAGCAGGTGATGTCCAGCGAGGTCGTCGTAGGCGTCCATCGCCGTGCTAATTGATGATGAGTACGCCATGTCCGCTCCACGCATCCCATATGGGAAACGTGACGGCTCGGTTTCGCTCTCCTTGTTCGGGCACGTGGTCGGAGGCACGGGTGATGGCGCGGCCTTCGTATCCTCGGCGACGGCGCCCTCGCTGAGGTCGACGTCGTCGAGGTGGCGCGCGCGCAGCCCGGCGCTGCTCCATGCGTGCCCGTCATGAGCATTGCCCTGAGCGCCTTTTGCGCCTGGGTGTTGGTGGCGGCGGCGGGGCCGTTGCGACGGTCGCGGCGGTGGCAGCCGCATCCCTGGGAGGAGCCGCATGAGATAACCGTTGCCGGTTGCCTCAAACCCCAGGCTCCCGAACCAGATGGTGAATCCGGCCGGGAGCGGGTCGGATGAACCGTAGGAGCAGCGGTCAACAAGACGCTCTGTACGGATCACCATCGAGAGAACTGGTGGGTCAAGAAAGTCGATCACAGCGCGAATCCCCTACCTGGCGCGCCACTGTCGGTGCCGGAACCTAGCGGGGGTCCAAACACCTGCAGAAAAGTGCGTTGTGTCCCGTCTCTCGATGGTCGATGCAAGGGCAACACGATGACACGAGGTTTATCCTGGTTCCGATCTTCCGATCGTACGTCCAGCAGGGTGTGCTTGCGCACTATATTGCCTTGCACCGGGGGTGCTCGTAGTAGGGGAGCTACAAGCTTGGCGGGAGAGGAGGATGAGCCCCCAGGTCCCTTAGAGCGAGTGAGAGTTGCGTTCTTTAGTGAACTTGGCAGAGAGTGTGTGAGTGAGCGTATCTGGTGTCTAGAGTCTTTCTCCTCGTTCTAAGGGGCTGCCTCCTCCTTTTATAGTTCAAAGAGGGGCAGTTACAAACAGTGAAAGTACAGTACTTGGTACAGTGACAGTGTGTGATGAGGTATGGTCGCAGGCGTGGCTCCTGTCCTGGCTCGTGTTGTCGGATTATACGACTTCCTGGCGTATGGGGCTCTGGCGCATGACGTGGTGTCCCCTGTTCATGACGCATGCTTCCTGTGTTCCTGATTTCAAGGGCTTGCGTCGTGCGGCATCATCGAGTGCAGTAGGCCGTGCATCCGTTCGAGGGTTCCCCATGCCCGTTCGAGAGGTTCCCGTACCGGAGTTGGTGTAACAGGGGAGCGTGACAGCACAGGCCTGTCACGCCGCACAGGTCCGTGACACTGCACAGGTCTGTCGCGCTGCACAGCGTCGAGGATGACCGCACGGTGTCGAGGATGACCGCACGGTGTCAGGAGTTGGCGGAGATGACCGGGGATGGGCGAGGGATCCGTCGCTTGACTTCCGCGTCCAAAGCTGTACAGAGCCATTAAATGCTTTTGTCCATGGGGCAGGTGAACCGTCAGCGGGCCCCACGAGCGAGGGGAAGCCTCGAGCGAGGCGGAGATGGGTGTCGAGGGCGGCCTCCAGGCCTCGAGCGAGGGGCCCTCGAGCGAGGCGGAGTTCCGATTCGCTCGAGGGGTGCTGGGCACCCTCGAGCCTGACAGAGGATTGGAGCTGCCCTGCCTAACTCTTGCTGAGTTTATTAGTTCCAGTGGCTTAGTTGGTGATTTATCGTCGTCCTAGGGCCTCCTTTAGGATTGGCACCGACAAAATTGTAATAGGGGCAATTTGATACTACTTTTGTTCCTTTGATAAAACCGGTACTGTTTTATGAATTCATGGAAAACTAATGGAAACTGGTGCTGCTTCTTGGATTGCCCCGTCGTAGGTTGTGGCGGTGGAGACAAAAATTCAACGGGGGCGCCACCAGGATAAAAGGCGGTGCAGGACTTGAAATAATAACTTGAAACTGATTTTGTTTTCTAAAATTACTTAGGATAGGAACATATAAAGTAGAAGAGGTGCCTTGTAGGATTTTATCGGTTGTGTGAACCCGCGTTGGGGAGAGAAAGTTGATGTACAGTAACTAACGATCATTCTAGGAGAACTAGGTGATTCCCCGTGCGTTGCTGCGAGATTTGAAAGAGATTTTCAATAAACTATAAATCATCGTGGTTGTTTAGTTGCTCGTAAAAATAGTGCACTGGTAGAAATCACCCCGAGAGCCATATGAGTTATCTCTTGATGCTAATGAATAAAAAAGGTGCACTACATAAGAGAGAAATAACAATTAATGCATCTTAGTTGGATATTAATGCATCTTAGTGGAGGTGATGATGTGGCTTAATGAGAGTTAGTAGGAGGTGATGATGTGGCTTCATAAGGGTTGAGAGAAATCCTTAGTGGAGATCTCCTATGTAAGTTATATAGATATAGATGAGTGTAGACTCTTACGGACAACATTTTACCCATTGCCCATTGCCAAACATGCCGCTTGTTATTTGTGGGAAAATGTCACTCAACTATTCGGTTCCATTGTATTCAGACTCTTTTATCGACAACCAGGGCCGGGCATGGGGAGTGCCACCCGTGCGAGGGCCTCTATTTTTTTATCTACACATCAAGCGTATGAACAATTACACTACATCTTTTAATAGCTTAATTATTAGTTATATTCTCTTCATCTATTTTATACATGTGTATGAATTAGACTTGAGTTCTAGTGTTCCATAATCGAAACTATATTTACAAATTAGTTAGAAAATATGATTCAGGCAGCTAAAAGTTTAGCTAAGGGGCTCGTCCGTAGCCTAAAGGTCGCAGTGCCCTTAATAGCACCCCAGATCCTAGGTTCAAATTCTCATGACAGTAAATTTCTGACTGGGTAAAAAGTTAGTTGCTGGTCTTGATTGGCATGAGTGTATCAACCCATGGTGAGCGAGCTCTTGTGTAAAGGGTTGATCATGTGGGTTGGACCTCAAAACACTAGTAAAGGATGGAACAACCATAGGGGGTGGCATCCCATGCATAAGGGGCTACTTTCATGACGTTTCTCTGCCGGACTCCGGTTGAGCTCTTCTTAGTGAAACACCGTGGGGATGAACTTTCTCCCACGGACCGAGTTTTTTTTTCCAAAAACTTATAAAATATGAATAGATTTAATATATTCTAACTTAAATGCTCTTATTGTTTTATATTTTTAAGTTAATAGGGTCCGCTTTAAAGTTTGTACATGGCCTTGAATTTTGTCGGCCCGGCCCTGTCGACAATTCACACAATATATTGCACGTAGCAGCCGTACTCTGTATACCACTATACACGCCCTCACGGATCTCCCCATGGCTAGATCAGATTGGAAATTTTGGCCGGAATCTCTTAGCTTTCAAATTTTCGTTTGTAAGTCATTCATGTAATGTAACAATGCAGACATGCGTGTGCACATCAGTTACGCGTGACAACCCGGTGGAGGAGTGGCAGAGGAATGTGCCGCCGGCTGTAGAATGTTTTTTGAATGTTGATTGTAATTGGCCTAGTGGCTAAGTAATGAGAGCTCCGGTTGATGCTCAAAAAACAACCACTCAGGCTCTCTTTAGTTGCATGTCAAAACTTTACACATCAATCACATTTTAATGCTTGAACACATGCATAGCATATTAAATGTAGACGAAAAAAAATCGGTTTTCACATACTGCTTGTAAATTGCGAGACGAATCTTTTGAGCCTAATTAGTCCGTGATTAGACAATAAAATGTCACAATAAATTAAGTGTTAATGATAGATTAATTAGTTTTAATAAATCCCCCCCCCTCCCCCCCCCAAAATTCACAGATGGCTTCTGTAATTCATTTTGTGATTTGCTTAATATTTTAAATGTGAAAAGATTTTATTTTAAAAACTTTACCCAAATGAACTAAACACCCCCTCAATCTAGCACACATTGTGAGGCTCTCCTAACCTTGTTCAGATAAACTGCAGTCCAATTCCATGCGTTCGTTCTGCCCGGTCAACCCAAGTTTCGCTGCCCGTTTCCCGGACGATGATTTCGTGCTAGCTGCTTCCGTTGCGGCTGGAGAGGAAATGTTTGAACGACCAAATGAGCACGAGCTGCGCCGTGCAAGTGCCAGTCTGATCGATCCAGATGAGAGACACAAGGACGCACGCCAAGCATACGTCATGCGTGAAGAAAAAGGAGAAGCAACACCATGTTCTCTCCTGCTTCTCGCAGCTGTTGCGGCACATGATTGCCAAAATGGCAAGCGGGAGGAGGACTACGAGATGTCGAGATCGCAACTATCGGTGCAAATCGGTGGGAAGACTGTTGCACAGCAGTACAGCACAGCACAGTACGTGCGACAACGTACGCCCCGTTCCGCTTGGTGCCGAACGTATACGCTACGCATTTTCGTCAATCGACTCCACATATATGGATAACGAAAATAATAGCGCCGGCCTCCATCTCCTTTAATCTGAACATCTCCATTGCCCAAGCTTTAATTTAGTGCAATTCGTTGCGACATTGCAAATGGGCCTCTGATTCATTCCTTGCCACCCTTTTTTCCCGTGTTGCAAAATGGAATTGAATGCTCCGAGAAATAAACAATACTGATAAGCACAGATCGATGTTGACGAGATGCAAAGTCTCTGATCTGGCGCTAAAGTAATCCACCATCATCATAAAATACATGGCGGCCGATAAGCTGAACATGCATGCTCAAGGATTGAGGGTCAGATGTTCTAGGCGTCGATGAGAGAAAGTCAGCTTCGCAGTTGTGCCTCGCATGGCTACAGTTTTAGCGGTCGAGCGACTGTCCATTCACATTTGCATGTGGAAGTTGTAACACTAACTACCATATAGCACAAAGTCACACACATTACATGCGTATGAAAACATCAAAACAAACTTTTAAAAAGAATCCAAAATCATATCGCAAAAGGAAAAATCTAAAGTCAAATGGATCTAGGCCGGCAAGCGGCAAGTGGCCACGATGAATTTGTATACCCCAGAAGCAATAGATCGACCGTGTTTTGATGCAGGATTGCTTCCCAGTACTGTATTCGGAGATTAACGTCCAGGTGTAGTTTAATCCAGCAGCAGTTCGTTTTTCAGTTGCTTGTGGCCGAACGAATCTCCCGATTATTGCCTAGCCCGGCGCGCGTCAGATGTCAATCTAACCTACAATTAGATCGGAAAGATTTCGGTTAGCTTGCCATACTTAATTTGCATCCCGATGCGTGCTGCAGTCACGGTCAACCGTGATCGCAGGCAGCACGATAGCTGCCACTCTAGCAGTGTAGGCCCCCCACCTTCACCAGATTCTTGGTCCCGGCCCGGATCCAACGGTTCAGATTCCACGACGGTTCCTGAGAGAAAGTTGGGTCCGCTGGGATTGCTTAGCGAGATCAGTTCGGAATGATTGGCTGGCTGGCACCGCCGCACCGGCGTACGGTAGGAGAGCTGAGCGTACCGCGTACGTACGACCTCTAACATGCATGTGACATGTGGGTAAGTAACTGCCAAAGTGCCAAGAAGCATTTTATTTTGTAATGGCAGACTGGCTCGCGGACCGAGTACTCCATTTCCACCATGATTGGCTCGGCTCAGTACGGTGGCCATGTGAGCCTGTACCTCCAAACACGGCACGTCCGATGTGGCGACGACCATCGATGCCCGGCTGCTCAAGCTCCTTTGCAGCTTGCTTTACCTACTTAATTGCTTGCCTATAAGTACACCGGCAAGCCTCGCTCCTTTCCATCACCAACACACACATCTCACAGCCAACAGGTACACACATACAGAAAGGTTCTTGGCTCATTACAAGCTGGGATGGCCGCCCGGGCATCTGCACTCGTCGTCGCGCTCCTCGCCGTGCTTGTCGCCCATGTCAGCGGCGTTCGAGCGCAACTTGAGGCGAACCACACCTCCGCTGTCCGGCAACTCCGCGGCTCCGGCGGCGGCTGGCTCTCGGCCAAGGCCACCTGGTACGGCGCGCCCAACGGCGCCGGCCCCGACGACAACGGTATGTATATGCGTTCGTGTTAACATGATCTTGGCTTAGCACACGCCGCCGGACGTGTGCCCAAGCAATGCCGTGGTGGCTGACATTGTGTCTTGTATCCACCGTTCTGTTTCTGCAGGTGGCGCGTGCGGGTTCAAGCACACCAACCAGTACCCCTTCATGTCCATGACGTCGTGCGGCAACCAGCCATTGTTCAAGGACGGCCAGGGCTGCGGCGCATGCTACCAGGTACTACTCTACTTGCGAGGGTTAAATACCCGTCCACTTGTCCGCACTCACCTAATTCTGATCGGTCAAATGCATACAGACCTATAGTACCCTGCCAGAGTAGTAGGAGCACGTACTGTATTTTTCCCTCGAAGTTAACGACGTATCCACTAGCCACCAGTAGTTGAGTTCTTGAAGTCAAACTTCAAACATGCACAACGCATCTCCTCACGTTCTAGATATCGGCTTAATTTAAACTGCAGATAAAGTGCACCAACAAGAACAACCCGGCGTGCTCCGGGCAGCCGAAGACGGTGATGATCACGGACATGAACTACTACCCGGTAGCCAAGTACCACTTCGACCTGAGCGGCACAGCCTTCGGCGCGCTGGCGCGGCCGGGTCTCAACGACCGGCTCCGGCACGCGGGCATCATCGACATCCAGTTCCGGCGCGTGCCCTGCGACAACCGTGGCCTCACCATCAACTTCCACGTGGAGCAGGGCTCCAACGCCGTCTACCTCGCCGTGCTCGTCCAGTACGCCAACAGGGAGGGCACCGTGTCGCAGATGGACCTCCTCGAGTCCGGGTCACGCCGCTGGACGCCCATGCGCCGCTCATGGGGCTCCGTCTGGCGCCTCGACTCCAACCACCCGCTCAGGGCGCCCTTCTCCCTGCGCGTCCGCGGCGAGTCGCGCAGGACGCTCGTGGCGTACAACGTCATCCCGGCCAACTGGAGGGCGAACACTGACTACCGCTCCTACGTCCAGTTCTGATTTACTATTTGGTATACGTACAGTACCGTGTGATTGCAAATTTTGTTGCAATTGGTTTGGCGATTTTTCAATTTGTCTGTTGTCCTTTTGTGCGTGGGAAATGGAGGAGAGGCAAAGTGTGTTATACATGATTGTGTGCTCTCCCGCCCACCGGCGAAAGTGTGGACAAGCTAGCAGTGTACTAGTGTGTGCGTCCGATGAACAGAGTGATACAGTGTGTAACCAAACCATGGGGGGCTATATGCCTCGTCAATGGAATTATATATTAATAACTACTTCAATTTGTCGATCACATGGTTCTGATTATTCTAAGATTAGTAGATGCGGATCGACGGTGCACTCGTAATTTAAGCTCTGTTAGCTTGGCAGGGCTAGGCTGAAAGTCTATTGATTTTGACTGATTCTAGGCTGATTCAATAGTATTTTGTGAGGGAAATAATCTGGAGGGATGTGAGCATTTTAGAGCACCGTACCGTAGAAGCTGCACTGCATTGTTTTATATGAGCAGTTGTACTGTGACCCACGCTGGCTAGTGGTACTGGGACGAATGTATTCAGATGTTTAGTTTAACTTGAGGACTGACCTCATGCCTTTCTTATTTTTAACCCTTTTTATATCTAACGTTTTCTTTTTAATATGCTCTATAGGTGATATTTTTAAAACTAACTCTTTGTAGAGTCACTCTATATCGTCAGGCAATATTTTGTTTCTCTTGAAATATATTGGTATTGCAACAGTCGACATCATCTTGAGATTCTTTGAACATGAATCTTTAATCAAAACTTCCGTTTTCAAATCAAAATATACGATACTAAAATGAGCAAATAAATAGATCTCTATCTATTTGGGCCTACTTTGGCAGCCCGGCCCCTGCCCCTCTACCGCCTCAAGGCCTCAGCTATGTTATTGGGTAGGGTTGGATTGGACTTTGATTTTGACTGGATCTGATGTGACGCGGGCCAAATTTTATTTGCGTATAAAAAGTCTCTCTTACCACCTTTTTGACACGAGGCCGACTCCGTGTTTCCTCCCTCAATCGCAAAACCAGATATCTAGCCTCCTTCAAGTCTCAAAACCGTTCGTTTTACCCCCCTCGGCAGTTTTGACGGCGGTTTTGGCTGACGTGGCGGTAGGCCCCACATGTCAGCACGGGCCCCCACCTCTCTTTCTTCTTCCTCTATCCCTCTGCTGGGCCTCCCCCGCCGCTAGGACTCCTCACCGGTGGCGCTCCTCCTCCGGCCTCGCCTTTCGAGCTCCGCCGCCAGCCGCCCTCCTCCGGCCTCGCCTTCGAGCTCCGCCGCCAGCTGCCCTCCTCCGGCCTCCGCCACTCTCTCGCTTCTTCCTCTCTCCACCATCTCCTCGTCGCGGCCGTAGGAGCCGACGGCGGGCACGAGCCCGCAGCCAGGGCATCGCCGCTCACCCTCCCCGCGCTAGATCCGTCGCGGGCAGAAGGTGGGGGAGGAGCAGCTCGCGGCGGCCCAGCCGTGCCTCCTCCTCCTCCTCCTCTAGTGCGGGGACAACATGCCTCCTCCTCCGTCGCCGGCGTGGGGCGGCTCCTCCTCTGCGCGAGATAGAGGCACGCCGGCGTGGAAGGCGAGGGCAGGGGTGCACGACGGCGCGGCGGCCATGCGTGGAAGGAGGCTGCGGCCGGCGCAGGCGCCTCTTCGGCGTGCTGGAGGAGGAGCGGGCAGAGCTCCCGACGGCGGGGTGCCAGCGACGACGACGAGCTTGAGGCGACCGACGGCGGGCGCGGGTCCTCCCGGCGCAGATCGACGCGCACGGCGGCCGGCGGCGGGTCATGCTCGGCCCAGCAAGGAGGAGACGGTGGAGAGAGAGAGGAAGAAGAGAGAATGGTGGGGCCCACGCTGACATGTGGGACCCACCGCCACATCAGCCAAAACCGCCGTCCAAACCACCGAGGGGTGTAAAAACTATATATATCCGGTTTAGGGAGGAAACACAAATCCAGCCCATAATCCAGGGAGGTAAAAGGGACTTTTTCCTTGTGTTACCGTAACCTGGGCCGTGACGGTTGGTCATCATTATAAGCGGCCATTGACTCAATTTTCTTCTTTTCTTTCCAAAACACACGTACACATTAGTATACAAGCACCCACACTCACCCCATAAATTACGCATCTCCGACAGGATGAGTTGGCTGATCTCAAGATTGACAAAGTCACCACAAGTGGCTTGATCTCGACGGATACGTCACCTAGGCTGCTGCTGAAAAACTAACGCCGGTTAAATTTTAAAATAATCCAGAAAAATGTGAGCACCTATGCCTAACTCAAAATTTTGAATAGAATGGATAAGTTCCACCACAAGGAGTCTAAACGGCTGAGCTATGCTTAATTCATCAGGCTCGGTTAATTTGACCAACAACTTCTAGTGTGGATCGAAAAGAAAATTCTCTCACTCATAAAAGTGGTTATTTTTACAAAGATTTGTTCCTTTGATTTTATGAAAACCATTGCTTGTTACAAGCAAATCAACGTGAAAAAAGGGTGAGTGAAAACCAGGTGTAAGTTCTATATCATATACGTGACTAGCTTTCTCGTAACATTTTGACTTGATGAAACCAGAACGGATGTCAAGTCTTGCTCATAAGATATAAGATAGAAAACTTGCATGTTTTCTTATATAAAGTTATGAAAAATAAATATTATATTGTTCAACCGGTGAACCAGTAAATTTAGTCTGACTGTTTCTGGTTTTTCGGTCTATGCTTATACATATATGATAATTCTCTTTTTCTCTAAGTGAATGCCAAAGCTGTTGATCTAATTTTTAGATAAAATAATATTAAATCACTTTACTTTGCCAACATGCTCATCGGACTAAAAAATAACTACCCCGTAGCTCATTTAATTTGGTTAGCGGAACATGTCTGCCTGCATTTTTGTTTAAGTATTTTTTCTGTAATAGAATAAGGGCATGTCACCAATGAAAGTGGTACAGTGTCATCATGAAGGTGAGTGTGAATCCATGTATGGAAACGTGCCTTCTGATTTTGAAAATAAAAATAAAAAGAAGCTTTTGTTATGAACACTCTGAATTTTGAGTTGTAATTCAAAATTTTGTCGCAATTCAAAGTAAGATAGCAAATACTCCCTCCGTCCACAAAAGAATGCAACTTTAGAGTTTAAAATTTGTCCACAAAAGAATGCAACTTTAGAGAAAAGACAAACCTTTTGTCCACAAAAGAATGCAACTTCATATGCAACTGTAGATTCTCATAGTGATATGCTTATAACAAGACTAACCTTTGTAGTGTTTTCTAGTAGCTTCTTATAGTGATGCTTGTAACATGAGATAGTGACATATGGGTAAATTAGTCATTTCACATGTTTATTGGTATACGTGCAAGATGTTAGAATTGCATTCTTTTGTGGACGGAGGGAGTAGAAAACTATGGAAAAGTTAATCAGCCCAACAAAACCCACCCAAAACCCCCTATTTTTGTATTAATCGAAAACGAAAATAGAGGGGAGAATATCAAAACAACCACACGGACTGAAGGAGTTCTTCCAGATCCAGCCCTTGGCTCGCAGTACACCAAACCAGACCAGATCTCAACGTGCTCCCCCTCTCAGATCCCAATTCCCAAATGCCCTCGCAGTCGTAGCTACACCCCGACCGGCCGACCCCGCGCGCTCGCTCGGATCCATGGGCGGGCTCAGGGCAGCGTCGCCGTCGGGCGCGGGTGCCGGAGCCGACGCGGGGGCGGGATCGGGGCCGCGCCTGGCGATGGCGTGCGTGCTGGCCTCCGAGGTCGCCACGGTGCTCGCCGTCATGCGCCGGAACGTCCGCTGGGCGGGCGTCCGCTACGGCGGCGGTGACGGCGGCGCTGGCGACGACGAGCACCTCGACCACCCGCTCGTCGCGGGGCTCAAGGCCCTCCGCCGCCGCGCCGCCGCGTGGGGCCACGGCCGCTGGGGGAGCATCGAGCCGCTCCTCTACCTCCGCCCCTTCCTCGACGTCGTCCGCTCCGACGAGACCGGGGCGCCCATCACCGGCGCCGCGCTCTCGTCACTGCACAAGATCCTTACCCTCGACCTCGTCGGGCCCGGCGCGCCCGGCGTCGCCGAGGCCATGGGCGCCGTCGTCGACGCCGTCACGGCCTGCCGCTTCGAGGTCACCGACCCGGCGTCCGAGGAGGCCGTCCTGGCGCGGGTCCTGCAGGTGCTGCTCGCCTGCGTGCGCGGCCGCGCGGCGCCGGCGCTGGCCAACCGCCACGTCTGCGCGATCGTCAGTACCTGCTTCCGCGTCGTGCAGCAGGCTGGGACCAAGGGGGAGCTGCTGCAGCGTGTCTCCCGCCAGACAATGCAGGAGGTTATCCGCTCCGTTTTCACCCGCCTGCAGGACATTGATGTCCCCGTGCTTTCCGACGAGCAGGTATGGTTCGAGCATTGCTATAGTGAAATTTTTGCTATGATGTGTGCTGTGCTCATGAGCATAGAAAATGTTGCAATACCATTCCTCCCTCCGCTTAATAACTCTACTTACTACTATGCTTATGTACACTGGTCCTAACTCTGAAGTATAAACAAGTGAAATGATCCCTCTGAAGTATAAACAAGTGAAATGATCCCTAGGATTATTTTATATTTTTTTAGTTTATGCTAATGGTTTTCATCCCAGCAATATGACCACCTTGCACATACTGACAGTCTGACACTAAGATCAACTCTTACTTTCCTTTGCTAAACCACCTGCAACTATAAGATATGCGTCATTTTAGTTTGGAAACAAATTTTTGTTAGTAGGAACTTGGAAGGCTCATATGTTCCTATAAACCATGAAGTGTATTAATGTACTGAATACTGATAGCATTTGTTCTGCAGGCAGTTGGTTGCAAGAACCAAGGTTTGGGTGCTGAGGAGACAGAGAATGGAAAGAGTGACTTTGTGTGTTTGAACAGCTCTGGTGATGAGGTGGGGGATGGATCTGGAGTGCAAGACAAAGCCATGATGGAGCCATTTGGAGTTCCTTGTATGGTGGAGATATTGCAATTCTTGTGCTCCCTCTTGAACATAGCAGAAGACATTGATGTGAACCCAAAGATGAACCCCATTGACTTCGATGAGGATGTACCACTCTTTGCTCTGGGGTTGATTAATTCAGCTATTGAGTTGTCGGCTTCCTCTATACACAGACACCAAAAGCTGTTAGCTTTTGTACAGGATGAATTGTTCCGCAATCTAATGCATTTCGGCTTGTCAATGAGCCCCTTGATCCTGTCAACAGTGTGCAGCATTGTTTTCACTCTCTTTTACCATCTGCGCCATGAACTTAAGCTGCAAATAGAGGCTTTCTTCTCATGTGTGATCCTAAGATTAGCACAGGGTAGATATGGTGCAAGTTATCAGCAGCAAGAAGTTGCCCTGGAGGCTCTAGTGGATTTTTGCCGGCAGAAAGAGTTTATGGCTGAGATGTATGCGAACATGGACTGTGATCTACAGTGCTCAAATATTTTTGAAGAGCTAGCTAACCTTCTGTCTAAGAGTGCATTTCCTGTGAACAGTCCTTTGTCAGCCTTAAATGTTCTTGCTTTGGATGGTTTGGTTGCTGTCGTTCAGGCAATGGCAGAGCGGAGTGGTAGTGCACCTCAACATCATGATCAAACTGTGCCAGAAATAAGTGAATATTTTCCTTTCTGGCAGTTGAAGTGTGAGAGCGGTAATGATCCTGGTCAGTGGGTTAAATTTGTTCACCAGCAAAAAAGCATCAAGAGAAAGCTAATGGTTGGCGTTGAACATTTCAATAGGGATAAAAAGAAGGGTTTCGAGTACCTGCAAGGTGTTCATCTTTTGCCTGAAAAACTCGACCCACACAATGTTGCTCTGTTCTTCCGGTACACACCTGGATTGGACAAGAATCTTCTTGGGGACTACCTGGGTAATCATGATGATTTCTCCATTCGGGTCCTTCATGAATTTGCTAGAACCTTTGACTTCAAGGAGATGAATTTGGATGCTGCCCTAAGACTCTTCTTGGAAACCTTCCGGCTGCCTGGTGAATCACAGAAGATACAGAGAATTCTTGAGGCCTTTTCTGAACGATACTATGAACAGTCACCCCAAATGTTTGTCAATAGAGATGCAGCTCTTGTGTTATCATATTCTGTAATCATGCTTAATACCGATCAACATAATGTGAGGGTTAAGAAGAAGATGACGGAGGAAGACTTTATTAGAAACAATCGCCGCATAAATGGAGGGAATGATCTTCCAAGGGAGTTCTTGTCAGAGCTTTATTATTCTATTTGCCGTAATGAAATCAGAACCATTCCTGAGCAAGGAGCTGGTTGTTCTGAGATGTCTTTCAGTCGTTGGGTTGATCTGATGTGGAGGTCAAAGAGAACATCAATGTACATTGCTTGTGACTCCTACCCTTTTCTTGATCATGACATGTTCTCTGTCATGGCCGGACCAGCAGTTGCTGCTATTTCTGTAGTCTTTGACAATGTTGAGCATGAGGAAGTTCTTACAGGATGCATTGATGGTTTTCTGTCGGTGGCGAAACTGGCTGCATTCTATCATCATGATGATGCTCTGAATGATCTTGTTGTGGCACTATGTAAGTTCACCACTTTGTTGAGCTCTTCCTACATTGACGATCCTGTAACAGCTTTTGGGGAGGATACCAAGGCTAGAATGGCAACAGAGGCTGTTTTCACTATAGCAACTACTTATGGTGATCACATACGCAGCGGGTGGAGGAACATAGTAGATTGCATTTTAAGATTGCATAGGATAGGCCTTCTTCCTGGTCGCCTCACTGGCGATACTGCAGATGATCAAGAATCCACTTCAGATTCATTGCCCAGCAAGTCTTCTTCATCTGCTCCCCCTCAAGTTTTGCCAATTACCACTCCTCGAAAAAGTTATGGACTGATGGGGAGGTTCAGCCAACTACTATACTTAGATGCTGAAGAACCAAGGTCCCAGCCAACTGAGGAGCAACTTGCTGCTCAGAGGAATGCTTCGGAGACTGTGAAGAAGTGCCAAATAGGTACCATCTTCACTGAGAGCAAATTCTTACAAGCTGATTCACTCTCAAATCTGGCAAAAGCCCTCATTCAGGCAGCAGGCCGACCTCAGAAGATCACCAGCTCACTCGATGATGAAGGCGTAGGTGTCTTCTGCTTAGAGCTTCTAATTACTGTCACATTAAACAACAGAGACAGGATTGTTCTTTTGTGGCAGGATGTTTATGAGCACATTACCCATATCGTCCAGTCCACAGTGATGCCCTGCAATCTAGTAGAGAAGGCTGTTTTTGGTCTTCTGCACATCTGTCAAAGGTTGCTTCCTTATAAGGCGAACCTGGTAGATGATTTACTAAGGTCGTTGCAGCTGATTTTGAAACTTGATGCCCGTGTAGCTGATGCGTACTGTGAGAACATTACCTTGGAAGTAACACGTCTTGTCAAGGCGAATGCGACCCATATTAAGTCCCAGATGGGCTGGCGAACTATTATTTCCTTACTCTGCATCACTGCGCGCCATCCTGATGCTTCTGATGCAGGGTTTGAAGCTCTGGTTTTTATCATGTCAGAGGGAGCACACCTCTCACCTGCCAACTTCATCCTCTCAGTGGAGGCCTCAAGGCAGTTTGCAGAATCTCGGCTCGGATCTGCAGAAAGATCTATCCATGCTTTAAACCTAATGGCAGATTCAGTGAACTGCCTTACGCGGTGGTCACGAGAGGTTAGAGAAGCTGGTGGAGATGCAGACAGGATATTGGAAGGAATTGCTGAGATGTGGCTGCGGCTAGTGCAGGGTCTACGAAAGGTGTGCACGGATCAAAGGGAAGAAGTGAGGAACCATGCGTTGTTATCATTGCACAGATGTTTAGTAGTTGATGGAATATTAGTTTCATCTTCAACATGGTTGATGGCGTTTGATATTATTTTCCAGTTGCTTGATGAGTTGTTGGAGATTGCTCAGAGTTACTCACCAAAGGATTTCAGAAACATGGAGGTATCTCTCTTGCATGCTGTAAAACTGTTATGCAAGGTGTTTTTGCAATCACTTAAAGACCTTTCAGCACAGGGCAGTTTTGGTAAGCTGTGGTTGGAAGTCCTTGACATGATAGAGAAGTTCATGAAAGTCAAAGTGAGAGGGAGGAGGACTGAGAAGCTACAAGAGGCTATCCCAGAACTACTTAAGAACATACTGATGGTTATGAAAGCGAGTGGGATCCTGTCAAAGAGAAGCACCAGTGAAAACAGTTTGACAGAAGCAACGTGGCTGCAAGTTAACAAGATTGCACCCTCACTACAATCAGAAATTTTTCCTGATAATGAGGGTGACAGCACAACTCAAGGTGAAAACAAATTGGATACTCCAGCGCAATCTGACCAAAGCGCTGATCAATAGGGCATTACACATTCTCCCATACAATCAAGTTAGTTGAGCTGCAGCTGGATCTTTCAAGGGAGGATTACCTTTCAATTTTTTTTTGTTCCAAAGTTATACACAAATGCGTGGCAGTGCTGTCAGCGGACATTAGGGGGAGTAAGCTGGTATATTGTAATTTCTTAGTTATATATATATTATTTTGTTACTGACAGGGTTGTTGATTTTGGGCTTTATTGTTGCAACTCCAAAGTTGTATGATATGTATATCGTTACACTGATGATATGTGTTAGCCTTGGGGAATCGATGCATTTGGCTGTAATTGTTTCGATCACTGCACCTGATTGCTTATAGCAGTAGATCTGAGGGTCTGATGTTCCAAAATTTTCAATATTGATGCGCCCTTTAGCTATTTCATACAAGTAATCATGCTGGTCCATATGAATCTATTCACCTGTGAATGTGAAAAGGCTGAGAGCAGGCAGCTGTGCAAGGCTTCATTATTCCTACTTTATTCTTTGGTTCTTTTCCTTATGTACCCCCTGCATTGCTTGTTTCATTTATAATTGTATTCATGTTTAATATGCTCAAATAGGCATGCTGCACTGCTGTTGATTATTGAAATATGCAATCATGCTATTTTTTTCTCTTTACTGAAATTCTACTTATTTGCAGATTGAAATTTCAGAGTGGTTAGTCAGAATAAACAGGTTAGGTTTGGAAATTGAAACCAGAAACTGCAATAGTCTATTGAATTTGTGGAAAGTTTTGCAGATAGGAAATGTGGTTTAATTTATTCTGGACGTGAAATTCATCCTTTTAAAAGTGAGTTATAAGTATTTTTTTTTGGATCCTCATGGTTCTGCAGATTCAAGCCTGTTTATATTCTTCAGAACATTAGAATCCTTGACCCTGGAACATGAGATGAGAAATGTGCATGATCTATTTGAGGCTTTCTTTACATATTCATCCAAATGGTTAATATGACACAATTTTAAGAAAACTTGCAGATATGTGCGTAACATGGATAACTTAGAGCAACTCCAGCGGATCACCTAAATTGAATACCTATACCTAAAAACTATCAAAATATCTAAAAACGGCTTAAAAACCAGCTCCAGCAGATGACCTATATGGATACCTATTTTAGGTGATGACCCAAAACTCACTCCTGGAGACCTAAGGGCAAATACAACGGTTCGGCGACTGCCGTCGACGTGCAGCTCAATTTTGCGAAAACTCCCCGCACGGCGTGAGTTACTCCGCTGCCGTCATCTAGTTCGACAACGACTCGAGCCCGTGCTCCCAGGCGACTCGACGAGGACGAAGGCCGTTGTACGAGCCGTAGCGGCGAGACGACGGAGGAGCGGGAGCCGCTGGGATTCGCTTCGGTGGCTGTCGAGATGGTTACGACGGCGGCGCTGGACGCACGTTCATCTGCTATCATGTTGATGTCCTCCAAAACCGGCCTCTTGTCTTCTCAAATTCTTTTGATTCCAAACACAAACTCTTTTTATCCTTTAACCAATCGTGGAGCTGATACTTAGAGCTTCAATTCTTGTTTAAGTTGTTTGGGCAAAAGATCAACCAATCGATTGAAATCAATCTCTGAGGGAACTACAGAAACTCGGCCTTTGGACTGTTTCTCGTCAGAATTCATTGCGTTCATCTCAGTGTGATCCATCCATCTTTCGAGGCCAAAATAAAATAGCAAACATTGTTTCTTTCCTTTGACATGTGGCATGGTGAATGTCCAAGTATCCGAGTTTCCATTTTCCATGATGTGAGTGTATACTTCATATGCAAACTTTGGAGAAATTCATGCCTGAATGTGGTCCTTTATTATGCTTTTCAGAAAATTTCTAAGTTCAGAATTCATTGTGTTCATCTCAGTGTGATCCATCTCTTTCAAGGCTAAAATAAAATAGCAAACATTGTTTGTTTCCTTTGATATTTGGCATGGTGAAGGTCCAAGTATCCTAGTTTCCATTTTGCATGATGTGAGTGTATACTTCATATGCAAACTTTGGAGAAATTCGTGCCTGAATGTGATCCTTTATTATGCTTTTTAGACTCGGGGGAAATTTTCCAAGTCCTGTAGAAAACAGCTCCTGATCCAGGAAGAAAAATGTCCTATAATTTTACGAGTCGGAATGTTTGAATGCATTGTGCATTGTCTTGTATGCAACAAAATGACTGCAATGATCAAGCATGTACTAGATCATCATGATTTGTGTGTCAAAAGATGAATTAAACACTCTGCAGACAGCCAAAAAGACAACCCATTGTACAAGCTGTCTGTTTAAGCTGTCTGTTTGTGTAAAAAGGCAGCAAGTTGTCTATACGGTTGTACTTGCCCTAAATATACATATCCAGCCATCCTATATAGGTCCTCACGCAAAACATGCCACATCAGCCAACCGCTTCCCGCCTGACTTTTCCTTCTATCCCGCCACCACGTCGTCCACCATCTCCGCTCGCCTGGTGGTCGCCGTCGTGCCGTACCTCTCCTTCCCGTCCCCACACGGCTGCCATCGACCGCCCCGCCGTGCGCCACCTGCGGCCGCACATCTGTGCGCCGCCTGCACCTGACCTTCCCCCGCTAGCACCTTCCTCGCGTCCGGCCGCGGGCGCAACCATAGAAGGGACCGGAGCAGCTGCGGGAGGCTCGGGGAGGGGGAGCAGTGGCGCGGGGAGGGCGAGCGGCGTCGAGCCGGTGCTGGGAGGGCAGCGGCGGCGTCCACACGTAGGACCGCAGTGGCGTAGGGAGGACGAGCGGCGGCGTGCTTCTCCAAAATCACGCCATCTCCGGCGGCGGTACCTCACCTCCAAGGATGTGCCGCCCATCCAGGGCCTCTCGTCCTCCGATTTGGCTCTGCCCTTTCCACCGTGCCCTCCTCCCTACCTCGGCGCGGACGATCCCTGCCACGCGGGCCACGCCGTCGACCCTGGCCTGGGCGCGGACGAGCGCCACCACGCCAGCCACACTGCCAGCCCGCCCTAGGCACGGGTGAGCGCTGCTGCGCCGGCCACGCCGTCGGCACCGCATGGAGAGGAGGAGAGAGCATGGAGGAGAGCGAGAGGAAGGGAAGGAGAGGCGGCGATGGCCATAGGGAGAGAGGAGAGGGTGGGAGATGATAAGGTTGTGTGGTTTTGCAAAATGACCCTTAAGGTATCTTGTAATTTTTGTTATCTTTTCTGTGCCTTGGTATTTTTATGAAAAACTCCTGGAACCTTAGAGTATTTTCAATAGGCTTTATAGGTATCCGGTTTTAGGTATGCTGTTGGAGAAGACAACTTTGAAACACCTAAATTTTTCTCTCTCTTATACCTAAAAGCGTTTTTAGTTGCTCTTAGATTGCTGAACAACCAGGAGTGCTTATCTCTTTTCCTTAAAAAAGAAATAAGAGGAATGAAAGGAGTTTTTTTTGAGAGGAACCACTGTGATTTGTCATTCTGGATTACTTATTTTATTGCACTCTGCTTATATGTGTTATGAATTAGGCATTCTTAGCACTTCGAAGAAAGAGTAACTCAAATGACATATTCCTTTCAACAACCCTATTATGCCTATAGGTTTTACTATTGATCCTCAAAATGCAGCTGTTGATAGAGTTTTATTAGTTCATTATTTGCGGAAATTATTATTTGGTTCACTGTGTTTCTGTTGTGGACACAAATTTTCATGTCTATGAATTGAATGACTAGATACATATTTGTTGCAATCTGATTCATGTCAATCCTTAGTAACAAAGAGCTGCTTACCTGGAATACAACCATACAGGAATAGCTTTTGTTAAGCCATATAAGCTAGTGAAGTGACCAAAATTTTGTTGGCCAAGGATGCATCAAGGTACATATGTTACACAGACTTGCAATTGAATTTGACGTTTAACACCCCATGTTCAATCATGCCCTGCTTTTCTTGTAGGAAACTGAAAGATGCACATATATCTCTGTTCTTCAGAAATGGTTATTCAGAGAAGAATAACAGTGATGCTAATTTTCTGTTGGACTAGCAGCTCATACGCCCAGAGATTCTGACAGTGAAATATCAGAAGCGGTCCTTGTTTAATTCATTTCCTCAACTAGATCCTTGCACTGTTATATTAACATTATATTTTGCAAGGACTATCATATATCATTAAGTTCAATCTGATTGTAATGTACATCTATGCAGTTCTATGAAATTGCCTTTGTTTCTTTCTTAACTGCCATTTTAGTTATTTGTAACCTGGGTGGCTACAAATATTTCTGTAAATTTAGTTTCATACTATGAGTCTATGACTATGCACCAATCAGATTATTAGCTGCTCCCTCAAAACATAGACTACAACCGTGTTCCGAACTGCATACTCTTTTTAAGTTGAAGCAGTTGTCTTTGATGAATGGTTAATCATTTAAATATTTAGCGTTTGTGATCTTCAAGTGCAAGCGACTGGGGATGTTGTGGTGCATGCATTCAACCTTTGGGTTGGCGCTATGTTGTTTGGCTTATCAGCCTATTATTTCTCTCACAGAACGCTATTGAATCAGCCCAAAATCAGCTAAAGTCAATAGGCTTTTCAGTCCAGCCCTACCACTCCCTACAGGTAGGCATGCTCCTGGATATTTTTATTTTTGGTGCATTTTTTTGGGTTCCACTGGTTCATTCTGGCCCTGTTTTGTTTGCAGGTGCATGTCTTTCTTTTAGCGCCCTGTTTTGTTTGCAGGTGCAGGCCTTTTTTTGGCCGAGTTGGATGCCAGGCAGAATAGAACTACAGAAGCTTATGATGCCTTCCACTAGTGATTTCTGGCGTGTTCCCAAAGCATGATGAACGGAATAAGCATGGTACACTACATCTTGGGAGTTGGTCGCGATTGTATCTCAGAAGTTCATGTCTGCAGTCCACACAGAACAGAAGAGCCCTGCCAGGGAAATGTGTGTCCTTCGAAGGGAACTGAATCACCGCATTCTCTGGGAAGCACCAATCTGGCATCGTTTCATCTACAGGAATTGTGCCGCTTGCCCTCCCTGCCCCGCTGGTGGATTGGAAGTGTGTTGCCTGTTCACCCAACCAGAGATACAAGTGGGTTTAGTGTTTTCTGGATCTTCCGGCTTACTTCATTTCTCCCCTTCAATCATGTGCCATGCCATTTTGGTTCATTTTAGCAACTCTGGGTCAACCTAATAATGATACAAAAAACTACAGGAACTTGCATCCCTACTCCCAGCAGACAATAATGCAACAGATTGGAGAGGCGTGGCCAAAATCCACTTGTCATCCATGCAGTCTGGCTCTGGTGTATCTTGGAGTTGAGCACGGCATGCCCTGACCTGCAGTGGGAACAATTTTAGGGGCAGTTCAGTTGAGACGCTACTATATTTGTATTTTTTGATAATGAATAAACATTCAATCTTGACCTTCAAAGAAGACTATAGCATACAAATATGAGCACATGTTCTAAATGGCATGAAGCTAAGATATTCGAAGATCTGATAAAAGATGAAAAAATCAACATCTCCAACAAGCTACTACTCCGGTAATATTTCTTTACTGCATGCTTCGTAAGGTCACCTCCAAAAGCACCAACTTCTCCACATCAGGCGAAAAAGTGAACCGAGGCATGAGCCAAATCCAACAAAAGGGAAGAGACACAACTCCATCTGTTGATTGATGCTCAGACCACCAAGTTAAAACCGTAGAAAAACCATCCTCACTTCCATTAACGTAGGCAACAAGGATAAGTAAGATACCAATAGTTGTTGAAGAAACTGAGTTGAGCAAGCACGGTACCCGCACAAGGTGCACCAGCACTCAAAAAACCTCCAAAACGACGCCTCCACTGAGGAAATGACGATAGTCGCCATCGCCGCTGCCTATCAAGGCATAGTTTTCACCAGGAGATCAAGTGATGGGGTGGGATCGGGACAAATGAATGGCGCCTCCAAGAAAGAAAACGACGCTCAAAAACGCCGTCGCCGTGGCTTTCGCCAATGTACCCTAGCCACCACAAACCACATCCGGCACGACCCACTTGCCGCACCGACCAGGTCGCCACCATCGCCGTCGCTGCGCGGCCGCCTCGCCACAACCTCCCGCCAACGAAGTCGCCGCCCCTCTCGCCACAGACCAGGTGGGGGAGGGAAGGTGAGCCGGGACCTCACCACCGCATGCACGCCTCGGCCATGCTAGGGCCGGATCCGCAGTCGTCGGGCGCCACTGCCACACGCCGGCACCGCCGCCAGTGGACATCGTCCGAAGCACCGGAAGGAGGAGATCCTACCTGGTGGATCAGGCCATCGATGACCCGCACGACCGGCCCCAAGCACTAGTGATGTGAAGACCAGGCCGATGCAGATAGAAGCCCGATGAGCACAATATCGCAGCATGCGAAGACCAACCCGGCGATGGCACGACGACGCCTCAGAGAGGACCCGTGAGGGAATCCACCCAAAAAGGCCAGGGGTCGCTGGATCTTTGATGGCAGGAAGCCGATCACTGTGGAGAGAGATGAGGGGAGGAAAAACTTCATGTGGAGGAGGGTGGCCTGCCGCCGCCTTCATTGCAGCCGAGCGGGCTTCCACTGGTGAGGCTCTGGCGGCGGCGATGCGGAGCTATGGAGGGAGCGGCGGTGTGGCACGGGGAAGCGGCGCCGCCCGTGTCGCCGTAGGGGCGACGCGGGGGCGTTACGAAAAGCATAGAATAGAAGTGCGTGGCGAACCCATGAATATATCTATGCGAGTGCAGTAATATTAAGCGTGTGTACTTGAACTGCTAACTCAAAATTGGTGTTGTGCTTAGGCTAATTTCTTTCTTGCCTTGATGGCAGATGATGCTAGCTCTTGTCTGTTTACTTGCATTACTTTCCAAAAAAGGAGCCCCGTGAAGCTATTTGCAGTATGAGATCGGGTCATATGATCGTATCGCGGTTTATACACTAAAATATATATGCTGAAGAAAGAACAGGAGGAGCCATGTGAGGTTTGTGTAATCACGAGGCTATCGCCTCATCATTAGATTGACTTTTGGTACGTCTTGCAACTCACCCACCTTTTCGTTATTTGACCGGCGCGTGCGGCTGGTCGTGGCCGGCCGGCCGGCCACATCTTTGGCTGCGCTTGTCACCCGAGTCCCCTTGCCCGGCCTGGCTGCCGGCCCGGGTGACTTGAGGGCCGTCTGTTTCGCTTGCGCACGCACGCACGGACGCTTGCTGTTATACGCTAGCAGCCGCCGCGTACGCTACACGTGAGCGACGCCGGCCGCGGCTACGGACAACGGTATACTCCTCCGCGCCGCGACGCTACCAGGCTGCACGCGACATCATGAGCGCAACAGTTCTTGACATGCATGGTGTAAGATCGTGCGGGTGAGAGAAGCTGATGAGGCTGTAGGCCTGTAGCCACGCCATTGCACATTGTTAATGTCCAGTTGGCCACTAGGTTAAGGAAGTCAGGGTCAGAGGTATAAGGAGTGGATGAGAAGCCTGGCGCGCAGCCTTGTTTTTCCTACAGTTTCACAGCGTCCTCTCGGTTCACACTGCATCTCTGTAAGTTCGTTGCACGTAAGTACCATGGTAGTACAATCGTAAAGGAACAATAATACGGCTATGATGATGATAGATTGCTTCCCATGATTCGAAGGTTGAAAAACTACGATTGCCGGCCGTCCGGTTTTTAGTTGCTTGTGCCCGATTTTGTTCGCCTTTCCTGGTCTTGTGAGATATGTAGTAGACGTGTATGGCAGAGAAATGTTGAATTTAGATGCAACTATACACAATTAATAGAGTTTCCAATTAATATGTTTGTTTGTAAAGAGAGAAAAAAAAACAGGGTTACTCTGCTAACATACAATCGTATGTTTTTTTTAATAAAAAAAATGAAGAAAACAGGGCTATTCGGCCAGTATGAAAGACGAAGCATATACTAGCCCTGACTTGCTGCTGACTCCCGAGATAGTCATAATAAGATGAACCCCGAGTATTCTTTCTTTGCCAATCATCGGCAGGGTGTACGGTTGGAGCGTACGTCCATAGCAAGCCACGCATAACTGCCAAGACGTGATCGCATTTCGTAACGGCAGGCAGCGGTGTCGCGAGCCGCATACTCCATTTCGCCTGGTGGCCATGTGACCTTGCACCTCCAACACGGCACTCTCCCCCGCCGGCGACTCTTGATGCTGATTCGCTCAGCCCAGGCTTCCATTCAACCCCTGCCTATAAATGCACCGGCGATGTCGTCCCCCGATCGATCAAACAGAACACACACTACAACATACACACGACTACACGAGCACTAATCCCCGAGGTCCTTGCAACTGCTACTAGCTCGCACTACGATCGAGCTGAGATGGCCGCCGCCGTGATCGTCTCCTCCTCCAAGGCGGCTGCTGCACTCGTCGCAGTGCTCGCCGTGCTCGCCACGCACGCCGAGGCCGGCGGCTGGCTCCCGGCGAAGGCCACCTGGTACGGCGCGCCCAACGGCGCCGGGCCCGACGACAACGGTATGCATGAGCAGAGCCAGAGCGTGCCCGGGCTCGAACGCGACGCGTGCCGACGCGTCAATTTGTTTTGCCGTTCCAGCATGCTGTTTGTGTGTGTGTGTGTGTGTGGCTGACGTTGTTGTCGTATGTGCAGGTGGCGCGTGCGGGTTCAAGCACACCAACCAGTACCCGTACTCGTCCATGACGTCCTGCGGGAACGAGCCCCTGTTCAAGGACGGCAAGGGCTGTGGCGCATGCTACCAGGTACTGTAATGTACTCCAGCAAGAATCAGTCAATCTAAGCACAGTAAATGACTGCATGGGTTTAATTAATTAGTTACTGCCGCTTGTCCTGATCAGTTAATTTCTGATCGGTCAACCGTAGCAGTATAATTAACACTTTTTTTTGTTATATTTTGCTCGATGTTCACGACGTTGTTGAGTTGAGTGCCATGTCGTTGAACTCGGGAGGTCAAACTACCACTAACCGTGGCACGTCTTCTCACGCCCTGTGTGTGTGTGTGCGCGCGCGCGCAAACCAGATACGGTGCCTGAACAGCACCCACGACGCGTGCTCCGGCCAAGCGAAGCGCGTGATCATCACGGACATGAACTACTACCCCGTCGCCAAGTACCACTTCGACCTCAGCGGCACGGCGTTCGGCGCCATGGCCAAGTCCGGCCTCAACGACAAGCTCCGGCACGCGGGCATCATCGACATCCAGTTCCGGCGTGTCCCCTGCAGCTACAAGGGCCTGACCGTCAACTTCCGCGTCCAGGTCGGGTCCAACCCGAACTACTTCGCCGTGCTGGTGCAGTACGCCGGCAAGGACGGCGCCGTGGTGCAGGTGGACCTCATGGAGACGGACAAGGCCACGGGAAGCCCGACCGGGGTGTGGACGCCGATGAAGGTGTCGTGGGGCGCCGTGTGGAGGCTCGACACCGACCGACCCACGCAGGCGCCCTTCTCGCTGCGGATCCGAAGCGACTCCGGGAAGACGCTGGTGGCGAGTAACGTGATCCCGGCTGACTGGAAGCCCATGACCGACTACCCCTCCAACGTGCAGTTCCCGTGAAGCTATAGCCGTGTGTGCTGCTGCAATAATTAGTCGTCGCAACAATAATCATCATTTATTTGTAAGTCCGAGATACTGATTCGTTGTTTATTAGTGTGTTGTCGTTGTACGTACGTGGCTTGAGATGCGTGGGAAATATTTGGAGGAGGCAGCGTGATCTCCCGCCCACGATCGCAAGTTTGAAATACTATGCCGTGTAAGTGTAAACCATATATCATGTTTGGAGTTCAAAGGAAAAAAAAATGTAAAGTGCGCGGCCGGCCCGTGTGCTACTTCACTACATACTGCTACGCTTTCCGTGGTCTCCCCGGCTTGGCGTCTCTTCTGCTCCGGCCTCGGTGGGCCGTGGCGACGCGCGGGCGCGGGCATGTTTACTATACTTGCGCACGAACGGCGGCGGCATGGGCTGCTTGCGGAGGATACGCTAGCTGCTGTGGTGGCGGCGTTAGCTCCACGTGACTACGTGAGCAACACCGTGGCTATGGCGGGCGGCGGCATCCTCTGCTTGCGATGTTATTAGCAGGTTGCGCGCTTCGGAAGCAGAGCAATTGTGGCCATAATCATAAGATTGCGAGAGGGGTGCGTAGGACGTCTCCAACAATGATACTTCAGCGGTCTTTGGAAAAGAAAGCAATGATACTTGAGCTAGATATAAGAAATCTACATTTTGGACCCTTTTCTTACGTGTAAAAGAGAATAATTAAAGAGGGATAAAAGTTAGATAACATCTCTCTAACTGGGCATGTCTTTCAGGTATGGGATAATTTCATCAAGAACGTCGCATGTGTAATATATCATGCAATTTGCATACACTTATTCATAGGGGTGAGTGTCCGTGTCTATAATATGATTCAAGAAAAACGAAATAGTCCTACAATGCTTTTTTATAAGCGACATAATTTTATTGTTTTATAGTAAACTGAATTGCTTTTATTATCAAACAATTATGATTAAGTCTATCACATTGATGTCCTGATGTTTTTTTTTTGTGGAAATTTTTAAGAAGCCCTATCTGAGTGAATGTGCATACGTGTATATGAGGGTCCGTATATGTACTATGACAATAACAGAAGTAAGCAACTAAGAAGCATATATAGAGGTACTCCCCTAATTATAAAATGTTAGACGTTACTAAGTTTTATCCTAAATCAAACTCCTCTAACTTCAATTTAGAATCTCCTCTAACTTCAATTTAGAATCTTTCTATAAAATCACTGTGAGCATTTTTCTTGTGTGTTTTTGTGTTCATCGATCGCCGTCACCATTTTCAGTGGTTTTCTAACAAAAATACAGAATGCTGACTTTACTGATTAGAAGGCCATCATCATTTTCATCAAGTCCATGATGCAACGCTTGAATCCTGGAAGTTGACAAGTTGATAAGAAGCCATTTGGGAGGAATTTTCATGAAACTTCACCAACCAAGTCAATGCCGGTGAAGTCATGCTTGTAATTGATCTTTTCCCCCCTCGGTTTGTAAAACGGTGTCACGCTACACAAACGTCTCAGTTTACACTAAACGAGCTCTAAGTGTAGAATTCACTGTGGCACGATCAATTTAAGTGCGCTTTTAGACAAAGGAAAATTTAACGAACAGTGTGAATACTGCAGAAAAATAAGTGTATTGAATCCTTTAATGTAAAAAAAAATCAGACCTCCAAAATTCTTATGAACATTTATGTTCACAAGAATTTTAGAGGATCATGAAGTCTCTCTCACCTCACAGAATAATATAATAACATATTTGTGTGATTGTGTCTATCTCCAATCCCCGTGTTTTGTATGCTTTCCATCCAAACGGATTCCTCTGTTTTTTGGTGTTCCATAATCCCATTCCTCGAACCTGCATTCCTATTATAATTCAGCAATTTCTTCTATTGCTATGTATTTTGCATCTCTCATGACTCAAAGAGGTCCGAATAGGTTAGTGCCTGAGGACCAGTATCTAGGCAGCATCCAAAAGTCAGCTCAGAGTTGTGCCTTGCATGATCTAAAGCTTTATACAGGCTTTTCCTTCACATTGCAGCAGCTGTATGTTATAACTACCGTATCACATTCTTAAAGGGACAGCCACACGCGAGCGAGCATATGTGTAACAATAGACTACTCGAACGGGATATTTAATTTGTCAAACAAGTTTAGGTCGGTAACTTCGTACGTGGGGGCACATCGTCTCTGTTTTTCTTTTGCTTTGAGAGAGACACCGTCTCTGTTAGTTGTACTCATGTCTGATGGACACACTGAATAACACGGCAGCACGTCAGGTGCGAGGGGTGCAAGACTATCGTGCATGCTGAATTTCTCATCCCTTTTGCCAAGCTACTTGCATTGGCTGCCTATAAATCCCACGGCAATGTCGATCCCTCTGACAAAATCGAGCCAAAAGCAGTACGTACGTAGGATCAAGCTGAGATCCATGGCCGCCGTGATGATCTCCTTCAAGGCTACTGCACTGGTTGCAGCGCTCCTCTTCTCCGTGCTGGCCACGCGCAACGGCGTTCACGCCGACCCGAGCTACAACGAGACCATCGCCCGCAGGGAATTGTACTTGTCCCCTGGCTCCACCCCCACCACCACCTGGCGGCCTGCCAGGGCCACCTGGTACGGCCGGTCCAACGGCGCCGGCCCTGACAACAACGGTATGTGCGCGTGCTGCTAATGCTGTCGTTTCAGCGCTGATGGTTGTGCTTGGCATTGTGTCTCGTGCTGATCGATCGATACGATCTTCAGGCGGCGGGTGTGGGTACAGCAACACCAACCAGTACCCGTTCAATTCCATGACGAGCTGCGGCAACCAGCCCATTTTCTTGGACGGCAAGGGCTGCGGCGCATGCTACCAGGTAATGGCAACGTACCTCATGCACCCTGATCATTTCCTTTGCTTGTTGGGCAGCACGTTCACTCTGTTTTGTTCTGCCTGTACTTCAGATAAAGTGCACCACCAAGAACAACCCTGCCTGCTCCGGCGAGCCCAAGACGGTGATCATCACCGACGTGAACTACGACACCAAGGTCGCCCCCTACCACTTCGACCTCAGCGGCACGGCGTTCGGGGCCATGGCCAAGCCCGGCTACAACGACAAGCTCCGGCACGCCGGCATCATCGACATGCAGTTCAGGAGGTCCGTGTAACAGTATTGTTTAGATTAGCAGCATTAATTTCTGACGCGTTAGCTAATATAATCGCCTCTGTGCCTACTTACCCAGGGTGCCCTGCAACTACAATGGCCTGCCTGTGAGGTTCCACGTGATGGGCGGGTGCAACCCGTTCTACTTCGCGGTGATCGTGTACTACGCCGGCAGCGACGGCGCCGTGGTGCAGGTGGACCTCAAGGAGGCCAACTCCAACACGTGGAGGCCGCTCTACGAGTCGTGGGGCGCCGTGTGGAGGATCGACCCGGGACACCCGCTCAAGGCGCCCCTCTCGCTGCGCGTCCGCAGCGACTCCGGCAAGGTTCTCCTCGCCAACAACGTCATCCCCGTCAACTGGAGGGGCAACGCCGACTACCGCACCATCGCCCAGTTCCGCTGACCGCGCTCTCATCGCCGGCAATGGATCGCTCATATAATCATCTCGGTCGGTTCATTATTTTGGTGTATCGGCGCCAATCATGTGATGTGATTGCGCGCGAATTTGAAGTGGCTTCTTTTTTCTTTACGGTCTCTTGCGAGGTTTCAAATTTGTTGCTCCTACTTTGCGACTTGGAGAGTTCTAGATACGCCTTGCCGTCATGTGTGCCTTTGAGATGCATATATACGTGGAATACATAGGAGGCAGAGAGTGTGTTATCCTTGTGCTCCAGTGCTCCACTATCAAAAGTTTTTACAAACTACCTTCCCATATTAGGAAGAAAAAAAAAGAGAAAAGGATTGCGTGTAGCATGATGCACAATATGATGTACTAACCAAATCACAAGTTGGTAAATTTCTATACGGTGCGCCATGCCCTTTGTTCCTCACATGTGCGTCGTATAAGCATCAAGCACTGCAATACGTACTGCAGAATCGGAGTTGCCTCGATCCTGACATTTTAACCAACCATGTGCGCTGTGTGTAATCACGAGATTACGGCGTCATCAACGGATTGACTTCTGAGTCAGGTGTTTCAGATTATTTTAGTAAATATTTGCCGATCTGAAGCTCTAATAACTTGCGATTCACTGTCGCTTTTCAGCATACTGCCGCATGTTGCTCAACGTGGAAAACACAACAAGGTTGACTATCCCAAGTCTTCTGTTTTTGACATCAAGCTACGATTAACTACATTTCTCATGTTTATCGTAAAAATGTGAAGTAGAATGACGTGGTAAATATTTGTTGAACTAAACTTTACCCGTGAAGAAACTAGTTCAATCGAAGGGAAAAAAAACCCTACTTCGTGTGTTCCGTTTACGTCCAAACCCTCCTAAAATGTGGATTCTGGATTGAGCCGTGTAAATCATTTAGGTGAGTCATAGAGGTCCAATGGTCCCAACCCTGCTTCAGTTGCCTAGGTGGACCCTATGTCGGATCATACATGGGTTAGGCCATCTGTGGGCACAAAGGATATAAATGTGAAATCTCCCCTTTTCCTTACTTCCTCATCTAACATTGGCATGTCCCTTCATTTTCCTCACCACTGAGTTGGAATGAGAGATTAGGCGAAGTTGACCATTGTTGATTGCCAAAGTTCTAAGAGCAGTGAGCAATAGAGAGTGAAAGTGGGATTTGATGGGAGAAGACTTGACCTAGATGTGGTGCTTGAGGATCGAAAATGGCTCCGTGATTGATGCCAAAATATGGTGAGTTGATCAAAGCCATAATTTGTGTATCTAGTTCATTTCATTGATGGCTAGGTGCGTGAATCATGTTTTAGGCGGAAAGTTTTGGTTTTTGGATCTAGGTTTATAGGATTTTGGTAAGATTGTTAGGGTTTTGATTCAATCAAAGGGTTTGTGCCGCATAATCCATATGTCATTTCACGTAATGTAAGTGCTAATAATAATGAGTTTACTCATGAGAATAAAAATATTGCATGGTTTGATCACAGTGAGACCTACACATATATAGTATATCCTTTGCATGGTTTGTGCTTGGGTTAGGGGTGCAAATAGGTGCACCTAAATGTATCAATTGATCCTCTTTAGTTCAATTATTAGTAAGCCCTGAACCCTAAGCCCAAAGTAAAGAGGATCTATTGATATCCTTAGGTTTGCACATATTCGCACCCGCTTGGGTATGAAAGGGCTAAGAGTTTGAAGATATACTTTTCTTATCTAAGATCGAAATAGATTGGGAATAATTTCCTATGATAGTGGCGCTAATATGATGGTATTATGGCAAATAGAATCAAGATTATGGTGGTATAGTTCATGCCGAAAATATTGTAGAATTGAACTAGGATGATATTGTAGCCAGCTAGCTCAACTATAGATTTTCCCAATGTTGCAAGCCAACACAAGGTGGATGTGACAAACTAAGTGAATGTGAAGCTTCATGAGTTTTACACACTACAAAGCAACAATAGATAAAAGTGGTTGGTGAGATTAAGAATAAGATGTCCACAGATAAAGAAATTGGCAATAGCACTAAAGTCATGGTAGATCTAAGGAGTGCATGTTTGTGGACAACGTGATGAAGGCATAGTAGATGAGAATGCAATTGACAGACGGATAATAGCAAAAGGTAGACAACTGGAGAGAAGTGTTGCATCCAGTGTTCCAAATAGCTGGCTATAGTGGAGTTATAGTGACGTTATATAATTTTTTTCCCCAACTGCCCCTACAACAACGTTATACTAAATAGTGGGCTGCAGTGGAGAAATAGTGGCCAACAGAGCTCTCCACTAAATATCATAACCCGCTATTTGGAACAATGGCTGCAGCAACTGCAGAATATGGAGAGGACCTTTCCGTTGATGATGAAGGCTTTGATCTTCTAAAATTTGATGATGTGAGAATTTAGATCATAATTGAAGTCATTTATGATAGAGGACCGTTTGGAATCCAATTTTAAAAGTTGGGATGGTGTTTTCTTCACTTGACATGTTGAGAAAAAGCGATAATTAAATACAGTGTGAACACAGGATTTAGACAAAGAATCCAGGTGACAGAAGGTCAGGATGAATGCCCAATATACTCTTGGTTGTCCATGGAATCTTTATACTTCAATGGATAGCATGGCCCAGAGCTTTCTTAGTGAAGACATGCCTTGAGCACGATTTTCAAAAAGAATTGGTGCTCTAGAAGGTGCAATTCGAAGTGGATAGTTAAAAGTACATTGAGACTTTTAAGGGTGATGAAAATATGAGTTTGAGCAACTTTTGTAGAAAAATTGACACCTTGATAACAAAATTTTCTAAAGCTAGGAGAATGGCCAAGAACTAGTTGTGGGATTATGCTAGGAGCTAAGGAGAAATAATTCTATCATGTTATTTGGTTTGATCATAGCCAACAACCATTTTAGCACATACTACTTTTCCATGGATGGCTCCAAAAGGGATTTTCTAAGTGCACATAGACCATTGGTATACTTGGGTGCCACATCAAGACCGAGACATGAAGCATTCTACAGATTCCAATTGGCATCAATCAAAATAATTGTATAAATAATTTAAATTTAAATCGTGTATGTTGGTTTGAAACCACTCCATGTCCGTGTTTATGTTATGTGCTTATATTATGAATTTATGTTTGGAAATATGGCAACTAAGAAACCTATATTACCAAACTTAAGTAAGCATTCCAACACCACATATTTCATGATGTCACACTCAAATCGGGGTCCATAGTTGATCTAGCGAGATAGATCATAGAGCATACGAATAGGAAGAGGAGGGGGAACAATTTGAGATAATATAAAAGCAGGATTTGGAAGAGGCAGTGCACAAATTTGTTAAAAAGGTAGGGCCAAGCTGCAAATCTCCTACCAAATTTTGCTGTTCAAATTCCTACACGAAGCCCATGTATAATCCAACATGGTAGTCTACTTTTGCACTCAAAGCGTGTGTTGAGGCCCCATTTGGTCTTCCAATGGCTCATTGACTCACTTATATACTTTAATTTTGTTTATCTCACCATTATGCATGCTCCATGATAGATATAATTCAAATATAATCTTATCACAATATTGTTTTTCATTTGTTTGGTTCTATTGCCACCAATTTGCTTGATGTCATATAAATTATGTTCTTCATTAATCCATTCTCATTTTTCTTTGCTATCGCGATCAAATACCTTTTATTTGGGTTTGGGAAGTTACAGTCTATTAGCTACACGATACGTGGAATGCAACTTTCATTGTCACCTCTATAATTTTTTGATTTTGTGCTACGCATTCCAAGCCATGTGTAACAACTTTTGTACCTGACTCTATATATCAATGGATTCATCAGCTTTCCTTGTCAGTTCTAGGGTTTTGGTTCTACCATCAACAATATATGAGTTATATATTGATATATTGTTCATAATTCATCCATACGAGTCTGTGATCTCAAGCTAAGGAGCCTAAGTCTTGTACATAAGTGCATATATCCTCCCATACCGATCCTTGTCTTTGTTGATATTGGGTGCTCATGCTAAAAATAAGACAATAAGGATGAAAGAGATGTGGAAAATCAGGAAATTGTTGTACTATATGCCTTATATTATAAAGGATTTGCGTGAGAAATACCCTCTTAATGCTAAAGCATTTATAGCGTGGTAGCTAAATTTGTCCCCAAGACATTGAATAGCATGGTTTTGCCTAGTGGACTTAATTTGTTTGAAGCTGACCTCCAAGACACTATAAAATCATGGATTGTCGGTCAGGACACTAGAGGAGGGGCAAAAGACCATTATGCTCAATTTTGTAACTTATTTAAAAAGTTTCTCCGTGCATAAATCATAATGTAATATATCCTGAAATTTTGTAGAATAATGATGAAATGCTCTATTCCTCATGCATGTAGTTTTTTATTTTTCCAACTTTCCATATAGACTTTGTAAAATGAAGATGAGGGCATAATGACCTTTCCTTCCTCCTATAACATACCGTAGAAAACTATGATTTCATAATGTCCTCATGCCAATATGTACCAATATGGTTTGAAGGGATTGATTCCATGTATTCTACTTGCAGGTTTCCTCTATGCAACACTCTTGATCAAACTTGAAGTTTAAACTCAATCTCGTTTACCAATGCAGTGTATAGTTAAGAGGGATGAAGTGCACTTTTTCCACCATTCTCATCCCAACTATACATGCCCTTAAATTCACACACTCAACGTATATGCATTGTGCACTAGAGTAAATGTGGCTTGTCCTGTTGTGCACCAGATATCTTTGCCTTCTACTACCTCCGTTTCAAAATGTAATTCGTTTGACTTTTTTGACTCCAAGTTTGACCATTCTTCTTATTCAAAAATTTGTGCAAAATATCATATTGTTTGTTGTGGCTTGCTTTATTAATAAAAGATGTTCAAGGATGACTTAAATTTGTCTATGTTTGTACAAATTTTATGAATAAGACGAACCGTTAAACTTGAGGTCAAAAAATCAAACGAATTATATTTTGAAATTAAGGTAGTACCTGCATAGAAAAACTGTGCGGTAGTAGTCTACTACTGCATAGTTCTCGTTTTACTTTTACTTGGCAGCCAAAGTCAGCACAGTCGTGTTCCCCATGTCCTAGAAGATAATTAAAGTCAGTGTTGGCTTACCTATTATGTTCACACATTAGAGGGTACTACCCGGTAGTAAGTTGTAACTATCATATATACCATAATACCACGTATGTCAAGGATATGCACCAAATGGACTGTATAGAATAGCAGAGTCGTCCCACTGGATTTCCCCCTTCAGAAATGGAAACGAGTTCAGACTGGCCGGTGGCTGCTGGCTGTCTGCAACTCTGCATGATCCTTTCTTCTGAAAACTAGTTGGCAGTTGCACACACCTGTCAGCTGCATAAACGCTGCATCTGATCAACAAATTCAGCTTAAAAACAATAACGCTCGATCTATGCACATGATAGCTTTGCAATGATGCGAAAGATTATCCGCGTAGTATTGTACGCAACTGGCCTGCGATGCGGTTCTGTACTGGCGCTCCCGGCCGTGTTCGCGCCATATCCGATCCGTCCTGTAATGGAATCAATCTCCCCATCCCAACTTCGACGAAGAGCTGCTGTACGTGTAGTGTGCGCGCTTCGATCTGAACGAGATTATTGGCGAGAATTATTTGCAGGGTAACATGCCCATAACTGCCATGACGTGATTGTATAATGGGTATTCCGCCCGCGAACCGACACCTTCCTTTCCTCCATGATTCGCGCGGTGGCCATGTGACGCGACGGGCCTCTCCTCCCTTCCCTTCCCCTAACGCGGGGCCAGGGCACGTCGGGTGCAGCAACCATCGACGACGCCGCGGCTGGCCGATTGGGTAGTTCGATCGGGCCCGTTTTCCCTGTCCTGTCCTGCCTATAAATACCCCCCGGCAATGTCCTCCACCTCACACCATCGACACACAAACCAGCCAGACATCGGCAGGTGCCAAAGCAGCAGCTAGCTAGCTGTTCATCCTCTAGCTAGTGGCGTGCGAGCATGGCCGCCGCGCTCTCCCTCTCCTTCAAGGCCTTGGTGGCGCTCGCCGCGCTCCTCTCCGTGCTCGCCGCCCATGGCGCTCGCGCCCATCAGGAGCACAGCAATGGCACCGAGTCCCGGGACAGGTCCATGCTGTCCTACTACAGCGGCTGGGTCCCGGCCAAGGCCACCTGGTACGGCGCGCCCACCGGCGCCGGCCCCGACGACAACGGTAAGCACGACCCATACCCATACCTCTCCGTGTGCCCCGCCAGCATTTGTTGCCCTGCGCAATGCAATGTGGCTCATCCTGTGCCGTGTCTTGGGTGCTGAATTGGATCTTGTTGGCAGGCGGTGCGTGCGGGTTCAAGCACACCAACCAGTACCCGTTCTCCTCCATGACGTCCTGCGGCAACGAGCCCATCTTCAAGGACGGCAAGGGCTGCGGCTCCTGCTATCAGGTTAGTGATGATCCGGTTTCACTTCACGCGCCATGGCAACGTACTACTGATCGGCCATGACAGATTGAGTAGTGGTTGGTGCCCAGTCATTTTATTTAGTTGGTCAAATAAATATGCCAGTAGCGTCCGTTCGTAGCGCCTCGGATTGCTCGTCTTAATGATGCGCAGCTGGGATTACGTGCACTCGTTGACCTTGCGGTTGGGTTTCCCAGATTCGGTGCGTTAAGAGCAACCACCCCGCCTGCTCCGGCAAGCCGCAGACGGTGGTGATCACCGACATGAACTACTACCCCGTCGCCAAGTACCACTTCGACCTGAGCGGCACGGCGTTCGGCTCCATGGCCAACCCGGGCCTCAACGACAAGCTCCGCCACGCCGGAATCATCGACATGCAGTTCAGGAGGTCCGTCTGCAGCTGATTGCAACGCCATTCATTTCTCTGACGCGTCTTCATTCCTCTTCGATCGACCTCCGCTGCTTGTCTCAGTCTCAGCCAGTGAAATTGACTCGCTTGTTGCATTGTCGATCTGCTGCAGGGTGCCTTGCAACTTCCCTGGCCTGACCATCAACTTCGTCGTCCAGCACGGCTCCAACCCCATGTACCTGGCGGTGCTGGTGGAGTTCGAGGACAAGGACGGAGACGTGGTGCAGGTGGACATCATGCAGCACGACTCCGGCTACTGGGAGCCGATGCACGAGTCCTGGGGATCCATCTGGAGGATCGACCCCAACCGCCCGCTCAAGGGCCCCTACTCGCTGCGCATCACCAACGAGTCCGGCAGGAAGCTGGTGGCCAAGGACATCATCCCGGACAACTACATCCCCGACACCAACTACCGCTCCTACGTCCAGTACTAACCGCTCCCCGGCGTTCTGTTCTGGCTTAGTGGGCCGTGTCATTGGCAATTGCGCTGAGGATTTTTCACCTCAGTTCCATTGTTGGTGTCTGTGTGTGTGAGTGTGTCCTGAAGATGTGTGGGAAATTAGAGGAGGCAAGCATCAATGTGCTCTCCCGCCCACCCTCACTCTACCATTACCAGTGTGTAACCAGCAAATTATGGTTATAATTTATACGTGTGCTGCTATTTAACTAGCATACTGTCTGAAAGCTGGACTCGCTGTCTCTTTTTTGCGCATCACAGCTTATTCACTACTGCCGCCCAAATTTTTCATCCTCTGTGTATACAGCAGTACATTTTCATCTACGTACGATATTAAAAAAAAACCCTGAATTTTTAGAACCTCAATGTAGGTTTATTACTACAGCTAGCAATAACCTCAACGTGATTCTCACGAATTACGATGTCAGGAGCCTCCAAGGCTAATAAATGGATTGACTTGTAACCAGATGATTCAGGCCAGTATTCTAGTGATACAGGCCGCTCTGTAGCTGACTCGGAATGCACCTCTTTTCTTCATAGTACACAGACAGCCACCCACCGGAGAGATTCAGACGACTGTTAGCGATAAGCCTTTTTTCTCTCCGAAATTGCTCCAGCAGATTTGTCGGTTGAGAAAAGCTCATTAAAGTTCTCAGTCCAATTCCAATCACAAAGGAAAAAGACAGCACTAGTCTCTACTACTCTATTACTCCAGTACACTCCTATATTACAGTGGTAAGTTCGTTGGTGACGGAAAGCAAACGATTCTGCAGATCTTCCAACAAAAAGGTCCCTTTCCCGCCAAAGCTTTTGCGCAACCGATTCCCATAACCGTCAGTATACTCGAAGCAATCATGGACGGACGGATCTTACTTTCATGTGGGACCCTCTCACAAGAAATCGCTGCCGAAAGAAAATTAGATCGTACGCCCCCACTGGATTCGCGCCGTTATTACGGGCGGTAAGCCCCAAGTTAACATGGCTGACTTGCAATTAATAGAAGCTTCGACGAACAGACGACGACTTGGCCTGTGTCAGTAGATGTTAACACGATCACGTGATGTAGTATGCTCTAAGAAAAAATTCCGATCGAAATGGGGGAAACAGATTATAGCGGTGATCGAGGATGGATCTGCGATTCAGGGGAAAATTTTCGGGACACGTTGCGCCGCTTGATGAGCCACGATTCTCGCAGAGGTACACATGGATGGATGAACATACTGTTACCCTCATGAGTCCTCTGCTTTTTGGACACCTCCAAAACAAACTGACAGCATATCTTTTTTAATGCTAATAGAAGGATAATACTGTAAATAGTTTTTCATGAGGAATGCACTCATATTGTTTTAGTAATTGTTTTTCATGAGGAATGCACAGGGTTATACTTCATGCCTCTTGAAGTCCTCGACGAGGTCATACTTTTATTCAGTTCTCCATCACCTGGCTGAAGTTTTTACAAGGGGGCAAATTAAGCCAACTGTAGGCAAGGCATGCAAAAAAGAAGAAGAATGAATGAAACATTTTGGAATCCACCAATCAAACAGCCTCTCTACCGAGATGTTAATTTTACAGTCGACCGTCTGAAACGGTCAATCAGCGGCGCGACGGCCTCACTGGCCGATCCAATCTTCTTTTCCTTTCCGCCGTCTTTCTCCTCATTCATTTCCTCATCCCTTTTTTCGTTTAACAAACTTTGTAAAATTTATAACAAACTTTGTAAAACTTTTCATAGAAGATTTATAACAAACTTTGTAAAAACTTTTTCGACAGAAACTTTATAGTCTTTTAACAAACTTTGTAAAAACTTTTTTGTAAAAAACATTTTAACAAACTTTGTAAAAGTTTTCTAAAAAAACTTTATAAAAACATTGTAGGAATATTTTACAAAAGTTTGACCATGTGCGCTGGACGGGCGACCGTCAGAATTGTTGGAGATCGACCGTTCCGTCCGGCCGTCCGTAAAATAGCAAGGCCCCCTCTCTACTCACCAATTTCCCATCCCCATTTTTCCTATTCAGGGATAAACTTGAGATACGCGTATCTCGCGTACCAGCCATATATCCAACCATCCAAGCATCTGAGCCCCCACCATTTTATCCCTTTCTTGTCGGATCGGAGTCGGAGCAGCGCGCAATAGGAGAAGAGAAGAACGAAGGAACGAACAAACAAAGCCCCGGAACGCGACGCGACTAAGAGACAACTTGACTTTGGCGCACGCAGCCACGGGGGCCGCATGTGCGTGGCGAAAGGCCGGACGCCGACGGCCGCCGCGGTCGCCCGCGCCTCGCGCATGTGAGGTGCGGGCCACCAGCGAGAGCAACTGCTCCTCCTGCCCCGCCGGCCCGGGCCGCCGCTTTCCTATCTATCTATCTATCTATCCCGAGCTCGGCAACCGCCGTGTCCCGGCACGCAAAGACGCCGCTCTCGGCCGCGGATCTCAGGGACCCGCCCTGCGCGCCGATGCGCACACTTGCCGGCCGGCCGGCGGGGTCGCGAACTGAGCTCTCTCAGCCGTCTTTCTCTCCGGGCAAGTTGTTGCCGCCGCGGCGCGGGTGTTTGTGACGCGCACGCAGGAACTTCGTTCTGTGCTCCTCGGCCGGTCTGTGCGTCCGCATGTTACTCAATCGGGTGACTAAAGCTACAGTCTTGCACGTACGCCGTGCGTGATTTGACGCCTTTTTCTTCCATTCCAGTGTGTGGCTGCGTGCGTACGAGGCAGGGTTATCGGGCGGCACCAGCAGCTAGCATGGATGAAGATGATGTGTTGTGGTCATGGCCGTAATTGACTAGAGTAGTTATTATAGCAAGCACAGTGTAACGATGAAACTTGCATGGCACTCCATGATATCATGGCGGATGATGATGATCCTACTAACATACTACTAGTAGATAGGATCAAGTTGCGCACGTACACTCAATAATAGCACTCGTCGGAGACCACCAAAAATCGGGGCCTGTTTTCTGGTGCTCGACTCGTACGGCATGCTGCCAAGCTTAAGCTTATTGCTTGGCAACTTGGCAGGCGGAATGTTTGAACAACCGGTGGATAAAAGAAATGCAAGAAGGTTGGTCGGCAGCATTAGGCCGGACGCCGGATCGACCAAAATAACCGAAACCGGCGTACGCCCAAACCGGGACTTCAGGGATCGGCAATTCCTTCTGCTGTCCACGGATCGGAGGAGCTAGCTAGTATGTAGTAGCAGCAAACAAGGCCGAATGGGCGCGACAATATGCGCCACGTCACGCGTGCGTGCATTGCATGCTACTTGCTAGCCCCAAAGTTGCCCATCACGGCATCACATGCGTGGCAGCTGAACTTGTGGAGATGCATGCAGTGATATGAGGACGACGGATCAGCTAGCGCGCGGGGCCGGGGGTTCAGATGATGCCGTCGCTTACAAGCTTAAGCAAGCAAACATGCCTAGTACATGCGTGCGCTCCGCTTGGGCACACAGGCAAGTTCACGTGGCAGGTTCTTTAGCGGTGTGGTCAAGGAAGGAAAGGAAGCGCACAACCGGGCGGGGATGCCGTGGACTGCGGCGGCGGCGGCGATCGAAGTGGCTGGCGAACGCCGTGGCGTGCTCGGCTATCACGGAGCCCCCCCCCCACCCCCCCCCCCCCCCCCCCCCCCCCCCCCCGGATTATTAGGGGGGGTTGTGACGTGACGTGATGCGCGCGCTGATCGTGGCCGGTCCGGAAATTTGCTCCAAGCTCACATGGGTCTGCTACTAAAATGTAGCTGCGCCTGAGAAGAATCGAGAGATGCCATTAACTCAATTAATATGCATGCATGTCATCCACCCATACTGTTTATGCGAAGCCTGATGCGGGTGGGAAAGCTGCTTTGTGCATGCGTTTTGAACAACCTTGTGCGGCTAAAAGCATGCAAACACTTTTGGGCAGGTCAGGGCTAGGCCGGTTAGGCTAGCTGATGGATCGGAGAAGAGAGATGCCGACAAGTCCGTGGCCAAACTAAAACGTTGCAACAAACGGGGTCTCCGCCGGCCGGACCCTGACGGAAACGCCTCTACGCGAAAAAAGGGCACGTACGGGGGACCAGTACGTAGTACACTGCAACAGCCACTATCTGACGACACGTACGGTACACTAGACCAGACGAAGGCCTGATCAGACGGCCTAGGTAACGTCGTAACAGGCTAACAGCCAGCGAATGCAACGTGTCCGAATCCGTTTTGGAAACCGCATTAAATGGGCTTTTGGCGGCACCACCCTCAACCGTCAGCAGCAGCAGGCAGCGAGCGGCCGGGGAGAAAGGCCGCGCCCGCGCGCGCCGCATTCAATTCAAGAGGGTGAAAGCGGCGTCGGACCGGCTCCCCCCATGTGCGCCTGCGCTCTCCTACGCTACGCTACGCCCCCCCCCCCCCCCACACCCGTCGCCCTCGCCTACGTCTCCCGGCCCCCATCCAACCGATGGATGCACGTCGCTTTCGTCGCCCGCGGACACGACACGAGCCTCCCGTGTCGTCCCGTGCCGCGGGTGCGCGCCAGCGCCCGGTGCGCCGGCTGCCGGGGCTCTCGGCCGGTGGAGCGTCCCGTCCGAGCCCGGTGGGCGGGCGGCGGGTGGTGCGGCCGTGCGTGGATGGGATGGGACCGAGCGGGCGAGACGAGACGTACGGCGCGGGCCGTGCTGCCTTGGGGGCGGTGCGCCCGTTTTTTGTCCACGGCGAACCGAACCGTATGGGGGCAGGGGCCAGGGGTGCAACAAGCCAACAAAGGGAGAGGGAGACTAGTCTACAGTGGGGGTGGACCACTAACTACCGGGCGGGCCGGGCGGCCGTTGATGCGCGGCGACTGGCGAGGCCCCCGCCGCACCGTGGTTGGTCCGGGAAAATAACGACCGGCTAACGGTCGGGGGTGGAGCTGGAGCTAGAGTAGTACTAGTCAGCTAGCGAGCCTTGATTACAAGCCTCTGTCGGTGTTTTGCTTTCGTTCTTTCCGGTCCGGCTGGCGCCTCTGCGTGCTTTTAATGATGACTTGTCGCGCCATGTGAGCGGGAGCCGACTTGGTACGTGGCCTGTCGCTACCGTCGGCAACGACGCGCCATGCGTGCATCGCATACGCCCGTGCTTGCTTCGTCAACGACAACTCGGGGCCGCTTAACCCAGCTGGATACCCCCGCCATCACGGCATTACGCTAGCTGCAACAGGCGTGCGCGCTGTGTGCAGCCGCATGGGCATGGGCAGTCATGATGATCCAGATGCTCGTGTGTATGAGATGAGATGGCAGGTCGTTCGAACACGGAATATGTATATGTATGATTGGCAATGCTGCCAGATAGCTCGATCTAGGTCTAGGTGCAACCGCGCGCGCACGCCGGCAGTAACATATGCCGCACTGCCATCTTCAACGAATTTCAGTGGTGCGCGACAATTTTCTCATAAGTGTGCTTGTAGAGTAGGATGCATGTCTATGTTTTATAGCCGTGACAATGTCATGTTTTTTTTACATATAAAAAACAACGACGCTAATATTGCAGAAGGAAATAAAAAAGAGCAAAGTAGTAAGGGCTAGCAGTCTTCTTGTATACTTAGAGCAAATCTTATAAGGTCGCTCGCTCACGGGCGACTGATGAGCCAGCTCATACGAGCGGCCGAGCGCCAGGGGAGGGCCCCACGCGCAATAAATGCACTGCTTTGGTTGCGGCAGGCAAACCAGCCAATCTCTAACGCGGAATGCGTATACGCTCGCTCTGAGCCGGCGAGCTGTGAGACGGTAGCTTCATTCTCTCTCGCTTTCTCCCTCCTCCACATCAGAATATGCTTACATGGATTGCTCATTAGCCAGCTGACTCAGCCCCGTAATACTTGCTAAGCCACTGTTGAGCACTGGAGGCCTGGAGCTCAGCCCAATCGGACTTTTTCCACAGTACAAAATGGGGCTTGTTTTTTTTTATTTTTTAAAATAAACAGACTTGGGTTTGGGCCAAGCTGTTCTGAGATGAAACTGTTGCATAGACCCACACGATACATCTAAAAAAAGGGCTCACACTGTCATAGTGGCCGCAAACGTTGCCACACGATGATGACTCTTTAGGCCCAGTAGTAGAGCTGCTATATATCTCTCCAAAGTGCCGATTCTGCTCGCGTGAATCAATCAATAACAACACCAAGGCCAGTAGGCCACAGAGATGGGCCTGTATTGTCAACGTAACTTTCGGCCCAACTCATCTGAACTTTAGTAAGGCGTTTGAAAAATGAAAAATGCTACTAAACGCTCTGATCAAGTACGCACCGTGATGCGAATTGGTTGTAGTCCAACGTGGACGGTCCAGGGAGACGCTATTTATCAGGGTTCAAATTTTGATGCTCGCACCTTATTTTGAAATTTATCGGAATTTATCGGCGTTATGCGTTAAGTGGTAAGAACCGTTCCTGTTGACAATGAGGCGCCAATAGTGCCTTCGGGAATCTCCAGATCTGTCGGGTGCTCAGTCCTTCGAAGGTGCTCATAGAGGTAGGGTTTGCGTACGTGTACTCTTAGGGGTGAGCGTGTGTGCGTGTTGTGAACGTTTGCGATGTACCGTGTAATTCTAAAAAAAAGTACGCACTGTGATATGACTTTCTAAAGAGGAAAAGTTTGCACCGTGCTGTCAGCAAGTGAGTTGCAAGCCCAGCCAGTGTTAGTTTAAAAAAAATCCAGCCAAAGAGGAACGGGCCACTAATATAATGAAATTTCTATTCATCACTTGGGGGATTTTCTGTCTCTTTCTCACTCGGTTTTTTTGGCAGAGATCATTCCAAGATTCGTACTTGTTTTCCTCTCCAGTAATCGAATATTGTTTTCTGGGCCTTTCTTCTAAGCTGCTTTTCTCCAAGGTGGTGGTCATGGCGCTCCTCAAGGCCGTGTTCATGCTGGTGGAGCCGTGGAGGGAATGAAAGTGGGGTTCACTACTTCACTTGTCGGCGCCAATTGGGAGATACCTTCTAATATGACCTGGTCATTGTGATTTCCTTGTCAGGGTTTGTGTTATTAGTGCTGCTTATGACAGGGTATTCATGGCTGCCTTTTGCATTTCAATATGATTCAATCTGCAACAAAACCTCATTTTGCGACATGTTGCTGAGTTGGATGGCCATGTTTTCTTGTACGGCGAGCAGATCGTTTGGTTCTTCCAAGTGGATATAGTCTTACCAGCTATGAATAGCCCTGCTGACAGTGGAAGTTTCTTTTATTCAGTTATTTAGTGAGTACTCTAGGTGTATTTAGTGTCTCATGTCATCAATATGTGTGTTCCTTAACCTTTTGTAACAACATTGTCATTTTATATATGTAAATAAATATGTCCTATGTTCTTTCTTTTTTCTTCAGTCAGGATCCAATTATTCAGTGAGTTTTTTTCTTGAATTACACAATACGACAGAGACACTCATTGCGCACGCATGTAAACCTTACCCCTATGAGCTTGTTCGAAGAATGGCCGGCGCATCCTCAAGATTGATGAAGTCACCACAGGAGCCACGGTGTCGACGGGAACGTCGCCTACCACTTTAAAGCAGAACGCTGTTAAATTCTTGAAAATTCGTTCCCACCAGAAGTCGAACTCAGGAATTAAGGTGCTATTGATGCTCTTGTAAGCACAAAGATACAGACCCTTTCACATTCAGTGAGTTAACAGTGGTTGTATTAAGTGTTTTTTAGTTAACTAGTGTGTTCTTACCCTTTTATACGAAATTTCTTATTTCAAATATGTAAAGAAATCCTATGTTCTTTTATCCTCGGTGGGATCCAGTTATTTGGCATTCAGTTTTCTCTTCGTATTTTTTGAGCGGTCATGTTTCGCATGTTTATTTTTTAAATTATTTATTCGGATTTTGTACAGGCTATTATTTCTATAGCTCATAGCGAGCCACTTATCACTGGTTTTGTATGATTTCAGGAAGCTAACCAAGAACGTCAACGTAGTAAACATCTCAAGGAAAAGCATATTGGCCAACCATCTTTAGATATCAGAGATTCAAAGGGAAACTGGTGATGTCTTGTGATGACGACTTCCCTGTACAGGTGAAGGCATTACAGTCAAATGGAAGTAAGAAAGAGACATGACTCTTGACTCGCTCAAATTCTCTCACCACAAGCATGGGTATTCCCTCCGTCCCAAAATAAATGCAATTCTAAGATTTGAAATTCGTCTCACAAAAAATTGCAAATTTGACCTTCCAACAACAAAAGACAATTGTCTCCGGAAGCTTCTCGTAGCAAAGACAAACCAATGTCTATTACAAAAGACAAGTGGTAATTTAGTAATTTACACCTACTATTGGTTTACGTGCTCAAGCCTAGGATTGCATTTATTTTGGGACGGAGGGAGTATTCAAATTTTTTTGAGTGATTTTTTGGGCCCTTCTCACTTTTTTTTCTGCTATGAAGGATCGTTGCTTTTCTAGGTTAGAGAAATTGTTGTATCACTCAGATTTCGTTTCATTTTAGCTAATTGGTCCAAAAGGTGATTGGTTATCGGAAAGAAAATCAACCAGATAATAACTTGATAAGTAGCCACCGAAACGAATAAATCTAGGTTGTAAAATGGTCTCCATAGCCGATTCGTTCGTTTCGGCCCAATTTAGATTTCCATAAAAAAAATTCACCATTCACGTCAAATTGAATCTTACATGAATGAAGTACTAAATGTAGACGAAAAAATAACCCATTACATAGACGGATTGTATTTCGCAAGACGAATCTAGTAATGCTACAGTAATCATCCGTTAATTATTGATTAATTACCATCTAATTACCCGTCATTAGATTTGTCTCGCAATGAACATTCTAGATCTATAATTAGTTTTATTAGTAGTATACGTTTACTGCTCATAAATCGTAAATTTCACTTGATGTGACACTTATCTACTTTTTAAAAAAAATTACCCCCGTCTAAACACCAGCTTGGTAATGATTTCCATTCAGTCCAAACACTGAATTTGTTGGGACGGACCGCGTCTGCAAAGTTGGCCAGTTTTTTTTCTTTCTTTTCGAGGGTATATAAAAGTTGGCCACTTGGGGCTCGATCTGCTAATTGGGCTGTAAACCACACTGTAGCCTTACCAAGCTACTCCCTCCGGTTTGGTAAAGGAAGTCGTTTTGGACAAGATTTGAGTCAAACATTGGAAATATAAATCGTGAATAACTTTTAAGTCGTTGAGTTTGGAAATGTGAAAACTACACGTATAGATTTGTCTTGCAAAATACTTTCATAAAAGTATACATATGTTAGTTTTTAATAAATATCTTTATAAAAATAAGAAGTCAAAGTTGTACTTTGGAGACCGTGTCGCTGTCCTAAACAACTTCTTTCGCTAAACCGGAGGGAGTATATAGACATCGGACAGCATCCCACTTCCTCATAAACCCATTCAACCCGCCTCATAAACCGATGGGGGGCAAACCATCGAGAGCCCATTTCACCCACCAGTACTAGTACTAGTCCACTAGCTGTTTCCTTCCAGTACTAAATACTACTGTACTAGTACTACTAGCCCCGCTACTGTTTCCTTCAAAACTGACGGAGGCACTTTGCTAAAACTTTGTGCAGCTGAGAATACCAGTAGCAAAAACTGATGAAAATAAATAATAATAAAAGGAAAAAGATCACAAAGGAGAGAAATTGACAAGCTGCTTATTCCTTACATCCGCATTACCCACTTTGTTTTTGAACAAATAATTTACAAAGTGTTACATTCATAGCTCTACTAAAGGGATATTATTTGCATTCGTCCGCACACATAGCGGACTTGTCGACAGCATCCATTAGGCACAAAGCATCGGCCTACAAAGACAAAAGAAAACGCACCTTCTTCAGCTATTGGGTTAGCGAAAACTGTTTCCCATCAGCTGAAAACTTAGACAGTTCCAGTTGTCTTAGGCAATAGGCATAAAACAAAATGGGGCACAATTATGTACTGTCTTTAATGGCATTGGCAGGTAGGAAATAAAAACTTTATTACTGTTGGAATCATCCAGATGCTGCAACCATCATTTCATCCTGATGGTTAACTGAAACCAACTACACAGGAAAGGTACTGATTAACTGCAAGCAGATAATACACTTTGAGTTATGCACTAAAATGAACCAAAATATCACAGGAAAGGTACTGGTTAACTAAATGGAGAGGAACACAGTCAGTTAATGGACAGAAAACAAATGTCTTATTCAGTCTCACAAGCTTCTATGTGAGCGGACCAATGAGAAATAGGACTTGTTCTAGTATGTACAGCAAAAATTTGAGCTAGCAGAAGTACTAGCTAATAAAGAAAGTTGATGCAAGTTTAGTTCGACAGGTACATTGGTAGGCTACAGCCAGAAGTATCTAACAACAATAGCCAAACAATGACAAAATCCTCCACAGAAGAGTTAATCAACTCATTGATTTCGGTTAGGCGAAACAAAATTGCAAATCAAACTCTTCACCTGCTTGCTCATAATTCACAATTTACAGCTTTTCTTGGCTTTGACATGAACTGTAGGAACATTACTACTAACCTGTTCAGCTCTCATCCCAACGCTCCCTTGAGAAGCCAACCTCAGATTCAGATGTACCCTGCATGAACACAAAAGCAGACAGTGTAAACATATTTACAGGCTAATATAGAATATCTCCACTTCACAATTATCTGAATTGTTGTTATACTAGGATTGTTCGGATCAGACTTGGCATCTATGATCCATCCAAAAACTGAATATCAATCATTCAGTCCAAGTATTTCAACAACAGAACTATATTGATGGCCTATTGAATGCATAAGAATCTCCAGCAACTAAGTGATGAGAATATACAGAGCATAAGAACTCATAATTGTCATATCATACTAATCATTCAAACAAATAGGCCAATATTCTTACAAATAGGCCAATATCAGCACAAACTCTCTTGGATCGAAAACGAAAGAACAGCAACCGGTAGACATTACCCCTCTCTACTGCCCCCTCTACAAGTTGTAGTGACTAAAGTTCACGATTACAGTTAAAGACCATTGTACAGATCATCCGCAAAAAACTATTGACTAAGCACTGCATAAATCGATTACAGTCAAAGACCATTGTACAGATCAACCGTGAGGATAGTTTGCAAACCCAGCACTGCATAGCTGGAATTCGCCTAAGGTGTAGTTTGCAAACCGTGAGGCTGTAGTTTGCAATAAAGACCAAGGTGTAGAATTCGTGACTAAGCACTGCATAAATCGATTTTGTACGAGAATAAATGGATTCGTTCTGCCCAGTAGGACTGGAGACTAGATCCACACACGCATAATGGAGGGAGTGAGTGAACGGGTAGGAACCTTCCAGTCGTCGGCGTGGAAGAACCCGATGAAGGAGTCGACGGGCGGCGCGAAGCCAGTGCGCAGCTCGGAGGAGACGCAGCCGAAGAGCTCAACGACGACGCCGGAGTGCTTGTTGAGGGCGGAGCTCACCTCCTCGACGGCGCGCCCGACCAGCGACGACCCCGCGGGCCGCGGAGGAGGCCCGGACGGCGGGAGGAGGCCGGGTCGACGGCGTCGGCGGCCACGGAGGAAGCTGCGACGGCGGCGGTGGTCGCGGACGAAGCCAAGAAGACGGCAACCGCTGCGAAGGAGGCCAAGATGACGACAACTGCCGCCTCCGAGGATCAGGACGCCGGCGGTGGCGATGGGGGAGCGGAGGCGCGGCGGCGGTGAGCGAGGCAGGGTCGAGGCGGCGGCGGTGAGAGAGGCGGGGTCGCGGGGATCGGGATCGGGACTCGGGCAGACGAGACGAGGCTTTGGCCTGCCAGACAGCCCGAGTGCCTAATTTGGCCTCCACTCGTGGTTTGGACCCCGGTAACAACCCGATAAAATGAAGCCAATCCAATGCTTTTACAGCCCGCCTTAGGCCAGTCTCAGTGGGGAGGGTCATGAGCATTAAATAGCATGCCACATCAACAAATTTGCTGACATGGCAGTGCTATTTATGAGGGGAGTGTCATGGGATGAGAGAGGATGTCATGGTGATGACACTCCCTCGGCACAGTTCTCAAAGTTTTCAGTGTTGGCAACCGTGCGATGACCCTCCCCACTGAGACTGGCCTTAATTTACAACCCAAACTAAACCAGGCCAATAGCTTTTGCAATCAATTGCCCACCAAACTCATGCAGCCCGACTCATGAACCGGTCCAATAAAACCATTAACACCGATCCAATTAGCAGAGTGAGTTGGGGCCCATTCTTGGACGAAGACAAGCTAAGGCTGCCTGTTTTAAGATTTGGGAGTGACAAGATTTTAAATACCATCACCAACTCTTGAGTCTTGACCTTGAAGAAACATGGCTGCGGGATGCACTATGCATTCCTTTAGGTCACTTTCCTTTCTACTCAAATGTTAGGTCTACCTTTACTCTGGCACGAAGGTATATACGGAGTAGTACTTACGCTTTGGTTACAGAAAAACAAAGCTATGGTAAACCTAGAATAAAAGAAAATAAAAGGACAGAACGTTGTCAATTTCTTTTTTCTAATAAATAAACAATAAAATGTTAGTACTTCGATTTGGTCGCAGAAAAACAGGACTTAGGAAACATAAAAGGAAGAAAACAAAAAAATGTTGACGAGAGTGGGATTTGAACCCACGCCCTTTCGGACCAGAACCTTAATCTGGCGCCTTAGACCAACTCGGCCATCTCGTCGTTTCTGGACGTCCTACAGTTTGACTATATATAGATAATTATTATTGGTTCTTGTTCGGCTGTAACACTGTTTTCGTGGATGCAAGGTTTTATACTCGGCTAGTCGGCCATCTCGTCGTTGCTGGTCAACCTACAGTTCACCAGCGTATACACAACTACGATTAGTCCCAATGAAACGAGATAAACCTTTTTTTTTACGGGGGCCAGAGGCCCACCTGAAACGAATTCCATTTCTCAAAGCGATGTTACAAAATTCGGAGACAGAGAAATACAACGCCAGAAAGGGCCGACGTAAAGCATAGCAAAGCAAAAGTAAGAAGGAAAGGCAACAAACAACAAGAAAGCCAACTCCAAAGAACCTCCTAAAAACCTCCCAGCCGCTAGGCTACAAGGGCGAGAGACTGGCACCAAGTTTGAAGGGGACGACGTCGAACTTGTGTGGAGCTCGGCAGCACCACAGTAGCAGGTGGTCACTCAGCAATCGCACCAAGACATCCAAATCCAGGCGAACCCCATCAAACACCATACTGTTCCGGCCTTTTCAAATGACCCAGAGGACCCCTAAGGCCGTCGTGTGTCCTAGCTGAGCGTTCTGGGCTGCGAAGAGGCCGGACACCGACTCCGCGGCGTCGCGGGCGCAGGACGGCGACGAACGCCCGGGAAGGACACGAGCCCAGAGCGCGGCCAGTCGTGAGCAGCCGGCGAAGAGGTGATCCAAGTCTTCGATGTCGCCGGGGCAGAACGGGCAGTCAGGCGAGTCAAGGGCGCCATGGCGGTGCATAGAGTTCCGAGTGCGCGTCCGTCCGTGCCGTAGGATCCAGAACAAGATTTTCACTTTCTGGGGAGCAAACCCGGCCCAGTTGATGTCGCTCATGGGCGGCGCCGTGGTCGGCGTGCGGATCTTTTGTAGCACGCCCCAGCAGAGATAAACCTTAAAAAAAAGGTGGAGACCTGGCCTTAATGTTGACACACACCCATCGTATACGCTGGGTGTGTGTCAACAGTTCACCAGCGTATACACAACTACGATTGGGTCTTGTTTGGCTGTAACACGTACGTACTGTTTTCGTGGATGCAAAGTGATACCTGTGCGGTGCATTTTTGTTTACACTGGACGACGGGCCGGGCCTCCCTCGAAACATGAGATCGCCCGCGTTCTGGGCCAACTACACGACTGCCCGTTCCAAGTAACCTGTCATGCCATAGCTTTTAAAGCCTTAAAGCAATGCACTGCGAACTTGGTCCATGCACGATTCCACATTGTCGAGCATATTGCAAAGTAGCTTTGATGCATACGGCATACCCTAAGTACTTCGGCTACTACTGAAAAAAAAAGTCTAGATCACCCCTTGACCTACGAAAGGTTGAACACTTCACCCCCTAACCTATAAAACCGGTTAAAACACCCCCTAACCTGTAGCTGTTTTGACCGGTTTAGTATAGGTTAGAGAGTGTCTTAACCGGTTTAGTATAGGTTAGGGAGTGTCTTAACCGGTTTCATAGATGGGGGTAAAGTGTCCGACCTTAGGGAGTGATCTAGACTTTTTCCGTACTTACAAGGCTGTCTTATTTGCATACTTATATAATATTGATTAAATTATGATTAATGATGTCATTAGTAGCTACTAAGGCCAGTCTCAGTGACGAGTGTCATAAACATTAAATATCATGCCACATCAACAATTTTGCTAACATGGTAGTGATATTTACGAGGAGAGTGTCATAGGATGAGAGAGTATGTCATGCTGATGACACTCCCCCGACACAGTTCTCAAAGTTTACAGTCTTGGCAACCGTACGATGACATTCTCCACACTTAGAGTGGCCTACTGGTGGGGCACAAGCCAAAGTAAACCGTCGCCAGCTTCTATGGCCTGTGCAGGAAAGAACCGTTTATCGTTGACGAATGCGACATTGATGAAACAGATGCATGGTTTGAAAGCAAATTACATTTTCATTTTGAAATATTATAAAACTTACCCCACCTACCACATCACGTCAATTCTTTTTTTTTTTTTTTTTTTTTTTGAGGATCACATCACGTCAACTGATACTACTTGACTTTGCGTGCCTGATGATCGAGACAAACAGCGAGTCAGTTGAACTTGAACAGAAGGCCTAATGTTCTGGCCATGCATGTTCGGCCCAATATATTACATGGCCCAGAGACATTAGCGAGCCCAAACCTATGGAACTCGGAATTTGATTCGAAAAAAAAAGGAACTCGGAATTTCTCCCCAAGTTTGTATCAAAATTTCATCGTACGAGTCACACATATGCGCCACATTCATTCCCTGTGCGCAGTGTTGGTCCATCAGCAGCCTATCCAAAGGAGATTAGCTGAACACTAGTTGCTATATTTTTTTTAATAATGAAATAAAGTTTTAGCTTCATCCCGGGGACGGAATCAGCCTTGGTTATTACATGTAAAAGCCAAATAATATAAGTGCACAACAAGCAATCTAAAATCAGTCTTGAATCTAAAAATCTATCTATAGGAAATGGTAGTATACCACAGTTCCTTTCTAGTCATCACTGCGCTGCAACATTGCCTAGAATCGGAGTCAAAGCATTTCCCTAAATAGAAGTACATAAAAAAAAGTTTGGATTGGCTTTTATAAAAACAACAACACATTTCTCGTAAGCCCTCGGACCAAGTTTATATCCCTACAACTACAATAAATTTAGACCAAGTTTATATCCCTCCTTGTTTGGACCATTTATTAAATAAATCAACTAAATTCAACGGTAGGTCAGTCTCAAATACAATATGAACAGCATGTTTTGTGATGGTAATTCAGTATATTGACACTACAAAAAAGGGAGATGTATAAGATGGTTTCGCATAACTGCATATTAAGCTGCATGTTTTTGCAATTGCAACAATTCAGGTTGTATCGCACGATTATCTTCCGTCAGAATAGTATCCCTCTTGAAGTATCACATAAATATTTTAATCTCTGCATGGTAACACTAATCGCCATAGATCTACTGTTACTGCGTTCTAAAAATCACAGGGATGAGTTTGCGATAATGAAGTAAGTAATACCTACCCGGATCACAGCTAGCTTGACAAGCAAGAGTTACCGCAATTGCATGGACGATTCTGCCTACTAATAAATCCTGGATGCTGGAACTGATGACCAGCTGAATTAGCTGCTAGCTGACGCCTTGTGCTGCTCTTTCTGGTGTGGTCGATACAACCAAAAGGAAAGTAGCAGTGGCAGTAGTGGCAGCGAAGCAAGACAAACAGCTTGCATCATTTCTTGTTCGCCTAGGCTTTGGACCCATCAGCCGATCCCCATCCATAGCTGGAGTTAGCTTGCTTGCTCATTATATATTTCCAGGCCACTTCTGGAGAGTTTGTTCTCTTTTTTGTGCAAAAAAATAAAAATAAAAATAAAGAGACATTTTTCTGAACATTTTTCAGTGTGGGATGCACGCACTTTGCATGCGCCGACAAGAGAAGGGCAAGGCATTGCACGTCCATGTGAGCCACCCGCGTCGATCCCCTGCTGCCTCGAGCAGCAAGCACTGAGGCGTAGTTGAGTCTTGAGTGTGATGCCGTGGACAATTGGTCAGTTGCACACACAGGCACACAGCTATCACAGTTGCAGGCTTTGCCCGCTCTGCAAGTCTGTGTTTCCAAAAGAACGGAGCCTAGCTAGCCTTGGAGGCATCAGGAGATAGCCGAGACTTTTTGCATAACAGATCGCCAATGACTTGTGGAGCAAATTTGAGAGAATCTCCAGCGTTAATACATTCTGTTAATTTGCCAGGATCGCATAATCTTTTCAGCGGTCAAATGCAATGTACCTTCCGTTTGCCCAAATATTCCACCCACTCAATTGACCAATTGATTATGTGTTGCTTAACTTTTTTTCCAGCAAAAAATTTGTCTAATTTGTAAATTTTTTAACTCCTACGTAAAACCTGTAGCATTATGTGGATGAATTCAAGAATTTCCTAGCCGTGTGCACAAATCCAATTGATCTCGTATTAAATCCGGCCAGTTATGCAAATGAAATTTCGATTCTATGGCCGTGACATTCATTGACGTGCGTGACATTTTTCCTTGGAGCAGTTATTTTCTGTTTATTTTGTGGATCTTCAGTTTTTACAAGTGTCTTGAACGCCCTTAATTTTCTACCCCTGGCACTGTTTGCGTATTTAAGTGTTGTGCTTAAGCAACTTTCTCACCTCCTCCAAACCCCACTCCACTAGTCAATTCCTTCCTCGCTCGCTCTTGCTTGGTGGAGAGGAGAGGAGAGGGAGGGAGGGATGCTTGTCACCTACTCCTTTTAAGTTCCCCCACTCCCCCCTCTCACACTTCTTCCGCCTCTTTTTCGTCAGATTATTGTTATCCTTGAGGCCCCAAAGCCAGCACAGAGCAAGCAAAGGGAGAAAGCAAGGGAGGGTGGGGGCCAAAAGGAAGCAAGCAGAGCAGCAGCTGCTCACTCCTCGAGCATTGCAGCGCTTGCTCTGTTGCTGGTCTTGCTCAGCTCGTCCTCGTGCAGGAGCAGGAATCCTTTGCTTGCTCGGCGATGGACAGGCACACCTGCAAGCTCTGCTTCCGGCGGTTCCACAATGGCCGCGCGCTGGGCGGCCACATGCGCTCCCATGTCATGGCTGCAGTGGCGACAGCGGCGTACTCACCGCCGCCGCCGCCGCTGCCGCCATCACGGCAGCACTCGCCGCCGCTCTCCCTGGCGTCTACCTCGTCAACCGAGATGGACGACAAGCCGGCGCAGCACAAGCAGATGGCGTCGTGCGGTCTACGCGAGGGCGGCAAGAAAAGGTTCGGGATCGCCGGCGCCCATGAATTCTCCGGCGGTGGGGCGGCCGGCGGCGGCTCGTCGGTGGTGCAGGACGGCGAGAGCGACACGGAGTCGTCCCCGCGGTTCGCCGTGAGCCGCCGCCGGTCGAAGCGGGCGCGCCGGCCGCGCGCGCCGCCGGCGGATCCCGAGCAGCCGGCGAGCAGCGTCTCCGACGCGACGCCAGAGGAGGACGTGGCCATGTCGCTCGTGTTGCTGTCCCGGGACTCGTGGACACGGTCCAGATCCGGGCCCGAGCACCACTGTGTCCCGGCGAGCTCGGAGGCCGAGCACGACGTGGCGCGGCCGCGCGTCAGGCACCAGTGCGGCGCGTGCAAGAAGGTGTTCCGGTCGTACCAGGCGCTGGGCGGCCACCGCGCCAGCGTCAAGAAAGGCAAGGGCGGGTGCGTGCCGGCGCCGGCGACGCCTCCCGCCGCGCCGCCGTCCAAGGCTCGCCGCGGCGAGACTGGCCCGGTGATCCACGAGTGCCCGTTCTGCTTCCGCGTGTTCGAGTCCGGGCAGGCGCTGGGCGGACACAAGCGCACGCACATGCCGTACGCCGGCGCGCCGGCGCCGTGCCCCGCACCTTCGACGCCGGCGAAGTGCGGAGATAGCTCCGGGTCCTTCGATCTCAACGTGCCGGCCGCGGCGGACGACGACTTCGAGCTCTCCGCCGTGTACGACGCGGAGTTCGGCAGCAGCACCAGACAGTAAGCTCACCTGCTGATGCTGATCGTTACCTGCTACCAACGCCAGCTTCAGATCGGAAGCTGTACTTGCACTTGCACAAGGTCAGGAACTGCATGCCAGCTTCTGCATGCAAGGAACCGAGGAGATCGATCATCACCCGAGGTGAGGGCTTGGGATCCATGCAAGAACCAGATGGAGAGCAACAGTTGAGCGGTTTTGTTTCCTTTCTCTCTTGTTTTCTCTGTTACTCTATTGAGATTGCTATTAGTCTAGCAAGTACGTACCTAATTAGATGAACAGCATATTCATTCTTTCGGTCTCTTGTACCTAAACCAAAATTGACCCATTGCTTCAATTTTCTCATTGGAAGTTGGGAAAAAGAAGAGTGCATTATTCGCCATGTTCTTAACCTGTCCCATTAAACTCTGCTTCCTTGATCCTCACAGCACCAGCAGCGAGTAGCGGCTGGCAACAGATGCATGTTCTAGTAACTTACGCTTTGCCAAACCGACAACGCTTGGCTCCAAGAATTTTCGCTGTATTCAAATGGCGTTGAGAATTTCACATCACATGCCGGAATAACCGTAGCAGTTTTTACTACTACTAAGCCATGCCCTTGTCGTTTCAGAGAGCTAACTCCTCCCCGCTGTTGGTCATTAGCTTCTCCACCCGTTGGCCACACTGTCTTCCTACCGCCTAGGCACGCTCGTACGAGAGACGCTGGTACGTGCGTCACGCGAGTCATACCGCACCGTACCACTTTCGTTCAATTCAAATGCGCAGTACTCTCAGTTGAGTGCCGATCCTGTGCTACCATCCCCCGAGTCATGAGCTGTGCGTGTGCTTGAGGCTTGAGCCACAGGCCACAGCATCAGGATCCACCGAAACAGCGCCATGAGCAGCTGCGCTTAGCTTGGCATTCTCTCCTGGTGCATGCTAGTCCAGCTCGCTTTGCTTGCCGCAGACTCCCGATCACGATCAACGCAGCTGGTTTTTGCTTGCTTCTCAGCCAAAAAGCCCGTCCCCTGCTCTTGCTCTGCTCGCGCCACTGCGCCAGTGCTTGTTCGTTTCCACCTCCACCGCCGCTACCGGCCGGTGTGCCCCCGCTCGTGCTCGTGCTCGTGCATGTGGGCTGCGGCTGCGGGCGGGGCACCTGGTCCCCCGCCCCCGCATGGCAGCGTCGGTGTGTCCCGTGTGCTCCGCTCGCTCTGCTCTGCTCTGCTCGGTTTGGTGGCTGGCTGTGGGGGCGAGCGGGTCCGCCTGCGCCCAACTGCTCGCCGTCGCTTCTTGTCCTGACTCCCCCGCCTTGGCGGTTACCTCCCCGGCAGTTTTGGTCCTGGCGCGTAGCGACCCGGTCGATCGGCTTCGTCTCTCGTTCGTCTCCCTTGGTCTCTTCTCCGGCTCTCGTCTCCGCCTGCCATTTGCCCGAACCAGGCACATCCGAGGTAGTACTCGACAGTACCGCTCGCTTCTTTTATTTTCTTTTTTGAAAGGATAGCGCTCGCTTTCATTTGCCGCACCGTGCCACTGCTCACAAGCATTAAGCATATACGCGCGCGTAGCCGTATGCCTACGGAGCACCGTGGAGTGACCGAGTGAGCAGCTCAGCGTGCATGTACACTGTGCGCGTGGGTGTGGTGCCGGGACTGCCGACAACGGGCACTACTGGCAGGTCCGGCGTCCCTGGCACGGGACGGACGATTGGTACCATGTGGGGGCGCAGTGGGGAGGGCTTACCTGTCGGTCTCCGTTCGTAGGAACTAATGAGAATATTCTACAGCAGCCGGATGATCTCGCAAGAGTCAGCGATTGGATTGGAGCTGAGGGACTTGGGGTCAGCGTCGCCGTGCTCAGTTTAGTGGAGGCGTGGAGCGATCACTGCTCGGTGTTTGGTGTACTAGTACTAGTTAGTGGCGGTCATCACTCATCAGTGGCTGGTGGGGCGGTTAAGCCTGCGTGATCCGCGGATTGACTTGTACGTACTACGAACCTGCCTCTAAGGGGCCGGCCGGCCTCAGCTTCAAGGAGGGAGCGGTCTTGATGACTCGCGGGATGACACGCTCGCTCGTGCCGCTAGTGCTTCCACCATGCCGTGCCAGGTCGGCCGGCCGGACCAACTAACCGCTGCCCGCGCCGTGAGCGTGAGGCCCGGGGTTGGCCGACTCGATCCACGCACTACCGGGATCGGACCTGGTGCTCGCCGGCGGGGCCATCGGCGGGTCAGCGCAATTGACCAGGCAGAGGCAGTGTGCATCGTCCGTTGACGCGTACGTATCTGCTGCGTCGTCGACGGCTCGATCTGGAGTGCCGGGCGGCGGGGACGGTCAACGACCTGCTGGCCCGTATCTGACACAACGCGTACGTACGTCCCCGGGCGTGGGCGACGTACGTACTATACGCTAGCTCTCGCGCCAGTGGCTTCGCGCGTCTACTCGTCTCGCCTGCAGCACATCAGTGTCGTTGAATGGAGCTCCGCTGGCCGCTGCAGTGGCTCGGTGTGGCCATGAGACGTTCATGACAGTGATATCATCGAGGAGAGCGGCGAGCGGCTCGTCGAGTGATGACCGGAGCGGCAAGCTGCCGGGCGTTGCGTGCGCAGCATGTCAGTACACAGTACCCACTATGTACGCAATAACAACAAGGAATCATGCATGTACCGGTAAACAAAGTGCTAGTGGCGCGTGGCATGTTTGAGGGCTCATTCGGTTCTACAGGAACCGTTCCACCTGGATTAGATAGCTATAACAAGAAATTTGTGCTAGGTACAACGAGAGACCGGGATTTATTCCGGGTCGTGAACCAATTTGTTCATGATTGCTGCAACAAAAGACCGGGATTCAATCCACTAGTCAAGAGGTGTGGAACCAATCCGGGTCTTTTGTTGTACCTATCATGAACAAATTGGTTAACGACCCGAAACAAATCCCGGTATCTTACTATACCTATTACAAATTTCTTGCTATATCTACCCCAATCCGGATGAAACGGTTCCAAAGGAAGCGAACGAGGCCTGATGATATCTAGGCACGGAGCAGTGTGTCCTCCCGTCTGTGGGAGGTAATCATTGATTAGGCGTAGCTAACCGGTCAGTGTCCATTTGACATCCCAATAACCTAACCTAACCTAACCTTGCAACAATTCGCCGCCAAAACCTACTCACCACCTCTCGTATAACGGCGATCTAGATCCGCGCTGCCCTGTGCTGTGCTCGCGTCAACCGCCGCCGTGTGCTCGCGACAGGAGAAGTAAAAGCCACGGCGAGATGCGCGATGCGTTGGGTCACGGGCTCACCACGAGCAGCTACCAGCGCGGCAAGCGTACAGCACAATCATACAGCGATGATGCTACTGCGAGGAGCTAGCGCCCGTGGTACGTACGAACGTACGTACCGTCTAGTTCTACGGTAGCTTCATAAATCTCTGCATTAATTTTTAAACGGCCAGCGACGACTCTGCGCTCTAGTGACATTGTCGGCAGATCGCTGCTGCTCTGTTGCAAAATGGTGGCAGATCGCTGCTTTCAGTTTTTGAACGAACAGACTTTCAGTTTCAGTAGGACAAGAAAGCAAGCAGCAATTTTTGCCTGTATTAAAAAAACAGACCAGCGGACGCATATTCACAATTTTTTCACTAGCATTATATCGTGATCCGGGTTAGCTGGTTTCAGTAAGCGAATGGTAAGCTATCAAGTGGCCATGATTCGCTGCTAGCATGACAGGTCGTTAGGGGAGAAACTGACGGCAACATCATGTGGGATAATGATAAGCCCCAGGCCTTTACTGCTCGATTTCAGGAAGGCCGTTATGTAGCTGCATGTGTTGCAATAGATGATGCTGCGACAAAGAGCGTGCTTCCTTGCTGACTTCAAGCCGAGCATCAAGAGCTCCTTTTGCGATGAGGAAGGAAGGTTCAGAAGCACCCACACTGCACGTGTCGTGGCAACCGTTGTCTCTGCTCTTCTTTTTTTTCGCTGGTTGCGGTTGCTGGTAGCCTTATATGCTCTCAGCTCAGTCTCAGCTGGGGCAAAGGCATTTGCCCGAGCTGAGGAAGTGAGTATTGGAATTACAGGAAGCAGACAAATGCCGCACTAGCAGACTAGCGGTTGACTATTCGGCTGCCACACTAGTACGGGGTGACAACGCGACTGCCAAGTCAAGATTCCGAGCCCGTCGCGCATTGTTTACCTGCGCCGATGGGTTGAAAAGTTTCGATGAAAATGTAAAATAAATTACAGATGTAGCCAGAAAATCGCGGGATGAATATCATGATGGGTAATAGAAGATAATTAATCAATAATTAGCGGATGATTACTATAGCATTTCTGTAGCAAATCATGGATTAAATAGGCTCATTAGATTCGTCTCGCGACATACATTTCATCTATGTAATGGATTAATTTTTTTGTCTAAATTTATTACTTCATGCATATAAAATTGCGTTAATGTGACATTTGATGGAAAAAATGTAAAGGAGTTAAAACAGGGCCGATAGATTTCCCTGTGCAGTGGGCAGCAGCAAAGAGGCAGGAGGAATATAATACTCCGTATTGAGTAGTACTACTCATTAGGCAGAAAATCACTGAATCAGGCTAAACCGTAGTCGACACTCGACAGTCAGATGAAATTCGAGTTCTGATGGTCACACAAGTTCGTAGGAAACCGAGAAATGGTCGTCAGTTCTTCCCGTGGTCGGTTCAGCTGGCTCCCCAACATGCAGTTGCGTTGCTGTGCAGTGCAGCTCAAGAAGTCCGATTAGCTGCGCTAACGATATAACTGCTGTAGCCTAGCCCCTAATTGTGCAAGGGGTAAAAAAAACTAACTATGGACTCTTTATATTTCTTGCTGCACATATTTTTCTGAAATAAATCAAAAATACAAACAACTAGATGATTGCATGCTTTATTATATTTATTACAGAATCACTCGAGTAAATTTCATTTTTGCATGTCAATCAATTTTTGTTACTTGCATGGCCACCGGGCTTGCTACGGTGGCCCAGCAGGAGAGCTGGGACGGTTTCCGGGCCCGCTAGTGTTGTAGGCCCGCGGCCTATACTAAAAAAAAATCAATACGGCCCATAATTTCTTCCCCTATCCAATCCAAATCCATTGCTGCGAATCACCCGCACAGAACGCACAATCGCCTCGCCATGACAACCGCCGCGGCGGCCGTGGAGCTGGCGCCGCTCGTGCGGGCCGGCACCGGTGCGGCCGCCGCCTTCTCCTCCTCCACCTCCCAGCAAATCCCCCTCCCGCGCCGTCAAAGAGTTGCCCGAGCTATCAGGGCGTCCCCCGCGCCAGGGCGGTCCGAGGGCGCCAGCGAGCTCCCCGCCCCGCTCCTGCCGAACGCGCGGCGGCGGGGACGCGACCCGCTCTGGTACGGGGGCGGGTTCAGCCTCGGCGTGGACCTCGGTGACGCCCGCACCGGCCTCGCCGTTGGGAGGGGTATCACCCTCCCTCGCCCCCTCACCGTACGCACCCCTTTGCTCTCAGTTCGACCGCTCAAAGGCCACTAAATTGAGGTCAGATTGGAATGGCGCCAGGTTCTGAAGCTGCGCGGGCAGAAGCTGGAGCTGACGCTGCTCGACATGGCTGGGCAGCAGGTGGCGTTTCTCTTCTGCTCTGTGTTGTGACATTTCGAATTTTTGAAGGCTATGTTCGTCTTTGCGTGTGCTGAACACGTTCCTTTGCTGCCCGAATTGCAGGAGGCGGACGAGCTAATCATCGGGCTTCCCGTGTCTGCCGATGGGAGGGAGACGCCGCAGTCCAACAAGGTGCGAAGCGTCGTCGGGAGGCTCGCCGTCCAAGCGGCCGAGAGGTTTGTTGTTTGTGTGCACTTCCAATTCCAAATTCGAATCGTTTTAGCAGACAGACAGTGCTTTTGGTGAGTTAAGGCTAGGAGCTGTGTGCGCGTGCAAATTTCTCACTGCTCTGAACTGCGAGTTCTTTGGTTGCTTCAATTTGTGGTCTACTGATTGTTGATGAGTGCCTCGGTGGATTTGTTTTTGTCACCACGCAGGGGCTTGAGGGTATATCTGCAGGATGAACATGGAACTTCTATAGACGCCCTTGATTACATGATCTCCAGGTGAGGCTTATTCTGTAAATGGCAATTCGTGACCATTAACCGTTTGACAATTTGACTTGTCACTCTTGCTGCAACACCTAGCTGAACCTTGCTGCTGATTTTTCAGTCTGACCATTTAAGTATCTAGTACTGGTTCATTCAACCAATGTAAAATCTTGAGAATACAACATTTTCCCCTGCACATCGCCAACTCTGCTTATAACATTTATTAGGTGTTAATTTGAGAATCACTGAGCATCTTTTCTAAACATGAACATCGTTTTTCAGGGGTGTTAAAAAGTCTGCCCGTGATGTCAAATCTGATGCGTATGCTGCTGTGGTATATACTGTGTGCTATTTGTTTCTACTTATTTATGCATGACCGACTACTTCTGGCTATTTTTTTATATGATTACTTTCATTTTCATTTTGTAGATGATCCTGGAGAGATATTTCAGGTCATCAGGTCAAGGGGCTAAGATTGTTCTTCCCAGGCAGTTAGAGTTACAGGACAAGTTAATAGCTCAGTCTAGGCGAGATTCTGAAATTTAAGAAGACATACCTTTTGCTCTCCAACTATAGACAACATATCCAATATAATCTACAAGAAACACTTTGTTGCGACATTGTCTGAATGGCTTGTGTTCTGGTTTTACACCTTGAACAATCAAACGGAAATTGGCAGCAACTTCTATTTCTACACCATATCATCATTGTGTGCTATGAACAAATGACTATTCGAGACAATCTCATTCTACCACGTCTCGTTTAAAATTATAAGTTGTTTTAGTTTTATCCTAAGTTAAGCCTATATAACCTTGACCAAATTTATAGAAAAATATTAGCATCTATAATACAAAGTATCAAATAAATACAATATCAAAATATAGTTCATGGTCTGTCTAATGAAAATATTTTAAAGATGTAGATATTTGATCATTTTGTATTAAATTTGATCAAAACTACATAAGTTTGACACTGACTTGGGAGAAAGCTAAAACGGCTTATAATTTGAAACGGAGGGGGGTATTTTTCTGCAAATTAAGTAAGATATTCATTGCTGAATTCTTCAGCAGATTAACATATTCTTTGCTGAATTCGTGATCATCTTTTTGAATAGGTTTCCTGCTTAGCATTTTTCTTCCTGATACATTTGTTTATGATTTATAGATCAGTCGTGTTGCCTCTTTAAGATTGTGTATTTACATAATTTCCATCACGGAGTCTGGAAAAAAAATGTTCAGGCACAGTTCAGATCATCCAAGTTAGCAAGATGCAAGGTACTTTGCAACAATCCCACACCCATTCCATGCAGCAAATATGCTTTGTTTTCAATTCAGTACAGCTGACCTATCCTTCCTGTATCTGCTTCAATCATGGCTGCTGCAGGCAATGTTTATATATTACTATCAACACAGAGAATGCCTGAGCAAAAACTGTCAGAATGAATCAAGAATTAGCCAATTCTAAGCAGCTGTCCATGTGATGATGAAGCATCTCAAATCTGTGCATAAAAGAATCAATACAGCTTGCTGAATTCAGTCTCCTGTGCTGGTTCGCCAAGCCGGGGGAAGAATGGATCCCTCTCAAGCATCGTCTGCACTGAGTCCATCATCCTCACCAGGGATGCCCACAAGAATGGCGCAGAGCAGAACGCGTACCCGAAGATTGCTAGAACCCTCACAACACCACCATGATACCATGGGAATGCCATGACGAAGAGCATACCAACAATCGCAAACCAGGTTGTAAGCACGTCAAGTGGTGGCAGCAGAAAAACATTGATCACAAGCACTGAAAGGGCAAGTGCGCCAAATAGGTAGATGGACCAGCCCATGATCGGGTGAACTGTGCGTGGGATCACAAAGAAAGGAATGGAATATGCAGCCACCATAGCCACAATCGCAGCCATCTTGATCAGCCACTGCACCAGGGCATTTTGCTTCTCAGGCCGCCGGTTATAGCACAGTTTTGTCATCCCTGGCCTTGCCAATCTAGTGACTGCTATGATCACTATGTACATTAAAACCTCCATCAGAATCACTGGTATTTCAGCAGCATACCTGTGAAATGTAAGCAGGTAAATATCAAGTGGAAGATGTGCAATGAAGGATACCCTTACAGAACAGCAAACAAATTCTGTCTGCTCAAGCATATAATTTGCTTTTATGTTGTTTTATTTGACTTACCCAAGATCATCCCAGCGCTGCTTGTGCCAGGAAAGGCCCAGTGGCAAGATTGGCCAGGACCACCAGTACCAAGGTTTGAACCAAGGGGCACTGGGGAATGTGATCACACTGTTTGGCCCACACGGGACATGCCAATGCAGCTTGAGATCTGCAATTTTCCATCAGAACAGCGGTTAAATTCTTAAGAAGCAATAGCCACACACACAGGTGTGTTGGTGTTGAAGCTATGTAGCAGTGGCACTCACAGTAGTAGGATGCATCCATTTGATAGCCGAGAGGAAGGCGATATGTCCCGTTGAGCTTTGTGCCGTTCTCAGGAGGGTGAAACATTGGTCTGTCAAGCAAGTCTGGGTAGCACCCGACCAAAAAGCCTTGGTCAGCACCATCAGAGTTTTCACGGCCAATCTCCAGGTCATGAAGCATGCTCTTGAATACATCCATAGAAGGCTGCAGATTGAAGAAGAATCCAATGTTAGTCTACTTGGCCATTACATGTCTGAGCACAACACACAACATATCTCAGATGAGTGAATTTAACACAAATCAATTTGTAGACCGTCAGCATTGGCTACAGCCTACAGATCATTCATACAACAGAAGGTTTTTACTTCATTTCTGGGAGTGACAATGCATACTCAAATCTATTAGTGCAGCTCAACTGGCAATGACTAATTCATGCCATTATTAATACAGGGAGATCAGTTCAATTTAGGATTTGTACTTTTATACTAGACTAAAGAGCATCTCGAATGACATTCTAAGCCAATAAGCCCAGATGATTACAAGCAAAATACTGCAAATTTTGGTCATATTGGACAGGTGACAGGAAGAACAGCACAAATTGGGGTCATACCTGGAGCACGAAAAGACCAGTGTGGAAATAGCACGGGTTGATGAATACAGCGCAGAACTGCCCACATTGGAACAGCTCATCTGTGTTCTGGAGGAAGATGTTGTCGGAATCAATCATGACGACGCGCTCGTAGTCAACCAAGGTCCACGCATAAAGCTTGTTCAATGTCAGCTTGAACCTCCTGTTGATCCCTCCTAGGTTGCTCTCATAAGGATTCCTGAGGTTCTCCACTATCACCACCCTCATGCCATCCTCCTCTGTCCTGCATATGTTCCCATGTATCGTCAGTATGTGTCAACCATTTCATTTCACATTCTGCAGTAAGAACTACAGGAGCACTGAAACAGTTATTTCAAACGGAAGTAAACAAGGTTCATAAAGTTTTGTTGACCGTTTTGAAATGACTAAGACGTGATTTGGAGGGGACTGGCACCGATTCAGATTAATTATTTGTGGTTGACTTTGAAACCGCAAATAAAAGACATACTGTATTGGATATGAACCTGGTTAGACAAACTACCAGAAACATTTGTTTTGCTAGAAAAGAGATCAACTGTACAATCACTGTTTTCTTAAGAGGAAATAGGGAAAGTTGACCAGTGTTATTGGACAGCAGACAATTAACAAGTACAGGTTGGGACCAGAGCCAGGAAGCTTAATAGTCAAGCTTGAGGGCAAGTGCACCCCATGGCAGCATATTCTGTGAAACTAACAGGCAACTTGTAGCAAGCACTAACGGCAGAATCACTGGAGTAAATCTCCCTCTCCATGTGAATCACTGGAGTACCCGAAGACCGGAAAAAACAAAGGGAGGCAGGAGAAGCTTCCTCTCTGCAGGTAGGCCATGCACCACTTCCCCAGCCTGCACCGAAGTCTTCGCCTTGAGTTTCTATTCTACCGCACCGAGACGCGGCTTGCACTAGTTAATAAAGAAATAAATTAGCACTAGCTAGCAATGGGTTGGATATTCTTTTCCTCCAGGAACGGTTTGAAAGCTGGATTAAGGATGGCTGATTAAGCAGGAGGGGAGTCCAAAAGTCCAGGTCCAGTCCAACAATGGAGACGACTCGCCGACGCGCGTAAGACGACGACGAAGAAGAAGAGGCGGGAACTCACATTGCGCGTACCCAGTCGCGGGGCACGTCGGCGGAGGCGATGAGGACGCGGTCGGCGTCGGCGCGGACCCGGGTGAGGGAGCGCATCATCACCCGCACGGCGACGTAGAACTCGTAGTCCCGCGGCGTGCCCATGTACATCATGGCGGCGTACGCGTGGCGGTGCCGCGCCGCCGGGCCCTCCACCCGCGCAAGGCCCCGCCGCTCGCCCCCCGCCGCCGCCGCGGTCGTCGCTAGAATCAGCAGCAGCACCGCCGCGAGCAGCCGCCGCCGCCGCTCGGCGACAGCCGCCATCGCTGCCGTCCCAACCCCCGGCGCGCGCGGGCGCGTCTCGCCGGCCGGTGCTTAACAAACAACCTGCTGATCAGAGAAGAACCAATAAGCGCCGCCGCGGGGGCTTGTACGGCGCTCGGCGCTCGGCGCTGCTGGCCTGTCTGCCTTGCTCGGCAGCCGGCGGCACCACCGCGCGCCCTCGCGCGGGCGCTGTTTGGAGGTGGAGACTGTGGAGAGGGATCAGAGCGGGGACGAAGAAGGTGCCCGGATGCCTCGATGCTTCTGGTTGGCAAAAGCAAGGGGAGGGAAGAATGGAGAGACGGAAAAGGAGAAGAGGTCGGAGGCCCAGGAGGAGGAGGGGGGGGATTACGGTGCGGCGGCGTTTATTTATGAGTTTGAGGGAGCGAGACCGGCCCGGAGCAGCCAGCAGATACTTTGCCCCTTTGTCTCGCCTCACCGTACGCCGCCCGCCCGCTCCGGTATGTATGCCCCACTCGTACGCGCCGGACGCGCAGGGCCGGGTCTCCCTGGGGCCCGCCTCCCAGCGACCGCGGCGGGGCCCGTGGCCGCGGGTAAAGCGAAGCGAACGGCAACGCCTCCCTTTGTACTCCATACAATGGTACCGGACGGAACGGTTCCTTCCTTGCGGGGGTGCATTGGCTTACAGGGGGGGAAAAGGCTGTGGGATGAAACGGCGACGACGAGGCGAAGACGGGAGAGGGGGAGACCGAGCCACACCACCGAGGACGGCGAGGAGGCAGGGTGCGGTGTGCGTCGGGTTGGTGGCCCGGATGGATGGACTCGGCTCGTTCTTCACGCGCTCGACGACTCGAGGAGGGCGGAACGGTTCCGAAGTCTTGACACGTTTTAATGCCGGGCTGCTGGCTAATGGCAACTCCGGTATGGCTGTCTGTGTCACCCTCCCTTTTGGGGGAAGCAACCAGTTCTTGGGACCTCGGCGGATTGGTTCGACGCGAAGGCTAATCGTAGGCGAGATTGCCATTGCCTACAGTACGTACTACTGTGTTGGCTGGACTCGGGGTGCTGTCCCTCTTGGTTTGGGTAAATCAAGGCCAGGTTCAGGTCTCGCAGGTACCATTAATTTCAGAGGCGCCACAGCCTACAGGGGTAAACATCTCTCGGCCTGCCGGGTCCGGTCATGCCGCCGTCGCCGGCCGCCATTGTCCTGGCATGCCCGGCCTGATGTGGTGCAAGCCTAGCTCGGTCCGTTTCATCTCATTCTCATCCACGGCGCCAGCGCCACGAACACCTGTGCTTCTTCCCAAAGGTTGCCTTGTCGTCTGTCGAATTAAAGGGACAGAGCCAAAAAAAAAAAGAGAGAGAGAGAGAGAAACCCCGGACATGTCGACCTCGCACGTGTGGGGTCGTCCTTACCGGGTCGAGCTGCTCAGGCGTGAGGTTGACCGGAGGGAGCAGCGCAAACTTTTTTTCTCGGCCCTTGTTCAGTTACAAAGGCCTTGTTTCCCACCCGAAATTTTTTCACCCATCACATCAAAGGAGAATCTTAGATGCATGAAGTATTAAATGTAGACGAAAAAGGTGAAAAGTTATATGGATGGGCTGTAAATCGCGAGACGAATCTAATGAGCCTACTTAATCCATGATTTTGCAATAGTAATGCTACAATAACCATCTGCTAATTATGGATTAATTACCCTCTAATTGCCATCGTTAGATTGGTCTCGAGATTTTCAACCTATCCATATAACTTTCCACCTTTTTCGTCTACATTTACTAATCCTAAATTGGTAAAATCGAAATCCGAAATCTTTTCACCGAAAAGTTTTCACGAACTAAACACGGGCTGGCAGTTCCCTGTGACTACACGCTAGTGCACTGCGTAGCTGAGGCGCTGCGCGGCCGAAGGATCTGGCTAAAAAAAGCAGGCCGGGGAAGGGGAACGGCAAGAGCTCTTGCGCTTTGCCCGTGTCTGTGTGTTGAGGTGTGCTCGCTTTATTTACTCCATTTGGGACAGGCTGATGGTGCTCCATCAACGTCATTTAGCGGCAGTTCGGAGCCCGTAATAAAGTCAACCGCCCCTGCATCAACGACGGCACGCTACAGATAAACAAGTACGGAGACGGAGGGTGCTACCTGGGAAGCTGGGACCCAAAATTAAGCAGGGGAGAGAGAGGAGCTGCACGGCATACTCTATTACCTGTGCCGCTGTGCGGAATCATCCTTGTGAGTTGTGACGCTTCCGCGACGTGATGCTCGTGTTTTCTATTGCTAGCTAAGCTGCTCTGCTTCGACGTCGCCGACCAGGCCAAGAGATGATCGGCTTTTGCAAAAAGGCGAGGGCCACGCCACGACACACTTGTTCCGTCACAAGAGAGTAGAGACCCAATCTTGTGTTTGGATAAGAGCAGCGATGAGGCACACCTGACACCTGCACGATTAAAGAATCGGAGAAATACGCTGCTTCTTTCCTACGTTATTTTTCTTAACTTTTTTTTTTTTTGCTGGGCTTCCGGCATACTACATATCCTTTCGTGTACTCAAGCACGAACTAGTGACGCGCCTACACGTCCGAATTGATCAATTCGGCGAAACTGGACGTTTCGATATAAACCGTTGTTGCTGATGCAGGGCAGCTCCATGATTGGGCCCCCCGGTACAAAATATCGCCGTCGACGCATGAAGTGGTCGTGGATATGTATCACATATACATATGTCGTCCACACATGACACATACAGAAGCTGAGAAAGCTCAACTATTACGTGTAACGTGTGTAATCCATCCCCATCGCCTGACCTTTTTTTTTTGGTCAAAATAACCTGTCTAAAGCTATCCAGTCCATCGCTTCGATCGAACAGGCGTCAGAGCAGAAAGATAGTACCACCACCGCGTAGCTCGTGCATGCGGCAAAAGCCAGAGAGAGCCTTGTGGCCATCGTGATCGAATTCCCTCCTAGGACTCGCAGACCGTGCGTGTCGAATTGCTGCATCGAAACCTTTTTTCTTTTATAAAAAGAATTGCTGCATCGAGACGGCCAGACCTGCCTGTTTGTGCCTACCGAAAATGAACAACGTTAGTCCGACGTGTAACCATCACCATCGTCGCCTATTTCTTCCGCACCATCGTAGCGTGTGTCCCGCGGCGGTGCGTAAAATAGAAACCAGCTGCAGCACGGTCCTTCGGCAGTGGGCACCGCCGCAGGAAGCAGCATGCAGCTAGCTGCTCCCCCCTGCGGGCTGCGGCTGCCGGTGTAGTACCTATCTATGTTGCCGCCCCTCTTCCCGTAACGAACACGCGCGCGCCGACTCGCAATCGCAAGTGGCCTCGTCCAGGCCGAATGAATAATGGAGAACGCCGGCGCTGACCGTGTGTCCGCCACTCGATCTGGGCCCTGTTTAGATGTTTCGCGAAATTTTTTTCAAGTATGCTCCTTTACATGTATGGCATATTAAATGTAGTCGAAAAAAATAACCCATTATATGGATGGAGTGTACTTCGCGAGACGAATCTAATGAGCCTAGTTAGGTCGTGATTAGACAATAAATTGCTACAGTAAATATGTGCTAATGACGGATTAATTAGACTCATTAGGTTCGTCTTGCAATTTACTGACAGAATCTGTAATTAGTTTTGTAATTAGTCTATATTTAATACTTCAAATGTGTGCCCGACATACTTGAAAAAAATTTCGCGAAACATGAGCCATGCCCCGCGCGTGTGCTTCCCTGCTTCTTCCTGCTTCTCCTTTAGAAGCATCTCTCCGTTCCCGGTTACGGCACCGCCCGTGTCGCCACCGGCACGCCGTACGACGCCTGCGCCCAAAAATATCTTGCTGCCTCGGCGACCGGTCATCGCGATCGGTTTCCATGTCCCCGTCTCCTCCCTCTTTCGTCAAGGTCTCGCGCCTTTTTCACTCGGCGTTTTCAAGCTCTCCCCGCGCTGCTTTGTTGACTTGGCGACCGGTGAAGCAAACGACCCGATGATAGTACGGCGAGATCTGAAGCGCGATCCGATCGGTCAACGCGGAGAGGATTCCAAGTCCCAACCACCTGGTAACCGGCCTCTCGTCGAGCGAGCCCTCCGGGGCTCTGATTCGCAGCGACACGGTCGCGGTTCCCGAGTCCCGACCACCAGGTAACCTCGTCGAGCCTCCGGCTTCTAGGTTTCTGAAACCTATGATGATCCGCCATCCGTATAGATGGCCATTCGGGCCGCCCGGCCCGGCCCTGGCACGGGCCCGTCCTGGCCCGCTCTTTCACGGGCCGTGCCTGGCCCGGCCCTATGCCCCTGCGGGCCGTGCCGGGCGCACCCACGGGTTGAGGTGACGGCCCAAGCACGGGCCCGTCGTGCCATTTTAGGCCGGGCCAGCCCGACTTAGCCCGGCACTACACACCAGGCCGGGCCACCCACGGCCCATGAAGACAAATACACCTCTTTCAACTCAAAATTTCACAAGTCACATACATGATACATCACATTTGACATCTGCTATCACATACTTATCACAATTCACGGGTAGTCAGGTAGGCAACACAAATAACAAAAGATCACATAGTTATATTATGTGATAACAGAATTATAGAGTTGTTTTAACACTTGATCTATGTGATCAAGTGTTGGCTGCCTCATTAAAAACCTTCCTAGGTAAAACTCACCCTTGTGAAAAACCCTAGGAAGGGAAAAAGAGTACAGCCCAACTCTATAATTCAAGACTAGTGTTCAATTACATCACATTGTTCAAGTTCAAATACACATGATCACAAACAGAAATGCAAAAGAGTAAAGATAGTCTTTACTGCCTTGTTGGTCTTCTGCCTTGCCTTCCCCAGATCACCAGATCACCTTCACTTCTGTTCTTCACTTCCCATTGGCATTGGTAGGGACTGGGGCAGTCCTAGCAAACAGAAAAAAGACATAAATCATGAAATTGAACAAGTACCTGAAAGCTGAAACTGAAAATATTGAACAAGTGACTACTTACTCTTTTGTAGCAGCTTCCCCTTCATCAGTTTCCATGATGCCCAACTTGAGCTCTAGCTCTTGCATTTCTTTGCCAACATCATGTTGTGCCCTTGCATCAGCAGCCTCCCAGTCCTTGATGCAGGTCAAATACTCCACATTATGGGGAGCCAACCTGCGTCGCCGTTCCTCGATCACCCTGCCAGTGAGACTAAAGCAAGACTCCGAAGAGACAGTAGAAACTGGAACAGACATGATATCTTTAGCTAGTATGGACAGAATGGGATATGTTAGTTTATGCTCATGCCACCAACTTAAGATGTCAAAGTCATCATCAAAGCAGGTGACAGTGTCGCTGTCCAAGTAGGAAGCCAACTCAGAAACAACAGATACAGGAGTAGATGTAGATGCAATAGGAGTAGAAGATGTAGATGTAGATCCAGGAGCTCCAAATATCTTACCCCATGCTGTTTTTTTCTTACCTGAACCTGATATGTTGGAGGTCCTTTGCAACCTAACTGCACCAAACTTGTTTTCATACTTGTTAAATAGTTTATATAGTTCACCTCTTACCTCAGTGAAGTAACTTGAATAATCAAAACCAATAGTCTGAGAAAGAATCTGAAGAGCATTATGAAAACCTCTCATCTTGGCTCTAGGATCCAAAACAAATGCAAATGAATACAAAAGAGGAATGTGCTGCCAATACTTGAGAAACTTCAATTTCATAGGGGACACGATGCTCATGAGCAAAGGATCAGTCTCTCTGGCATGCAAATGACCAGCGATATCAATGATATGATGCAGCATCAAAGGACTTGTTGGATAGTAAACACCAGATAAAGCAACAGTTGATTCATAAAAAATACCAAGAAAATCCATAATTTTCTGAGCAACAGTCCAATGACCTTCACTGAGAAGTGGCTCACCATTAACCAAACCATAATTAGCAGCAATAAAAGTTGAGAAAGTGCTCTTGTATGGTATGAGATGCTTGAGCATGAGATAAGTTGAATTCCATCTCACGTCCATATCTAAACCAAACTTCCGAGGCTTAACACCTTTAACAATGCAAAAGTTATGAAATTCAGCAATGCGTTGGTTAGAAGAGTTCAAATAAGAAATTGCAGTCCTAAAAGCCTCAAGATAAGACTTGATCCTCTTCAAACCAGACTTGACAATGAGGTTTATGATGTGACATGCACAGCGCTGGTGCAAGAGACCACGCAATGCATTGTCATTATCTCTGTTAACATTGTCAAGTTGTTCAGGGTCTGGACCAAGATAACCAACAAACTTTGGAATAAGATGTGACATGGCTCTGGCATTAGAAGAAGCATTATCAAAGGTCACAGAAAAAATCTTATCTGTCAAACCAAAGTCATGAACAACAGTTTCAACACGTTCTGCAATGTTAACACCAGTATGTGAGCAATCAATGAGCCTAAGCCCAATGACCCTCTTCTCCAACTCCCAATTGGCAGAAACAAAATGAGCAACTACACTAAGATAGTCTTCCTTAGCATTGCCAGACCAAATGTCTGAAGCGAGGCAAACAGATGAAGCAGAGCGCAAGGATTCAACTAGAGAAAAACAACGCTCAAGATAGTATTTTTTCAAATCTCTAGTAGTGGTTTGCCTAGAGACTATAGAAAAACGAGGATTGTGAGCACGCTGAATGTACTCCTCAAATGCTTCTTCGCAACCAAAACCGAGAGGTAAATCAAGTCTAGAAATCAAACGGCACAACTCTCTACGAGCAACATCAGGTTTGTACTCCCAGCCACTGACTGAACCATCACCACCGAACTGAAGTCGGGACTGCACTGAAGCAGCGTGCTTAGCTTTCTTAAGACATTGCTTCTGGTGACGCAGCAAATGGCCAGTACCAGAAGAAGATCGGCCAGAAAGAACATGATTACAGAGGCGGCACTTGGCAGAAACTCGTACCTTCCTGCCATTGGGCAAGGTTTCGAAGATCTCCTCGAAGTCGTTCCAGGCAACAGACCTGAGACGCTTCAACACCACAAAATCGCCAGTGGAGGCAGTAGGCGTGGAGGTCGGCGTCGAAGAAGGTGTTGGAGAAGCAGCGACACTGGCACCACCACCTCCAGCGGCAGCGCCGGCATCAACATCGATCGGAGCAACTGAGCTACCGAACAATGCCTCGGCGCCAGCAGTCAAGTCATCATCGTCGTCGCCGGGCAGGCCGCAAGCCCTGAGGTCGTCATTGACGGTGTACTCCTCCATGTCGTCCATCACGACGACCTCGTGCTGCAGCCCGCCTTCGGCTCCGACCTCAGCAGCTCCGTTCCTCAACGGCAGGCGGCCCCGAGTCAACGAGACCTGCACAAGAACACGAGCAAAAGAACACGAGCAAGTCAAGAATCAATATCAAGTTAGGAGATCTAGATCTAGGGTTAGGGTTGGGAGATAGGAAATACCTGCACAGCCGGAGCCCGGAGCCGAAGAGAGACGAGAGGAAGACGGCGAGACGGCAAAGACGACGGCCAGCTACGGCGAGGAACCAAACAGAGACGGCCACTCGACGAGAGGATGCGAGGTCGCGACTCGCGAGGAGGAGCCGAGGAGGAGAGGAGAACCAGACAGAGTCACAGAGATCTACTCACCCAGTCACCCGCAAGGCCTTACCGGAGATGGGAGGGAAGGTGGAGGGTGGCGGCGAAGGCGCAGAGCAGATGAGCAGGCGAGGCGGCGGCGGGGGGAGCGAGTGGGAAGGGATGGGGGAGGGGAACGGAACGGGAAATGTGGCTAGGGTTTGGGGGGAGCGGGGGCGGCCGGTTTATATACCCCGCTCCCCTCACTCCCTCAGCAGGCCTGGGCTGGGCGGCTGTGGCGCTGGAGTTAGCGGGCCGCCACCGGGCCGGCCTGCTAACTCCGTGCCGGGCCGTGCCAGCCCACGGGCGGGGGTGACGGCCCAAGCACGGGCACGGCCACCGGGCCGGGCCAGCACGAGCACGAAGAAGGTCGGGCCGGGCCGTGCTTGGGCCGGGCCAAAATGGCCGTGCTCTGGGCGGGCCATTGGGCCGCGGGTTGCATGGCCAAGTATAGCCATCCGTCAAGGCCTGGCGCTTGCTCATCAATCGAGCTGCAAAGTGTCATGTGCTCGTGCATACGTGCAGAACAGCCGTGCTTACAGTATGCTAATAACTTATTAAGGCACGTAGAACATACTACGTACCTATTAACAGTCCACGCGGAGAAGGGAGGACGACAGCACAGCACCGGTCATGATTGGAATTCTAGAGAGAGAGATAGATGCTCGTCATGCATACGGCACCGGTGTGTTGTTCCTTCCTCGTGTGTGGGTGTGTGACGCCGAGGCGAGGATGCTCACACATGAGGACGTCCAGCTCGCACCACAGGCATCTGGCAGGCGCCATTTGCGTCCAATGCTCCGATGTTTGACTGCCAGCCCAACCGACAACGTGCGCTCGACAAACTGTCCGACTCCACCGGCCTCCACTCGCCAACGTACTGTAGGCCCGTGCCTGTAGCCATGCATTGGCCATCGCCGTCGCATGCCACAGGGGCTCGGGCTCGCCTAATCTGACCAGCACCCCGCCTCTCGTTGACTCCTTGTTCTCGACCCAACACAAGCAAATTAAAATTCAGACGACGACGGCTTTATTTCGAGATATCGTCACATGATATTTGATGCGCGTTTAGATGGGAGGGGCGAAAATTTTTTGGATGTCACATTAAAGGAAATTTACCATTTAGAGTATTAAACATAAACTATTGGTAAAACTAATTACAGATCTAACCAGCAAATCGCGAGACAAATCTAATAACGGGTAATTAGAGGGTAATTAATTAAGAATTAGCGGACGGTTACTGTAGCATTACTGTTGCAAATCGTGCATTAAGTAGGCTCGTTAGACTCGTCTCGTGACATACACTCCATCCATGTAATGGATTATTTTTTTTCGTCTACATTTAGTACTTCATGCATGTAAGATTTTCTTTTATGCGATGGGTGGAAAAAATTTTTGATGGCCAACTAAACACGGCCCGGGATCGAGATAATGAGATAAGTCGTCCTACTATTCTTGACATATTCAAACTGGAGGTGCCACTACAGAATAATGCAGGCTGTGACTCGGGAGGGCGTTAGCTTTTGACCCGCGCTACCATCTGCCATCTGGGGGCGCTCTTACATACAGTAGGTGATACCTGAATTAAGCACCGATCATCATCGGTGCTAAACCTGCCTTTCGAGCCAGTACTTATGTCCATTTTTCTTCTATCAATTTATTTCTTCTTTCTGTGCACATGATCCAATGCATAAACTTTTCATACTTTTCACAAATGGACTGGGCTGGGCTGGGCTGAAAAGTCTGAGAGCAGAATAATCCGTTACACTGATTCAATAATATTACGTGAGAAGAATAACCGCTAGGCTGGGATGATAATCCCAAACGAATGGGGCTGTGGTACCGAGAAAAAGGTCACCAACATATATAGCCACGTGCACATGGATATGGAAGTAGAGCCGAGGGAGTGCAAACCGAGATTTGACTCATAAAAGAAAATTCATCTCCGAGGACATTCTGATTTCAGTTACATAGCGTTTCATATTCTTAACGAAAAAGTCTCTTTTACCTCCCTGGACATGCGGTCGAGTCCGCGTTTCCTCCCTCAACCGTAAAACCAGATATCTAGACTCCTTCGAGTCTCAAAACCGTTCGTTCTACCCCCTCGACGGTTTCGACAGCGGTTTTGGCTTACGTGACGGTGGGCCCCACATGTCAGCGCGGGCCCAACCCCTATCTCTTCTTCCTCTCCCCTCTTCTTCCTCTCTCTCTCCACCTCCTCTCCTCTGCTCCTCCCGCGCGGCGTCGGGGGCGGGAGCGTCGGATGCGGGGCCGAGATCCGGGGCCGGGACGAGCGCGTTGATTAGCTTGAGCCGCGGGGACGCGCTGCGGAGTGGGGACATGGAGCGCGCGCGGCGGTGCACGGACAAGCTCCGGGGGGTGAGGTCGCGGCTCCGCGCCGGGGCTCGCCTGCCGCCGTCCTCGTCGTCTCGCTGCCGGGGTCGAGATCCGGGAGCGGGGGCAGGGTGAGCGCCCGGATCTGGCCGTTGTGAAAGAGCTCGTCGGTGGAGATGATGGGCCCACCGGGCCCGCCGAACTCGAACTCCGCGTCGCCCGCGCACTCTCGCTCCTGCGCCGGCGGAGGCCGAGGATGACGTTGAGAAGAGGAGGTGGTGGATGGGGCTTGCTGGCGGGCTGAAGAAGTAGCCGCCGCAGAAGCCGCCGATGGCGGGGGAACGGCCCGGGCTGGACGGTGCGCGTCGGGTGGAGAGATGAGAGAGGAAGAAGAGAGAGGGGTGGGGCCCGCGCTGACATGTGGGGCCCATCGCCACGTCAGCCAGAACCGCTATCAAAACCGCTGAGGGAGGTAAAACGAACCGTTTTGAGACTTAGGAGGCTAGATGTGTGGTTTTGCGGTTGAGGGAGGAAACACGGACTTGGCCTCATGTCCAGGGAGATAAAAGAGACTTTTTCCTATTCTTAATGCAAGATTGACGCGAGCGAACGGATGGCCTAATTAATAAGCACATTAGATCATTAACCATTGCCTTTAGAAGGGTCACAGCGGTGACAGAGTCCAGACCGAAGCACGCAGACAGGATCCCCGGCTACGGTCGCCGCTGAGAGAGAACAAGGCGCGTTTACGTACGTACATGTCCATATTAAGCGTGCATGAGCGAGAATTATACAGTATACCGTTCATAGCTTGTAAATTTCAGTCATTACAGCAGAAATGCAGAATTTATATGGATCAAGCTCAATTTTTGACCGGGCCCTTGCTGTTGACCGAGTGTGCCTTTTGGTAGAGCATCTCCAGCCGGGCCCCTAAATTTGAGCCTCTATTTAATGGAAATAGAGGACCTTCACTTTTAGGGGCTAAGAACAACTCCAGTGGAGCCTCTAAATTTGAGCCTCCTATTTGGTGCAAATAGAGGGCCTGTAGTTCTAGGGCCCTAGGCCTCCACAAAATGATAGCACATTTAAAGGCTTCACTGAAGTTGTTTCTTTCACTGAAAGACTAAAACAAGTGATAGAGTCTCGTCTGAGGGCTGCGCTGGAGTTGCTCAAAAGCAACAACCTACGTCCAGCTGATACGACGCAATCCTGGGGAAGAGAAAGACCAACTACTGATCGCAATGAAACACGTACTAGTCGCGTCGCGGCGCGCGTGTCCTGAGCTCAATTGGTCTCAGGAACTTGGGAGGGAACGAAGCGAGAACGAGCGAGCGAGAGCTACGCCACCTTCTGGGCCACTGTAGAGCAAAAAGGAGGCCATCCATTGGCATCCGCCCATCGTATAGAGGACTATAGCGGGTAGAGATGTGAGGTATAACTCTTGAGCTCAAGATCGACGAAGAAAGTGACGGATAAGAACGAGGTGTGTGCGTGAGTGTGCTTACGACACCTCCACTCTAATAATTTCTTACCTTGCGTCGGTTCCATTGTGATTTAATAACTCTGTTGATAAATAAATGATTTGTTTGCTAATGGCATTACAAATAACTCCAGTTTGATTTCTTTTTTAATCTTTAATTGGAGTGCATCTATGTGTCCCTATTGTCTTTGATCTCGATGCTTGCTCACTTCAATATTCAATTAACAAATATGACTATATTTATATACTATTGGAATTGGGGCTACACAATTTTATTAAACTATTATTAAGATTGTTGTGTCGGTAATTGAGCATGCATAGTGTCATGAGGGTAAAAAATTTCTCTTTTGTTTTATTGTAAAGACCCCACCAAGTCAGCAAAATTACTAATGTGACATAGAAAATTTATTGTCCATAGAACTTTCCTTCAAATTCTATTGAGACCTGACCTTAGATGATCATAACGCACAATTGTTTCCTTCTTAAATGACAAGTAGTGCTCCTGCTATCTTTAAAAAAAAAACCTTAGATGATCAGAGGGGCAATGGAGGCCCCCACACGCCTTTATTGCTGGAGTCGGCATGGGCCCGCGGCATAGACAAAATTCATACAATAATTAATGGACTCTTAATTTCTAAGAAACATAATGGCCATGCACATTCTCTCTTCACATGATATGAAATCTTTAGATAATCATGGATTGTATGTGCTAAAAAAAGATAATCATGGATTTTGATTAGCCTAATAACTCACTATTATTGTCGCTACATATATTTATACTCCCTCCGTATAGGATATTGAAGTCGTTTTGGGCAACGACACGGTCTCCAAAACGTAACTTTTGACTTCTTAATTTTATAAAAATATTTACTAAAAATAATATATCTATACTTTATAAAAATATTTTTCAAGACAAACCTATTTATATGGTTTTCATATTTTTGAACTCAACGACTTAAAAGTTATTCGTGATTATATCTCCAATGTTTGACTAAAATTTTGTCTAAAACAACTATTTCCTATATGGAAAGAGTACACCGCCAACATCTATTTGGTAAAATCCTTAATTATACTACCGCAATACTCCTCTAAAAAGAGGGACCAACATGGAGACATCCAGAATTTGAACGAACAAGAAAGATACGTTTAACCAACTTCATGCAGCCAAAATCTGTTTGGGAAAGAAATAGCTGCAAATCAATCTAGTCCTTTTTTCTTTTGTACGAAAACCCAGTCCTTTTGAACGGAAGCCAGATGTCGTCCTACTATTCTTGACGTTCAAACTGGATTGGCACTAAAGAATGAAGCAGGCTGTGACTTGGGAAGGCATTAGCTTCTGATCAGCAGAGCAACCATCTGGTGGTGATCTTACATGCTCAGCATGCATATATATAGGTGATACCTGCACCACGTACTGATCAGATGTGTTCACTCGAATGGGACTATAAAATTGCTAGAAGGACAAGGAGCTTCCTCTGTCCATTGTTGACTCATCAATTTGCATAAAATTAATCAGGATATGGGTGCAACCCCATCGATCGACACTTGGACAGCGCCACCGAGCACAAGGGAACCCAGCATAGTATTTAGCAACAACACCTTGGAACGTCGATGATAAGTGCTCTGATTTCGACTTCCAACGTTGACAGTTAGGCTTTGATTCTTGTTAGTTGCGTAGAGATTCATATTCTTGTCCAGAGCCTCCACGGCAACAAGCCAGATTAGCTGGGCCTGGGCCCATCAGATCATTAACCATCAATGTGCGTTCCCTCCAGTGGGCAGCAGTGTCAGTAAGCAGATTCTTGTGCCTTTCGGATGGAGTGAAGGGCAATGAGGCACGCCTTCAGCATTCGACCGTGTTTAGTTCCGTGAAAAAAAATCAAGATTAATCCATCAGACTTCGGTGTCAAAAGTTTCTGTCTTCGCCCTGAATTGACACGATTCTTTAGGTAAAAACTTTTACATCTTTGAATGAAACTAAACAAGGCTGATTCATCGTCTCCACGCTTCCCCAAACGCACACACTGTGACCTGGTCCAGTCTCCAGAGGATCTCGGCCGTGGGGCGGCGATACGGTCGCCGCTCACAGCAAGGCGCGTTTACGTACCTCGTGGACTTTGATCTCAAGACGTACCGAATTGTTACTGATCGAGTTGCTGTCAGTGTCATGTGTGTCCATGCGTGCAGGAGTGGATGAATGAAAATTCGACAGTAGTACTACCTCCATCTCAAAAAAAATGTTTGTTTAGAATGCGTGCCAGTTAAAGTAGTGCACGCCTGACCAAGTTTCTAATGAATTGTACTTATATTTATGGTTTTAAATAAATTTGTAAAAAACTACATTTAGAAACGAATCTAATGATATATATTTTATATCATAAATATTTATATTTTTTATTTATAATTGATCAAACTTAAGATTCTGAAATTTTTTTGGAATTGAAAAAGTGCATTCTTCATGGGACGGAGGGAGCATTACCGTTCATAGCTCGTAAACTTCCAAAGTTCCAAGACACTGCAGAAGAATATATGTGGGTCAAGCTCACTTTTTGACCGGACCCTTGCCGCTTAAGCAACGTACGTATGCCTTATGTGTCTGATACGATGTCACTACTAGAGAATGTGCTATCTGCACCGGTTGAGAAACCCTCTTTAGCACCGGCTAAAGACAAACTATAACACCGGTGCTACATACCAACCGATGCTAAAGAAATTCACGTAAAAAATTAAATTGCTCCTCCTTATACTTTTCTCTCTCCTCTCTCTTCTCTCTTCCACTAGACTACCACAACCGTACCTGTATTCTTGTTCTTCAAGAACAGAGAGAAGATAGATAATATATACATGGTTGGAAAAAAGAGAGGAGAAAGAAAAACATGAGGAGAAGAACATCACTTAGATTACAACATCAATTTAGCAGAGATTCAATCAGATCCAAAATTATAAATAAGATTAACATTCAAGTAAAAGATGGAGACTAGCTCCTGACCATGCGCCGGGCTGCCTCCTCCAGGAAGGGCGCCGGCGCTGCCGCCCTCCTGCTCTGCACCGCGCTGGCGCTGCCGCCGCGCCTAGGCCGGCCCGCCTGCGCCCTCCCGTGCCGCGCCGCCGGCCTCTAGCCCGCGCCGCTGCCTTGCCTCTAGCCCCCCGCGCTCGGCTCTCCCGCCCCGCACGCCGGCCGGCCTCCAGCGCCGCCACCCTGCGCCCTACCGCCGGCCTACTGCAGAGACAAGAGAGAGGTGAGGATAAGGCAGAAGAGAGAAGAGGAAGGAAGAAAAGGAAATAAGGTTGAGGGAAATGAGGAAGAGAAGAAAGAGATAAGATTGAGGGAGAAGAGGGAAGGAAATTATGGTGATGGCAGCACCCAGTGCTAAAGCCCATCCATTAGTACCGGTGCAACCGCCAACCGATGCTAAATTTCTGTGCACATTTAGCACCGGTTGGTGGCTGTGTCCGGTGCTCATGGGTACGTTTTAGCACCAGATGTTGCCATCAACCGGTGCTAAAGCCTCTCCGTCTTGCCCCGCGCGCTGCGTCTAGCCGTTGGACCCCATGCTAAAGCCCTATTAGCATCGGGTCCGGAAATGGCCGCTGCTTTGTGAGCTGCGGATTGCTCATTCTTTTGTAGTGCGTGAATCTCGAGGATAAAGCAAGGCCGGGTGACCTGCTACTCACACTCACTCCTGATTAACAATTTTACTATTTTAGTGTACGTAAGTATACGTGGCGGCCGTGCAGTCAAGAAAGGCGAACGAAGATCTGCCTATTTTCTTCTCCTTTTTGGATGAGCCGACGATGCAGCAGTCCATGAGGCCCAGGCCCGATTCACGAATCACGAGTTATTGAGCCTAGATCGCTGCTGATTGATTCTTTTTGGAGGCCCAAAATTCATCCAATGGTTAATGGTCCAAATTCCGTCCCTTTCCATGACGCCTTCCATCCTAATTTCAATTTATATACACCCGAAAATTATATATTTATTTGGAGAAAAAGAAACCTCCTTATTTTCATGATTGGCGATGGGGCACGTGACATTTGACCTCGGATCAGTATAGAAGCTACAAGTTTCTTTGTAATTGTAATAAGATAGGTACGACAGATACCCTCAAATATCCCACCTAAAATGGCCACTTTATCTCTCCCAACGTTGACACCTCTCTTCTTCCTTCGCCTCTTCTCGAGCGTGAGGCTCAAACGAAAAGAATTTTTGCATCGTGCGCAAGGCCGAACCGTGTCTCGTTTTCAGCTCGCGGTGACGTACGAGCTCTCACCACTTTTTTCTTTCTTTTTTTTTTTGAACGGAAAGCTCTCAGCACTCTACGCTCTATAAATGGTTTCCCTCTCTCTTTCTCCCACCAAACCCCACCATTTCACCCAATACAACATCCTTTTCACATGCCTCCAAAAAGCCATCTGAAACAACCTTTTTCCTCAGCTACATACACCATGAAAATATTCTTCCATGGACGCATCTCGAATTCTCGATAGATACAAATATAAATTGCCAAGTAAAATTTTCCAATTATCGGCGTATACATACAGATCACCGATGATCGAGTTACTGTTATAGAAACGTCAACAAAAATAAAATCCGGTACCTAATGGAGAGAATATACAGCGTATAGTTCTTCTATCATGTCATGAGAGTGACTAGCCCTCAGAAAAAAAAAAAAAACACTTCTTTCTCCATGACACAAGCGTCGCAACTCGATCTCTTCCAAGTACAAGCTAGCGCTCTGTGCTGCTAGCTATCTAAGCCCAGCCAGGCAGGCAGCCAGTGTATTGCCTGCCTGTTCTTCTTCTTCCTCCTCTCGCCGAGCGTTTAGGCCGCTCGAACAATGCACTGATACCCAGATAACCGAGAAGTTTCTATTTATTAATTTATTTATATTATTATTACTATATATCAAAATCCATATTTATCTCGTGTCCATGGAGTCCTACGGCGGCGGCTCCACGCGGTCCTCGCGGCGGCCCTGCACGGCGGCGACGGCCTCCCGCGCCGGCTCCGGCGCCTTCGTCTACGACGGCATGCGCGCGACGCCGCTGTCGACGTCGGCGGCCAACTTCACACGCTCCCTCCGCAAGGCGGCCTCCTTCGCCCACAAGAAGCCGCCGCCCATCGCCGACGGGCCGCCGCGGCGCTCGATGAGCAGCAAGGAGAACAGCGGCGGGAGTGCGGCGGTCCTGATGATGTCGCCGCGTCGGTCGATGCCCGAGTCGGAGTCCGGAGCCGCCGCGAGGGGCCCCTGGGAGCCGCCGAGGCGGATGAGGCGGAGCGCCGGCACGGCGGCGGCGGACGACGCCGGGAGCGCGGTGCGGGAGATGATGGCGCCGCGGCGGAAGGAGGAGCCCGAGAAGGAGGAGGCCGCGCACCAAGCCCGCATGCTGGCGGCGCGGCTGCTCCAGTGGCGCTTCGCCAACGCCCGCATGGAGAAGGCCATGGCGCGCGCCACCTCCGCCGCCGAGGTGAGCTGCTCGCCTGCAGATTCCTTTGACATGGTTGCTAGTAAGTAACCAATTTGATTTCCCTGACGCGTGAACGTATGCAGAACAAGTTGTTCTACACGTGGCTGCGGGTGGCGGAGCTGCGGAACATCCAGGCGGCGAAGCGGATCGTGGCGCAGCGGCGGCGGCAGAAGCTGAAGCTGGCCCGACTGCTGCGCCCCCAGCTCCCGCTTCTGGCGTCGTGGGAGCCGCTCTCCAAGCCGCACGACGACGCCGCCGCGGGCCTCGGTGGCGCCCTCGCCGCGGTAACCACCAGCGTGCCCCTGGCCGCCGGCGCGGAGGCCGACGTGGAGTCGCTTCGCGAGGCCGTGCTCTACTGCGTCGGCGCCGTCGGCGAGATCGAAGCCACCATCAACACCTTCTACGGCACGGTACGCAACGCATTGCGAGTCCACACGCTTGGCCGATCACGATCCGTAATGGAAACATACATGTGCATTTCAGGCCGGCGCGACGAGCGGCACGCTGGGCGAGCTGGCGCGGACGATCCAGCAGGAGGTGGAGTGCCTGGAGGAAGCGACGCGGCTGTCGAGCATCGTCACCGCCTTGCAGGTGGGTGGTCCGTCGTCCTCGGCGCGAGATGACACTAAAACCTTTGTATTGATTGCCGGATACTCCATTGCTCACTTTCTACTACCTAGCAATTTCGCAGCTTCCACACAGTACATTTCTTGACTCGCGCTGAGGGAGTGAGGTCGACACCACACACCACCAGCAACAAGTACGCGTTCTGCTGAGCTGCTTTTCTCTTGCCTTTTTTGCTTATGCAGATGCAGGAGGTGAGCCTCCGGGCAAACCTGATCCAGGCGAAGCAGAGGGATCGCCTGGGGCCGGGGCCGGCCGTCGTCCCACCGGCGTTCGCAGGTTCCGGTTGGTGTTTTTGAACGGGCCGGACATGAACAGAAGCAGAGTACAACTACTCACCCACTATAAGTTAAGAAAATTAATTATGGCGCAAGACTTGTGCTCGTCGCGATCTGATTCGACGCGCGATTACTTGTCTGAAAATAAGTTAAGCGGTAGTTGATGACGCAGAGAGGTGCACCGCGCGCGTGTTCCACGGCCCGGTGTGCTAGTTTATTGGGGGTATATATCTTGGATGAGGTCTGATTCTGAGGTATTTATCATTTCCTTGCAGGGGAAATGTGTGCGTGTGATTGATTTGAGTTATTCATGGGTATTTCTTTGTGTGTTCAAAATTTGTAATTTGAGTTATCAAGGGTTTATGTATTCATGCATTGCTGTCGGGATTCGGTAACAACTGAATAATGAGATGGGTTACTCGTGTACGTATGTATGTACAGCAAGTCAGCCAGAATGTAACACAATTGTGAAGAAATTATTCCTTTTTAATTTATTTGATTGAATGTGGTTTGTTTAATCCGATAATTCGTTAAGTTGCCTTTCGGTTTTTCTAGAGGGCCCGTATTGTGAGGCAATCGAATGGCTGGAATTTGAGGCCCAGCAATGGCCTAAGGCGACAGTCCATTGAAAATCACGAACAATGCAGTGGGCTAATAGGCCCAAGAGAAGGAAGACCAATATCTTTTTTTAACAATGCAGAAAGACCAAATATATCTATATTATAAGGATCCAAAACAATTGGTAAAAAAAATGCTTTTTTAAACCCCCCATACCCCTCACAGGGACCCCACTTGACAGGGTTCTACTAAAATTGTTTAGCCATCAAGCAATTGAAAAGACGCACTACGAGGCTCCTAGGTGAGATCCGACGCCCATGATCGAGTTGTGGCGGCAGAAAACTAGGAAAGGCGAAATATATGATACTAAAAAAGACCAAATATAGTTCGTGTTGCCCAAAGTTATTTCCAAGAATACTAAGACAAAGTAATCATCTTTTGGAACCAAAGAGAAGGAAGACCAGTATCTTTTTTGAACATCGCAGAAAGACCAAATATATTCCGTGTTTAGAGCCCAAAGCTATTCCTAAGAACATTAAAACAATATTCATCTCGGAACAATGTAGCAACTTTGGTCCTATTCCCCTCTGTTTCAAATTATTAATCATTGTATTTTTTTCTAAATCAAACTTGTTTAATTGACTAAATTTATTTAAAAAGTATGAACATCTCTTACATCAAACTAGTTCCACTAGATACACCCTGAAATGTATTTTCGTAATGTATACCTTTGATATTATAGATTGCAATATATGTTCTATAAATTAAACTAGTAAGATGGCCCGGGCAATTTGCGCGGGCAGCTAGTTTTTTTATATTGGTATTTTGAGCTCTTCTTTACTTGTAATAATTTCATTCATATGATTTTATTTTTTTCCTTATTTTTTCCAAATAGTAAGTCTAAACCAAAGTATCATATTATTTATTCATTTATTATCATATTTGTGGCATGAAAACTTGTATTTATGATAAAAGAAATAAATTATGTTGTAGAAACATATTTTTTGTTTTTATTGAAAGCAATATATTTTTGTCTTGAAATCTGAATTTTTTGTTAAAGGGTTTTAGTTGTGATGATAAATAATTCTTAGGGTTTAAGAAGAAGATAGGGGTGGATTGTAAGTTTTTATATAGCCCGTTGTTGAGAGAAGATGTTAAATGTTGCCCATCCATACTCATTAGCTCAACTATTATGTGTCTATGGTCAATTGGGATAATTCATAGTACTTTTTTTCAAACCATAGATGTAGACGCTCACATACATTATGCACAATGTATCTTCTAGACACAGAGGCATTGTGTCTTTAGTTATTATGTACTCATGGTGTCAAGTGGTTGTCCTCTTTAAACTTCATCCACTCTTCTATTCTGACAACCCTATTGTCTTATCCGTTAGTTGTTTGCCTGCTTCATTCCCTAAAGCATGTTGTATTTTTTTGTCAATCCGGTAGATAGGTCCCTTTTCCATGGGCTACTCTCTTCAAAATTTCAATTTTTTGTAAGCTTACATAAAAATTAGAATCAATGATTGTGTTACTTATGAAGAGAAAAAATTGTTGTAACATACAATAGCTAAATTGTAGAGGGTATTGGGTCATCTTGAATGTCTTTAAGACTGTACAGAAAATATTTTATAGAAACTTATCTGCAATGATCTGATATCATTCCAAAACTTTTCAGTTTTTCGTTTACATGCTTACAAAAATGCATGTGCACGTGTCTTTATTGACCATTCCCTCTATGTCACATTTCTCTCTGCTTTCTTTTCTATTAGTATTACAATGAAAACAAATGAAGAAGAAAAACATGAACGGAATATATTATTAGATTTATATTCTCATGTTGTAGGGGGTTGATGCTTTGTACTTCCTTCTCTCTATCTCTCTCTTCTTCATCTACCTCACCTTCTCCCCCCTAGTTGTCCCGTAGTTCTAATGGAGATGATACCCAGGGGGATCCGCTAGCTAAAGGCGTGATCGATCTTCTTCTTGCATTATTGATACTCCATAATCCAATCTCATGGTGTGCTTGTTTGGAGGAATTTGAATGAAATGGAGCTCTGCAAAATTGAATTTAGCGGGCGAGGCTGTGATGAGCCCAATGGATATGGACTGGACATTATTAGGGAAGTCCTGAGTAGCAATCCTAAGTATGGGGGAAGAAGATCAACTCAAAGATATGATAACTTTGGAAAGCGAAAAAACCGGGTTCGACGTTATTGGATTAGGGAGTGAGTGTGAGTTTATAGGATATCGACGGTTACGACATTATTCAGGGAAACTTGAGTAGTGATCCCAAGGATGAAAAAGGGGTTGATTCCATACGACAAAAACCAATCGAATAGAATACTAAAGTACAATATAATTAAGAAAAATAGAGCTTTTCATGTATCTTTCAAAATAAAATGTTTTTCATTGTTTTATTTCTAATTTAACTATTTATCAATTATATTTTACATGTACTCTTTATATTGTATGGAGGGATTTGAATGAAATGGAGCTAAGCAGAATTAACTTTGGCGAGCGAGGTTGTGGTGAGCTCAAAGGATATGGGCAGGACATTATTAGGGAAGTCCTGAGTAGCAATCCTAAGTACGGGGGAAGAAGATCAACTCAAAGATACGATAACTTTGGAAAGCGACAAAATCGAGTAAGGCTACTGTAAGTGTGAGTCTGAAGGATATGAGCGGTTACGACATTTGAAAGTGCATCTAGGCACTTAATCTAGTTTTGGTAATTAATGACAATGTAAATTTGGATATAATGCTTTGCATGAGTTGTGCAGGAATAAAATCAAAAGAAAAGAAAAGAAAGGTGAAAGGAAGGTCCCCAATTCTTATTCGTATGGTGACGAAGTTTATCGGACGATTTAAATTTATTTTTGGGGGTTGGGTATTTATACCCCCTCACCCCCCACATTGAATGCTGCTGCTCCTACGCCCATACACACTCCAAGAGCATTCATTGCACTCCTCTACTCCACCCAAAAGCTTGATTCTTGCCTTGATTCATCCAGGGTTTGAGTGAGAGGAAAAGATTGAGTGTGAGAGCTTTGAGCACTTGTGAGCTTTGATTCATTCATCTCAAGAAGCACTCGAAGCAAGCTTGATTCGTCATCCTCGTTTGTTACTCTTGGAGCTTTGCTCCTAGACGGTTAGGCGTCTCCGGTAGCTCCCATTCCTTTGTGGTTTGAGCACCGGAAAGTTTGTATTTCCCCTCTCTTTGTGAGAGCAATAGTAAGTGACTCGATCTTCCTTTGTGGTTGGTTGAGGGAGGCAAGGGGTTAGTGACAACCCGGTTCTTTGTGAACCCCTCAACGAGGACGTAGCTCCTTTGTGGAGTGAACCTCGGGAACAAATCTTGTGTCTCTTTGTTCTTGCTATTGTTCTTGTTGTTCATCACTATATTTGTGCCCGATCTATGTGCTAGGTGTTGTTTGACCTTAGAGATCATACTTAGGTGCTTAGTTACTTCATTTAGCAGCTTTGTATTCAAATAGAATCTTAAATAGCTTGTTAGATTTTGAATCTCGAAGTTAGTCTCCTCTCTGGGAAGATCCGAGACTGCGTCGGATCACCCGACCATCTGACAGTTTCGTGAAGAATTTTCAGGATTTTTTAACAGGCCCTATTCACCCCCCTCTAGGCCTAGTGTTGGTCCTTTCAATTGGTATCAGAGCAGGTTCTCTTGATTAAGGTTTAATCACCTAAGAGAAAACACTATGGCTCCTTCCGGGGATGGTTCCGGTGTTGGCGGTTCAAACAAGGAAGACACTCATGAAGTGATCGTGTCAAGCGACGATGATTTTGATGTGAGTGATATTGAAGAGACCTTGGATGAGGTCGAGAAGAACAAGAAGAGAAAAGAGAAGCTCAAGAAGAAGTTTGATGAAAAAGTTGAAAGAAGAGCTCTCAAGATGGTGAAAGAAAAGATGAAAGAAAAGGAAGTTCTTGCAAGCTTTCACAATGTTCCTCACAAGTATGATGATACTTCCTCATCCTCATCCAAGAAAGATCCGGATTCACTTTCATTCTCATCGGTTCAATTGGGCAAGTTTTCGCACTTTGATGGCAATGATTATTCTCGATGGAAGGATGACATGAAGATGTACTTGTATGGTCTTCATCCACATCTTTGGACCGTGACATGTGTGGGCATCGACAAGAAAGCCAAGCCACCCCTCACAAGAGAACAAGAACATGACAACTACCGCAATGCTCAAGCCGTCATCATTCTTATGAGTTGCTTGAGCACATATGAGTACAACAAGGTTAGGGGAATTGAGGTGGCCAAAGAAATTTGGGATGAGCTTAGAAGGTCACATGAAGGTGATGAGATCATCAAGGAAGGAAAGATGGATGCACTTCAAGGAGAACTCGAGGCTTTCACAATGAAAGATGATGAAGACTTGGAAGCCATGTACAATCGGTTGAAGCTTCTTGTGTCCGCAATTAGACTTCTTGGTAGTGATGATTGGGATGAGCACAAGGTCACAAAGAAGATGCTTAGAGCATATGCCCCAAGAGACCCACATCTTGCTACCATGATTAGAGACAAGAGGAAGTTCAAGCTCATGACTCCCATTGACCTATACAACAAGTTGCAATATCATGAGTCACATAGAGTGGAGAAAGTCAAGACCAAGCCTAGTGAGCCTCAAGAAGTCAAGGCCATTGCTTTCAAGGCCGAGCCTAGCAAGAGGAGTGATATCAAGGACAAATCCTCAAAGCCCTCCAAGTCTCGCAAGAAGGAAGACTCTAGTGATGAAGCAACCACCGATGAAGAAACCGCTATGATGGTGAGAGAGTACAAGAACTTCATCAAGAGAAAAGGTGTTAAGAAGCCGGTCTCACAACGAAGATGCTATGAGTGTGGTGAGAGAGGGCATTACATTGCGGATCGTCCTCACAAGAAGGAAGGCAAGGAAGACAAGAGGTCAAAGGACAAGTCCTATGACAAGAAGTACAAGGAGAAGAGAAATGACTACAAGAAGAAGAGTGGACATGCTCATGTTGGTGAAGGTTGGGATTCTAGTGATGACTCCGACAATGAAGGTGTGGCAACTCTTGCCATTCATGATTCTTCACCAACACCAAGACTCTTCAAGAACCTTGATAGTGATGATGATGATGAAGCTCCCATGTGTCTCATGACACAAGGGACTAAGGTACTAATCAATCCCACTCCTCCATCATCTACTCCCTCAACATCTAGTGACATAGAAAACCTAGATGAGGAAGAAGCTAAACATGATAAAAACTAAACATGATAAAAACTTAGTAAATGCTTTTGGCAAGAAAGGTGCTAAGCATATTAAAAAGCTTATGAGAAATTGGATAAGAGAGAAGCTACTCTCGATAGGCAAGAAGACTTGCTCATCCTTGAAAAGAAGAGAAACCTTGCTCTTGAGAAAGCTTTAGATGAGGAGAAGGTTAAGGTGGAGAAATTGGCCGTTGACTTGTCATTGGCTAAGGACTCAAATAAGAGGATGTCTAAGGAAATGACCAAGGCAAATGACTCTCTAGCTAATCTAAAGAATATTCACAGTGAGCTTCAACAAAGGCATTCAAGCCTTGAGGTCAAGTACAAAGACCGTGAAGCTAAATATGACATTCTTCGGAAAAGCATCAAGACCGACTCCAAAGTCACTCTTGACTCCGATGCCTCCACTAGCAAAGGTTGCTCAAGATGTTATAAAATAGATGCGGATTCTTGTGTTGCTAACCTTGCCAAGCTAGAGAAGGAGATCAAGGCAAAAGACACTCAACTCAAAGAGTTGAACAAGGTTATTGGCAAGGGCAAAGGAAAGGCTCAAGAGAAGAGTGTATTTGAGTCCCATCCGGCTTATCATGCCGAGAGATATCCTAATATCAAGGATGGACTTGGATACTCTAGAGGAGGAAAAGCAAATGGCACGAAAAGGATCCAAGGAAAAGATGTGCCATTGTTTACTCAAGGTGCCAACCTTTGTGATTTGATGAACTTTGCTCATGGTGTGTCAAGGGAGACCACCCCAATAGCAAAGCCCGTTGTTGTGACCCCTAGCAAGGGTGCGAAGGGCTCAACTTCGGGGAAGACAAGTGAGAAGATCAATGAGCACAAGCCATCTCCCAACTACACTATTGATTATTCGGTCATGTGGGATCACAATGGGAGAATGGTGGTCAAGTATGTTGGTATTCATGCCAAGAAGATGATGAAGAGTGTTTGGGTGCCAAAGTTGCCTAGTTCTAACACCCAAGGACCCAAACTCGTTTGGGTACCTAAACACAAAGCTTAACTTGTTTTGTAGGCATATTCCTCCGGTGGTTCTTCATGGTTGCTTGATAGTGGTTGTTCAAATCATATGACCGGAGAGAAGAGTATGTTTACCAAGTTAGAAGAATATGACTCACCCATTGAAAGAATTACATTTGGTGATAACAATCATGGAGATGTTGTTGGTCAAGGTTGTGTAGCGCTTGTCAAGCCGGGAAACAAGTTGGTGCTTCTCATCCACCCAAGACTATATTGACCACCTCTAGACCATTGAAGTTGATTCATATGGATTTATTTGGACCAATTGCCTATATTAGTATTGGTGGAAACAAATATGGTCTAGTGATTGTGGATGATTACTCAAGATTCACTTGGGTATTTTTCTTGAGGGAGAAGAGTGAAGCTCAAGGGATTATCAAGAAATTTATTAGAAGAGCTCAAAATGAATTTGAGTTGAAGGTCAAGCACATGAGAAGTGACAATGGTTCGGAGTTTAGAAATACAAATGTTGAAGAACTACTTGATGAAGAAGGGATCAAGCATGAACTTTCCGCTCCATATACCCCTCAACAAAATGGCATTGTTGAGAGGAAGAATCGGACATTGATTGAGATGGCAAGAACAATGCTTGATGAATACAAGACTCCGGATATATTTTGGGCCGAGGCGGTTAACACGGCTTGCCATGCCTCTAACCGTCTCTTTCTAAACAAGTACTTGACCAAGACTCCATATGAAGCACTCACCGGTAACAAACCCAAAGTGAATTACTTTAGAGTTTTTGGATGCAAATATTATATTCTTAATAAGAAAACCAAGAGCTCTAAATTTGCACCTAAAGTAGATGAAGGTTTCTTACTTGGTTATGGAACTCATGAACACGCCTATCGTGTCTTCAACAAAACCTCCGGTTGTGTTGAAGTCACGGTAGATGTGAAATTTGACGAAACAAACGGCTCTCAAGTAGAGCAAGTTGAGAATGACTTTGTAGAAAATGAAGAACCTCCAAGCGAATCTATTATGAGAATGGGTATAGGTGAAGTGCGACCTCAAGGGTCTCAAGACAAGGATCAAGTTCCGGCAAATGCAAATGTTGATCCATCATCATCAACAAGAGTTGAAGCACCAAGCTCTCTTCAAGATCAAGATCAAGTTCATGGTGACGATCATGATCATGGCAATGATCAAGGGGGAGTTCAAGGTGATGAAGCTCAAGTTGACGATTCTCATGACCAAGATGATGATGGATTCATTCAACGTCAATCAACATCCTCACACCCAAGAGTACATCAAAGTATACAATGGGATCATCCCGTTGACAATATCCTTGGGACTATCCGAAGAGGGGTAACCACTCGTTCACGTTTAGCAAATTTTTGTGCATGTTACTCGTTTGTTTCCTCTTTGGAACCTCTTAAGGTAGAAGATGCTCTTGGTGATGCGGATTGGATTGTGGCCATGCAAGAAGAACTAAACAATTTCACAAGAAATGAAGTTTGGGAGTTAGTCCCAAGGCCCAAGCAAAATGTGATTGGCACCAAGTGGGTTTTCCGGAACAAGCAAGATGAACATGGCATTGTCACAAGAAACAAGGCTAGATTGGTTGCTCAAGGCTATACTCAAATTGAAGGTCTAGATTTTGGTGAAACTTATGCTCCGGTGGCAAGGCTTGAGTCCATTCGCATTCTTCTAGCCTATGCCACACATCATGATTTCAAGCTTTATCAAATGGATGTCAAGAGTGCATTCTTGAATGGGACTCTCTCGGAGTTAGTATATGTGGAGCAACCGCCGGGATTTGAAAATCTTGACCACCCCGACTATGTGTACAAGCTCCATAAGGCGCTCTATGGGCTCAAGCAAGCTCCTAGAGCATGGTATGAATGCCTTAAGGATTTTCTTCTCAAGAACGGATTTGTAATGGGCAAAGCCGATTCTACTCTCTTTACTCAAAAAGTATACAAAGATTTGTTTGTATGTCAAATATATGTTGATGATATTATCTTTGGTTCTACTAATGAAAAGTTTTGTGAAGAGTTTAGTAGGATCATGACAAAAAGATTTGAGATGTCTATGATGGGTGAATTAAAGTTCTTTCTCGGATTTCAAATCAAACAATTGAAGAACGGAACTTTAATATGTCAAACTAAATATACAAGTGATATGCTCAAGAAGTTTGACATGGCCGATGCTAAAGCTATCAAAACTCCAATGCCGGTGAATGGACATCTTGATCTCAATGAAGAAGGAAAATCGGTTGATCAAAAGGTATATCGCTCCATGATTCGCTCTTTACTTTATCTTTGTGCATCTAGGCCCGATATAATGCTTAGTGTGTGCATGTGTGCAAGATTTCAAGCCAATCCTAAGAAATGTCATTTAATGGCCGTAAAGAGAATTTTTAGATACTTAGTGCATACTCCTAACATTGGCTTGTGGTATCCCAAGGGCTCCACTTTTGATTTACTTGGCTATTCCGATTCGGATTATGCCGGTTGCAAGGTAGATCGAAAGAGTACTACCGAGACTTGCCAATTTCTTGGTTGGTCCTTGGTGTCATGGAGCTCTAAGAAACAAAATTCCGTTGCGCTATCCACCGCCGAGGCCGAGTATGTTGCGGCCGGTGCTTGTTGTGCCCAACTCCTATGGATGAGACAAACTTTGAGAGACTTTGGTTGTGAGTTCAAAAATATTCCACTCTTGTGTGACAATGAGAGTGCCATAAAACTAGCCAACAATCCCGTCCAACATTCAAGAACCAAGCACATTGACATTAGACACCATTTCCTTAGAGATCATGAAGCCAAAGGAGATATCGCCCTAAGCCATGTAGGGACCGAAATTCAACTAGCCGATATCTTCACAAAGCCTCTTGATGAGCAAAGGTTTTGTTCTCTAAGGAGTGAGCTAAATATCTTGGATTCTCGTTACTTGGCTTGACATGTTGCATGCACCTTGATTGTTGCCTAGAATTGAATTAAAACGAATTTTTGTGTGAGTTTTTCTAAATATTTGGTTTTGTGATCGTTGGATCATTTCTTGTCTCAAATTGGTCATGGTTATGTAATGATTATTGTGGCTGATCAATTTGGGGCAAGTGTTCTTATATGTCCATAAGCTAAATCTCTCAAAATCATCGTTCGAATCTCATCTAGAAAGTTTCTGTTTTCCTGTCCACCGGATCTTCCGGCCCTTAGCCGGATCATCCGGTCCATATAAGCCAGCCGAATCTTACCCAGCATCTTCCGGTGAAATTCACCTCGCCGGATCATCCGGCCCTTGGCCGGATCATCCGGTCAGCATCAGCCCGCCGGATCTTATGCGGCATCTTCCGGTAATTCTTGTTCCGTCGGAAGACCCGGCCATACGTCGGATCATCCGATAGGTGCGTCGACTATAAATACTGGGACTTAACGGTTCAGCGCCCAGACTTCTTCTTTTCCCACCGACGCCGCCCGCTCCCCCTCTACCTTACAGTGCGCGGCGATTTCAACTTCCACCCAAGGGATTCGTGATCTTCAAGCACCTTTGGACTCCCCAAGCATCGGAGGTTCGATTCCCATCGGATCTTCCGGAGTTTTTGCGGGAAATCTCCAAGGTATTTCATTCAAACCTAGTTCAAACTCCCTTTGGCCCGATCTCTCAATGTATGAGGTTCTAGTGGATTTCCTTTGGTGAATCATCATGAATACAAGCCTAGAACATATGTCTAGAATCTTATCTCGATTGGTTGGCTAAAACTTCGATTCCATGAACTATAGGTTTTCATTCAAACTTTCTATTGCCCGATCTATCAATGTAGGATGTTCTAGTGGATTTCCTTCGGTGAATCATCTTGAATACATGCCTAGAACTCATGCCTAGAATCTTATCTCAGTTGGTGGGCTAGAACTTCGATTCCATGGATTTTTGTTTCTGCTCGGGGTCTGTCGGATCATCCGACTGTGCGTCGGAAGTTCCGCCTCGTCGGATCTTCCGACGCAGAGCCGGAAGATCCGACAGGGCTGAGAGCATAACAATTCATTCTAGTCTTTCAACTTTGATTCATCTTTTGATCCTAGCTTCTTTTATATGTCCAGATGGGTCGTACCAAGGTTTCCGGCAAGAAGCCTCCACCTCCCGCAGCTTTGAAGAAGCACAACACCCAAGAGTCGGAGACCGAGTCCGACGAGGAGATTAGGGAGGTTGGGAAGAGCAAGAGAGCCTCTGAGGGATCCTCTTCTAGGAGTGTACGTGGCAGGGGTGCCGCTGAGGGAAAGAGCAAGGAGCTCCGTACCTATAGCCGAACCAAATCAGGCACGCAGCGAAGACAAGAAGTGCCGCTATACAATGACAACATTGATCTGTCTTTTCTTGTTCAGAACATTATCAGTGTTGGGATTCCCAGCCGTGCCCATGATGATCCACCCTTGGTGAATTTTCGGCTAGCGGCAAATAGCATGAAGCCCTTGAGGTTCAGTGAGCATGAGGACCCCAGATCCATTCCTCACAAGCAGCTTAAGGGGGATCCTAGATTCTGGCTTCCGCATCAGGCAGACCTGGTATGAGTCGGTGATTCTCCACATTGGTCACATTTGCACACCCATGAAGTGGGTTGACTGGCACTATATGGATGGCATCACCGGTCCCCTTGAACCGGTGATAAGGGATGTGCACAGGAGATGTGTTGAGATGGATGTGACCAACATCATGGGATTTCAGTGTCCGTACAATGAGGAGGTAGTGGCTCAATTCTATGCCACTCTTTGGATTGATCAGGCTAGAGATGAGATGCATTGGACGACCAACGGCAAACGGTTCTCAGTGACTTTGTTTGAGTTTGCCGGATTGTTTGGTTTAGCGGAGGAAACCGCTTATGCTCATACTAGGAATGACCGTACCAAAGTGGATCTTCACCGTGGCTTGGAGCTTACGGAAACAAAGATGATGTTCATGTATGATGGAGATTATGGAGATGTGCAACTTGGAAAATATCATGGTCTTTCACCCTTTTACAAGTTGCTTAACCAACTCTTCAGAGGCACTTTGTATCCTAGAGCCGGAGATGCGGATAACATTTCCAAGAGGGCAAAGAATTTGCTATTCCAAATGGCTCCCGGCAAGCCCAAGTTCAAGGTATTCAACTTCATTTGGAATGAAATCATCTATTGCTCTCACGACGCCACTAGCGGTTGCCACTATGCACCCTTTATCTTTCATATGATCAAGAATGTTAGTGGTGTCAACATCCTAGCCGATCGAGTGCATTCACCTTATCATTCCTCCCCGGGCAAGATTGCACAACTCCTAAAGCTCAAGAACAAGCCCTATGTGCCGGTTCAAGCCCCATCCTCACCATCTCGTGGAGCTTCATCTTCACAAGCTCAAGCACAAGCACCATCGGCCCCATCTCCTTCCTTTGCTCCATCTTCTAGTGGCACCGGGAAGAAAGGGAAGCTTGACTCTATTCTTCAGGGAGTCTTTGCTTGCTTCAACATGTGCAAGCAAAACGCTCAAGACATTCGTGACACTCGTCAATTCTTGGATGAAGAAATGATTAAGTTTGAGCGTAGGCAAAAGGAGATCATGACTAAGGACAATCTCCCACATTCTCCCGTTCGTGCACCTAGAGAGTTTCCTCCACCACCATATTTTTATAACCCTTGGGAGGGATCGTCTCAAGGGCATACCTTTGGAGCTTCTCAGTTGAAGAAGAAGAAGAGCAAGATGAGGAAGAGGAAGAGGAAGAAGAAGCCGAAGAAGAAGCCGAGGAAGAAGAGGAAGAGGACGATGAGGAGGACGATGATGAGGAGGACGATGGTGATGAAGACGACGAGTAGCTCCTTTTTGGTCTTTGATGACAAAGGGGGAGTGAATTTGGGCTTTGGGAGACCCTCACCATCTTTTATCTTTATTCATGTTCATGTTTTAGTTAATGGACATGTAAGAACTTATTTGTGATTTGTGTTATGCTTGATGTGTGCCAAGCAAGAACTTTTATTTGTAAGACTTAATTGTGGTTGTGATGTTAGTGTGATGTTGAACTTGGTTAATTATTTGGTTGTGATGCTTATGTATGGTGAATTGTTATTTCTCACTTTTGTTGAAGTGAATATCTTGTCATATGCATCACGTTGATTTTATCACACTTATGCACATGTATGCAATGATTAAGGGGGAGTTCTTACATAAACATGAGCATTGGCATTTGAGGCCATTTGAGTTATACATGCTCATGTTTAGGGGGAGCTTCGCCAATTCTATTTGGATGAAAAACATGAATTTTATTTCTATCTTGTGAGCCAAATTTGTGTTGTCATCAATTACCAAAAAGGGAGAGATTGAAAGTGCATCTAGGCACTTAATCTAGTTTTGGTAATTAATGACAATGTAAATTTGGATATAATGCTTTGCATGAGTTGTGCAGGAATAAAATCAAAAGAAAAGAAAAGAAAGGTGAAAGGAAGGTCCCCAATTCTTATTCGTATGGTGACGAAGTTTATCGGACGATTTAAATTTATTTTATATTTTGAATTTGAGTATAGGATCACCGTACTATCAAGGGGGACGTGCTTGACGAGTTTAGATTGTTAAAGTGCTTATACTTGAGATGACACATACACACGAGAGACACAAACACACAAAAACCCTACATTCACAAGTTTTCTGTGCGTCGGAACTTAGGCCGGAAGATCCGGCCCAGAAGTTCCGGGCGGCTCTGTCTGGAATTAATTTTCCACCGGAAGATCCGACCCATACACCGGAACTTCCAACACTTAGACAGATTTTGTGTCTTCTCTCCAGGCGCCGGAACTTAGGCCGGAAGATCCGGCCCGGAAGTTCCGGACGGCTCTGTCTGAAATTATTTTTCCACCGGAAGATCCGACCCATACTTCGGAACTTCCAACACTTAGCCATTTCTGTGTTTCTTCCTCAGGCGTCGGAACTTCCACCGGAAGATCCGACCCAGAAGTTCCGGGCCTTATGAAATTCAAATCTCGGAAGATCCGGCCCTAGGCCGGAAGATCAGGTACCCCTTCGCAGAACACATAACGGCTAGTTTTTGGGGGTTGGGTATTTATACCCCCTCACCCCCCACATTGAATGCTGCTGCTCCTACGCCCATACACACTCCAAGAGGATTCATTGCACTCCTCTACTCCACCCAAAAGCTTGATTCTTGCCTTGATTCATCTAGGGTTTGAGGGAGAGGAAAAGATTGAGTGTGAGAGCTTTGAGCACTTGTGAGCTTTGATTCATTCATCTCAAGAAGCACTTGAAGCAAGCTTGATTCGTCATCCTCGTTTGTTACTCTTGGAGCTTTGCTCCTAGACGGTTAGGCGTCTCCGGTAGCTCCCATTCCTTTGTGGTTTGAGCACCGGAAAGTTTGTATTTCCCCTCTCTTTGTGAGAGCAATAGTAAGTGACTCGATCTTCCTTTGTGGTTGGTTGAGAGAGGCAAGGGGTTAGTGACAACCTGGTTCTTTGTGAACCCCTCAACGAGGACGTAGCTCCTTTGTGGAGTGAATCTCGGGAACAAATCTTGTGTCTCTTTGTTCTTGCTATTGTTTTTATTGTTCATCACTATATTTGTGCCCGATCTATGTGCTAGGTGTTGTTTGACCTTAGAGATCATACTTAGGTGCTTAGTTACTTCATTTAGCAGCTTTGTATTCAAATAGAATCTTGAATAGCTTGTTAGATTTTGAATCTCGAAGTTAGTCTACTCTCTGTGTCGGAAGATCCTACACAGTGTCGGATCTTCCGGGAGCCCGAAAGATCCGAGACTGCGTTGGATCATCCGACCATCTGACAGTTTCGTGAAAAATTTTCAGGATTTTTTAACAGGCCCTATTCACCCCCCTCTAGGCCTAGTGTTGGTCCTTTCAACATTACTCAGGGGAACCTGAGTAGTGATCCCAAGGATAGAGAAAAAGGTCGATTCCAATATACGATAAAAAACGATCGAATAGAATACTAAAGTACAATAAAATTAAGAAAATTTAGAGTTTTTTACGTATCTTTCAACAGAAACTATTTTTCATTGTTTTATTTCTAATTTAACTATTTATCAATTATATTTTACATGTACTCTTTGTATATATATTTTGCTTCGTAACAAACCATATGCCATTTTTCTTATTTTCTAAAATCCTAAATATTAGTAGTGTAAGATATAGGTTGTTTTTGTGCTACTCGACTATTAGATTTATGTGAAAATCCAACGGTGGCAAGGTCCGTTATGGGGCTGCACAAACCTAACCTTGTTTTTATACAAACGGAGACATGTTTTATCATGTGATTTTTTATTTCTTTTAACCTGACCAGAAACGGACATGTCTGATCTTAGATGCCACCTTCCTCCTTTTTTTGGACTTAACGGACTCAACCGAGACCGTGATGCTTACGGAGAGATGGAGTCAAATTAGGAAATACCAACGGGTCTTTCTACGTAAGAAAAAAATAGAAATAATGAAATGTTTACTTGTTATAGTTTATTTATAATAAATAATGTGGACCGTTGGATCTTCATAAAATCCATTGGTCTAAATCCTTCTCTTTCTTAAATTAACGGGGAATTTTATTGGCCCTCTCGGTGAATCTGGTAGCTCCTTTTGCTTCTGCTTTATTAAGATAATAGATAAGTTTGACTTAATTACAAAGCTAAAATGATTTATAGTTTGGAACCGAGAGAGTGCTTCAGTGCACTCGTGCCACTGTTGTCCTCTTGTTCCCAGCGATCTCGGTAGCGCTCATCCAGCGACAGGGCACACCTGACTGCCTTCTCCAGCATCTCCAATCGCCAGGCCTCCAAGCGGGGTTCGCCCACCTGGTCCGCGAGCCAGTTCATGTGCTCCTCCTGGTCGTCGTACCAGAGCAAGGACAAGCACAACAAGCACAACTTAGCCCGTGTTTAGTTCGCGAAAACATTTCGTGAAAAGATTTCGGGTTTTGATTTTATCAATTTAGAAGTAGTAAATGTAGACGAAAAAGGTGGAAAGTTATATGGATAGGTTGGAAATCTCGAGACGAATCTAACGATGGTAATTAGAGGGTAATTAATTCATAATTAGCGGATGATTACTGTAGCACTACTGTTGCAAATCATGAATTAAGTAGACTCATTAGAACTTTTCACCTTTTTCATTTACATTTAATACTTCATGTATCAAAGATTCTCCTTTGATGTGATGGATGAAAATATTTCAGGTGGGAACCAAACATTGTTTGGCCTTAATCTCAGACGTCACCGTTGAGTCTGCGGTCTGCCCGGAAACATTCAAGGGCTAGAGTTCACTTACCCAGTTGGGCAGAATTACGTGCGTGTGGCGCTTCGGCCTCCCGGCTTCCTCCATCTGCCGGTAGTGTTCCCGCACGGCGGCCATCATGTCCTCCTCGCTAGGCAGTGTGGCCCTCCCCGACAGGACGGCGGCGACCCACTTGGACTCCAGCTCCACTGACTGGAAGATGATGGTCTGCAAAAAGAAAAGGCACGCGCAAAAAGTTTGAGCTTTTCAGTGGTACGCACCCTGCACATTTTGTGCTCTCTGAAGGCAGTACGCTTCACATTGCATAAAAATTTTGCAAAATGAAGGAACTAAACAGGCCTGTAGTGTTACACTCCTAAAAATATTTGATTGTGTCATATCCGTCCGGTGTACCTTCATCGGTAGCCCAACAAAAGACAGGTTGGGCGCATATTTTGGGGGAAAGATGTGCTTGTACAATGGCCCGACACGGTTGTCGTCGACGGTGAGCCCGTCCAGGTCAAGGAATGGAAAATGATAGTAATACCTGAAGGCAATTTAGCACATTACGAAAGGCAAAGGACAGTATAAACGATGAGCAAGGCTCGAAGAAACCATTTTGAGTGCAACCATACCCTGTGCAGTAAAGAATAATGTCTGCAGCTACTGCTGAACCTTCAGAGAAGCGGATTTTGCCATCATCTTGGATGCAATCTACCTGGTATCATTGCACTACTAGTGTGTTAATACAGTCTGCTTTTAGTTACCTTGAAGGGGCAGGTGTTGCAGAGGAGAAAAGTTCAGAGTTATGAACCTCTCTGTGCATCCAGATATTGTTGTGGAGCTCGACTTTTCCAAGCCTGTCCTCCGAGTACCTCGACGCAATGTGCACTTCCTTTGCCACATGTGAGATCTCTAGAGCAATGTCCATTCCACTGGCTCCCATTCCTACAACAACAACATTCTGCACAGAGAGCGTGGCAAACTGGAATTGATGAAATCTTCATGACGGCAGGATTAATTCCAAGAGGCAAAAGAGAAGTACCTGATCTCGAAAAGGCTCTGGAACGCGATAATTGTGGCTGTGCATTTGATTTCCTTTCCAGTTGTCAATTCCTGAAACACACAACGGTAGCTAGATATTTCCCCCTCTGAGATTCCTTTTCCATGGATGAGGAAAGAAGAAAGGGAGCAGACGGCACGGCACCTCGGATCTTGGCGACCTGGGGCACCGTCCAGTGGCCGTTGCAGACGACGACGGCGTCGAACACCTCCTCCGCGACCTCGCCGTCCTCCCCGCCCCACGCCACCGCCCACCGCTCTCCGTGGCCGCCGAGCGGCGCCACGCGCAGCACCTCGGCGCGGAGCCTAACGCGCTCGAGGACGCCGGACTCCTCGGCGAAGGCGTCGAGGAAGGCGAGCACCTCCCGGTGGCCCGGGAACGCGCGCGCGTCGCCGGCGAAGACCCGGCCGGTCATCGGGAAGTCCGAGAAGCCCATGAGCTCGCGCGGGAGGTTGGTGCGCAGCGACTCGTAGAGGCTGCCGTGCACGGCGCCGGGGGAGGCCGGGTCGCGGCCCAGCGGGTCGGCGTCCGCGCGCGGGTTGTACGCCCAGGTGCCCCCCGTGCGCGCCGACTTCTCGAAGACCGCGACGTCGAGGCCCTCGCGGAGGAGCTCGCGCGCCACCACCAGCCCCGCGGCGCCCGCGCCCACCACGGCCACCGTGCGCGTCATCGGGGCGCCCAATCGATCGGGGACCTTGGTCTGGTCGGGACCGGTGGCGTGGCGGTTCGGAAGTCGGAGCAGACGAGCAGTACGGCGGGGGTGAGGGCCGGAATGGAGGGACAGATGATTTGGTGTGAATGTGAATTGTGAACTGTGCAGGCGATATTTAATTAATTGCCATCCTTATCAATGTCACCTCTCCATTTGCCATCCTTCCAGTTGACCTAACATATTTGCCACTCCTGTACAGATAACGTTACATATTTGCCACTTTTGCTGACGTGGCACGCCAACTCACCCATTACAGCGTGGATTGGGATGAAAAAGACTAAAATACCCCTGTCTTCTCCATCTCTTCCCCTCCCTCTTCTCATTGGCGCATGGGGCCCACGTGACAGATCATCTTCAACCTCCCACAACCCACCAAAATGCGAACTCAGAGCTAGAGGGTCGGCCGCCACACCCCTCCCCGCGGCCGGCGCGCGCCCTGAGCGGGCTGCTGCCTCCATGGCCGGCGCTCGCCATGGGAGGGCCGCCACTGCCTCCTGTGGCCCGCATGCCCCCTGGGCGGGCCGCTGCTACTGCGTCCGCCCGTGGCCGGCGCGACGCCGAACTACCTCCGCCTCCCTGTTCCACGCGACGCGACCCTCCGCAGCTCCACTCGAGGAAGAGCCCTCGCGCCCCGCGGCTCAGATCCAGGGCGAGTTCCCGGATGCTCGTGCCCGCAGATGATCTGGGGAGGACGGAGGACGAGAGGAGGAGGCGGCAGCTCACAGAGAAGGACGGAGGAGGCGGGTTGGGCTCGCCAGAGATGGTCGAGAGCCAAAGCTCAGGTGGCCGGCCATGGAGGTCTTCAGGTTGAAGATGACCCGAGATGTGGGCCCCACGCGTCATTGGCAGGAGAGAGGAAAAGCGATAGATAAGGCAGGGGCATTTTGGTCTTTTCGCATCCCAATTCACGCTGTCATGGGTGAGTTGGCGTGCCACGTCAGCAAAAATGGCAAATATGTAGCATCATCTATACAGGAGTGGCAAATATGTTATGTCAACCGGAAGGATGGCAAACGGAGAGGTGCCATTGATAAAGATGGCAATTAATTAAATATCCAGTGCAAGGGGATTTTCTGTTCTGAGACGGTCAAAGGGAGACATGGTTGAGTGATTGACTGACTCAACCGAAAACGTGATAACGACGGGGGGAGGTGAACACAGGGCTGCAGCCCATTGAGCCAGTCGCCAGGCCCAGGAGGTACACCGGCCCATGTCGTGCCGGCCCAGGCTCCAGGCACATTGAGGTATCGGCATCGTGCGGCAGCAGCAGCAAGCTGAGGAAGAGGAGAGAAGGAGCGCGAGCGGAGAAAGATGGACTCGTGTGGCCGTGTGGGCGCATGATATATACTAGGTGATTCCCCGCGTTGCAGCGGGATTTGAAGGTTTTTCGATAAACTATGAATCACTGTGGTTGTTTAGTTGCTCGTAAAAATAGTGCGTTTGTAGAGATTACTCCGAAAGCCATATAAGCTATCTCTTGATGCAAATCATAAGCTTTTATATTACTTTTGAATAGATAAGAAAAAAATAATAAGACATAATCTAAAGAATAGAAAATGTGCACCAAGTTACAATTAATACATCTTAGTTGGGTGTTAATGCATCTTAGTGGGAGATGATGATGTGGTTTCATGAGAGTTGAGAGAAATCCTTAGTGGGGATCTCTTATATATAGTTATAGATCGTCTACCCCACCGCTAACCCAGGGAAAAAATTTAGTACAACCAGTCTATATGTACAAATCCTCCTGGACGTTTGTCGTTGTGCATCAGACGACCCAACTGTAACGTGGGAAAAGGAACTATACCGTGGAGAGAGCCCGGCTATACTGAATTTTTTTTCAGCCGTCTGATGCACAACGGCAAACATCCGAGGACCGAGAAGGAATTGTACTACAGGCCGACTGTACCTATTTTTTTTTCCTAACCTAGAGGGCGACGGCGGGAGGCACCGTACCGCCAGCGTGCTGGTAGAAGACCGGTGGGTAGTAGTGTCAAGGTGGAGGCGTGGCTCTTAGGAGAGGTTACCGTGGTGCGGTCCTGAGCTTGTGTTTCAGTTGCAAGCTTGCTTTAGGAGTCTAGAGTAGTTGAGAAACACATATCAATGCGTCTCGGATCGAAGCAACTTCACTTGTTGCTCCGTTACCAAAACTTGAAGTAGTCCAGTTCAATTCACTTGTAAGTAAACATAGATAGGGAAAGGAGAGGAGCCACCGTTCACCCTTCTAACTTCAAATCTGAAAAGTTGAGTTCAAATACGAAATGGAGAAGTACAGGTAACGATGGACTTGAACCTGACACCATGTACCCCTCTGAAATGCAAAGACACAGCTACATGCTACACTGACAAACTTAACGCTAGCTGAAACCTGAAACGAAACTAACAATGCATTGACAACTTAATTAGCAATGGCAAGCTTATTACGACCAATCCCTCATGGGCACGCATGCACCCTTTTAATTTGTCACACGTGCCACTATGCCAGCGCATGCTTGCACTTGGACGACACTCTTCTAAGGTGATCATTGGCACTTGAAGCCCGTGGGCACGCCCTTGCCGCAGAAGTTGAGGACGAGGCTGAGGTTGACGGGGATGTTGAGGTTGAGCCCCAGCACGTTGGCCTTGATGGCCGTGCACAGGCACACCGCGGCGTCCAGCTCCACCAGCCCGTTCAGCAGCGGGCAGCACTTCTCGTCGACGGGCACGCCGGCCTTCGCCTTGATCAGGTCCAGCACGTTGGCGCACACCCCCAGCTTCAGCGCGTTCGTCGGGCAGTGCCCGTACCACCCGCTCGTGCCGTCGCTGCCGCTGCCGCCGCCGCCGCTGCCTCCGCCGCCGATGGGGCCGTACCCGCCACCGCTGCCGCCGCCGATGGGCCCGATGCCTCCGCCGCTGCCGCCGCCGATGGGGCCGATCCCACCGCCACCTCCGCCGATCGGGCCTATACCGCCGCCGCTGCCGCCGCCACCGATCGGGCCGTAACCACCGCCGTTATTGCCGCCGCCGCTACTGCCGCTCCCCGGCCCGCTGCCACCCCCGTAGCCGCCGTTGCCCCCGCCTCCATGGCTCCCGCTGCCACCATGACTCCCGCCGCCATGACCCCCGCTGCCACCGTGGCCGCCGCCATTGTTGCCCGGGCCGCCGCAGTAAGGGCAGGCGTTGGCCACCGCGACGAGCACGAGGTAGAGGGCAAGGAACAGCGACGCCTTGGACGCCATTTTGGTGGCCACGAGCAGCGCTGCCGCGGTATAGGTGTGCTTTGGCTTAGCTGCAAGTGTGAGTCTCCCACTGGCTGAAGCTCATCGCGTTATATAAAGACGATCTCGCTCACCACTGCTAGCGCATCCGGCTGACCCAAAGGGCGTGCTAGGATCGGCAGAACAGAACAAGGTGGAGCAGAATTGCAGAAATCGATAGGGCACGGAGCTGGTCTTCGGGAGACGGGCCGCGTCGGACAAGAAGCCGTGACTGGATTACCACATGCCAACATGCGCGCAAGTGCAGAAATGGCCCATGGACGGCGGATAGCGTCAACCCGTGGGCTGGCCGGAGACTATGGCAGGCGCTGCGGATACTGGTGACAGCGGTGGCAAATTTGGAGCTTTACCGAGCTGCACACACGGGTAGTCTCTAAAACTAATCCATTCTAAAAAAAAACTAATCCGTGTTTGGCAATGCAGCTTAGCTTATTATTAGCGTGAAGCGGCCCCGTGTTTAGCGGAATCCCTAGGCCTTAATGGACGGTTTTGCTCTGGAGTTATGTATACAAGCTCTCTCTCTGTATCCGTAGAGTAAAGCAGGTTCAGATCCATGCATGAGATCAGCGCCGGCTTGGCGGTAATAAGGTCACGGGATGACTATAGGTTCCCAGTGACGTGTGTTTGTGTTTGTACATGTACTGCATGTTCACACTAAAGATGGCAATGGGTACCCGAAACCCGAAACCCGACGGGTTTTTACTCTATTAGGGCATAGGCATGGGTTAATATTTGTACCCATGGGTTTGTTAATGGGCAAAAAGCTAGACCCAGCGGGTTTGCGGGCATGGGTTTGGGAACATATAACCCGAACCCGTAAACCCATGGGTTTTTTAAACCCGGTCCAACCTAGTACATTTCTATTTTATTTTACAAATTATAATGTATTTTGTGTATCTCCTTTACTTTCTACTTTAGTGAATCTTGAATATATTAGTAGCGGTTGTGGATGTTGCTAGCTCACTCTATATAGTACTCATGTATACGGTGGATTGATGACTTAATGTCATAGTAGGACCACTTAAATATAAAACTTGTTATTTATAATTTTTATTCCCTGTAGCACTAATTTTTTAGTGAACAATAAACTTTGTGCCCATTATGTATTTACCTACACTACAAATTTATTACTTGTTACGATAAACTTATTAGTTATGACATGGAGTTGTATAATGGAGGTGCAAACCCACGGGTGACCCGTGGAAACCAGCTAACCCGACGGGCATGGGTTTGGGCAAAATTTTAAACCCGTCACGGGCATGGATTTTTTAACGGGTTAAAATATTTTTCGTGGGCACGGATTTAGGATGGCAAAACCCAGCGGGTTTGTGCCCGTTGCCATCCCTAGTTCACACATTCACAAGGACGGTGCTGCTGTACGTCTTCCGCAGCAGCTCGCACGCTAGCTGCTGACAGAGGGTACGCTGGATGCAGATGAGCTGGGCCCAAGCAACCCCTTATGCTACTCGTCACTTTGCTTTGATCAATGGCCGCTTTGTGTGCCGCCATAACTAGTCGTAGCAAGTGATAATTGATGTGAGATGTTGGCCACTAGCTACCTTGCGAAGTTAAAAATGCAAAGAACGTGACAGGAGTCTCATTCGGGATTGAGTCGTATTGGGGTGTATTAAATCCACTACAAGTCAAAATACCTATCGATACACTCCAATACTTCTCAATACCTAGGTATTAACCGAACAAGGCTAGAGTGTGTTTGGTTAGCCTGCTGCATGGCCTGATCCACTTGAACTCCGATCCCTCCGTAAAAAAAAAAGTCATTCTTCAAAATTCTACTCACTCCGTTCCAAAATATAAGTCATTCCAACTTTCTTAGAGAGTCAAATTATTTTATCTTTGACTAAAATTATAGAGATGACTTCAAAGATTTATGATATCGGATAGCTATACTATGAAAATATATCTAATAAAAAATCTAATGGTGCTTATTTGATATCATAAATGTTAGTACTTTATTGTATAAATTTGGTCAAAGTTGAGAAAGTTTGACTCTTCAAGAAAGTTGAAATGACATATATTTAGGAACGGAGGGAGTACAACAGATTCAAAGAGGTAAAATGAACCTATTGCCCATATTGTTTATTATAGTCATATTATGCACAAACTAAATTTCATATGCACATACACATATTAAAGTAGAGCGAAATTTCTTTTTGCTCGCCTAGCAGCCTAACCCACATGAATCGAAACTACGATTGGATCCTGCACTGTCGGAAACACTCAGACTGGAGCGTTAGCTCTCTACATCTACTCAGCTAGGCCAGTTGATGCAACCGCGCACTCAGGGCCCACGCGCAAGGTGTTCTAGGGTTCCTATTGTGAGATAAAACTACATACTCCTTCTGTCCCTAAAAAATGCAACTCTTAACTTTTTACCAAGTCAATCACCTCAACTTTGACTAAATATATAAAATAACCTAATATTATTTATTATACCAATTAATTGTAATTAGATTCATTATGGAATGCATTTCCATATTATACATATTAAGATTCATAAATAGTAATAATATTTTCTATAAGTTTAGTCATACTTAAAGAAGCACATGACTCAGTTTAAATCTAGAAGTGAGTTCTTTTTAGGATGGAGATAGTACATCTTTGTACCTTAGCTTAGTAATTAGTATAGGAGGTGGAAGTTGGGCAAATGTGTGGTATGATGCACCCTAGAGGCTTGAAATTTATATTGTGGGTTGGATAAACTTTTTGTGTTGATGTTGCATGCTTATTTTGTAGACATGCCATGGGGTATACTTTATGTTAGGACCTGTGTGTATCATGGCTGACAACACTTGTGCTTTGTATTCTATGTTAAAAATGGGTCATTATTATGTCTTGGTGTCTTTCAATTGATATTTTTTATACATGTGCTGGTGGCGATACATGTGCAATGAATTTGATAGATATTTCCATTAGCATGTATTCTCGTACAATTGTGTTGCTTCTATATACATATGCAAACTAGACTTAGTTAACCAAATTCAGCACATCTAAAATTTGGGAAAGTGGCTAAACACACCAAGACGACCAACTTTACAAATATGGGCAACTAATCACCTTGCTCCTACTCATGCGGAGCTTGCATTGCATGCATAATTGCACCTAATCGAACAACCAAACATTGTTTTCCCCATAAATATAGTTCTGCTAAGCATGCGTCCCCTTATTCATGATATATAATGTGCCTCTATAAAACCCCATTAGAGCAATGAAACATACCCTTGAAATATCAAGCTAGCTCAATTAGCCTAGGCTTTGTAAGGCGTGTAGTGATGCAGGACTCAAAAATCATGGTACAAGAAAATGTACACATCAATCACAATAGTAACCTTTAGATGGTATAATGTAGTTAATTATTTTCATTTTATGAGCTACCTTATCTTGTTAGTCCAATCAAATACATAACTAACTCCAAGCATTCAATAAACCAAACTTTATTCGCCTTTGTTGACATAAGACTTGTGACCCTTTTGCCAACCTCCGACCAACGACAAGCAGTAGGGAGAACCCATGATGCTACTCTCTTTGATTGTCTGGTAGCTTTCTTAAATTTTGAGTCTAATTTTTTTTCCTTCCATGGTTTCTTCGATGTGAATTTAATTAGATCTATGTCAAGGTAGCAAATATACTTATATTTTTTTGTCATTTAGGTTTTAAAGTAAGATCCTTTAACACTAAAAAAATAATTTAGCCCTCTTGAATCAATGAAAAATGGAAAAAATATGTTAGCGTGGATACTCAAATGAAAACCTAAACATAAATTTCCAATCTCATTTTAATTGGACGGTTCATAAAGAGTGAAGAGCATCAGGTGGTTTGTATGAAGAAAGGTACATGTCGGTCCATATCAACACAATATCATTTAACTTTTGATGTTTAGTTATTGTTTTCATTGGACCAAGATGGATTACATTATTGCACTGGGTTTATTTTTGTGTGTGAAAGGAAAACAATCCTATTTATATTTCATGAACTATGCAATAAGTTTGTTTCCCCTCCTAGACCGCAATTATCCGTTCTAGGTCCTTAGTACTCTTGAAACAAGACATAGGACGTAGGACGTCACGACTTGAACCACTCTGGTGCTATCCTATGTGATGATACAGTTCCGTGATGGTAGCATGTGTGACATGTCATGGTCCTCTTTTTGGTCCTCTCTGTGATACACATGCCATGTCATTGGTCTCGACCACTTGTAGCATGAGGACCTATTGGATGAGGCCCTGCATCACTCTCCCTTTCCCTGCCATGAAATCTACCCCCAAATCCATTGACCACTACCAGCTCGTGATGCACATCCACAACCGCTGCCACACATTTCTGAGTTAGTAAGGGCACTACCTTCGATGACAACGATGAATGTCAGCCTAGTATGAGGAGAATGGGGACAGAGATGGGAGTGGGAGGCTCCAGTAAGGATTTCCATTGGATGTTAGGAACGAAGGAGGGGTTTCCATTGGATATTAAGAACGAAGGACTTAAGAACGAAGGAGGGATTTCCATTGGATATTAAGAACACAAGAGGGGCTTTCCACTGGATATTAAGAATGAATAAGGGGCTTTCCATTGGATATTAAGAATGAAGGAGGACCTTTGATGGTGAGCTTAGCTCTGCGATGGTGATCATATCTGATATCTCCCATGTCTATACTGTCGTTTTGCTTACATTGAGGATAAAAATTATCAGTTGATGAACTGACATGGAAATTCATGCAAAATTGCTCGGAAACAAACAAAAGGAAAATCATATGCAGACGTCGATAATGTGGCAAACATTGCAAAAATGAAGGCGACCACTAAGGGCAACCATGAGCATGCATGCGGCGGTGTCCGCTGTTGCAGAGCCTACTACTATGCTTCGAACAAAAATTTCTCGTAAACCATCTTTCGATTTTTCAAAACCATTTGAACTATGGAGCTATTTAGAACTAATGCAATAAATGAGACTTTTAAATATATTTTATTTCTTTAACAAAATCAACATCTCAATGAACTATTTAAACATTTTTGGATTTACTATTTCAACATTTTGATAACACTATTTGAACATTTTACATAAAAGGATGCTATTTTTTCTCAAATATTAAACTGGGTTTGTAAAAGTGTTGAATTTGTTGTTTCAAATGGTTGATGGTAGTAGTTCAACATAGAAGTGGAAAATGCTGAAGCGGTATCCTTAAATGTCAAATTAGATTTTTTACAATGTTTGATCAAAGTTTTCTTAAACAACGAAAGCTACATCAGTGTAATTGTTGGTGTATAATTTGTTTTTAGAAATGCTGCATAATTATTTTTTTAAAAAAAGTTAATCGCTACGGTGAAAAGAACGACAAAAGAAAATGTATCTATACTGTAAAGGATGAGCAAATTGAAACAGTTTTTCACCCACAACACTACCACCGTACCCCTCACAGTGGACCTACAAATCAGGGTCAAACGGTGGCCCCAGACGACCAAAGGGGAGAGACCCATGGTCGTCACTTTTGCCGTTGATTTTCGCCAAGGCCGTGCCCCTGCGCCTCCTTTTTTGTCACCACACGAATTTGTGTACTCCATCTTACCCGTCGGTCTAAAAAAGAAGGGAAATGATCTTTGTCACGACTAGATAGGAAACAATTGATATCTCCTTCCATATTTTATACGGGTGCAATCAAAACTAAAGAACACGACCAGCAACGTTTCCTTTTACAATTGCCATAGGGAATATGGAATTACACATTTAAAAAAATTCACTTCTAATTTCTTTCCTAATTGCCACGAACGACATTACCAAAAAAATCACGTTTGATTTCTTTTCTAGTTGCCACGAACGACAGTAAATCAATGTTTCCAATTCAGAAAAAGGAATGACATCTACGCAATTAGGTGTCTCCTTCCTTTTGAAACTTGATTACTTACCATAGTTGTGGGAGTCAATAAGGGAATCGATTACTTACTATAGTTGTGGGCGTCCAGGTTCATCTCTTTAGCCCTCCTTCCCCCTACATAAGGCGCCCCCTCCTCCTCTTGAAAACACACAATCTCTCCCTTCATTCCCATCGCCTGTTCAGAGTTCATATTTCTTTGTAAGGGGCGCATGTGCCGAGCGTGGCACAAGGGTGGTCGCGACGCTCGTCGTGTCCAAGTTTGCCGAGTAGAAGCTGTTGAAGATGATCCAAATTCAATCCATATCTAAAGGCCAACTTCTGACGGAGTGTAGCGGAGGCCCGTCACCGGGAGGCTTGGGCCGGAGCGGAGCGGAGTCATGATATATCCCGTTTAGGGTTTTCCATTGGAGACTTGATTCATTCATTCTTGTAAGCCGCCGTCGTTGGCGTTGTACTCGAACCCTGACATAGCGAAGTGTTTGCTGGCTGGCGCCCGTGGTTTTTTCCTTCTCACATCGAGAGGGTTTCCACGTTAAATCTCGTGTCCCTTTACTATTTTGATCGTTTACTTTCATCGTTTATTCGCCGACACGTATAACCGAAGCGAAATGTGCTCCGTGTTGTGGCGGCGCCCGGTGCCGTTGAGTGCGAGTGTCATTGCTCCACGCCGCCGGTGACGAGGAGAACAACATTCTCGGCCTCTCCATCATCACGAAGCTGGCTGCGGCGCCGAATTGCTCATGGTTACCTGTGTCGTGAATATTTTTTCTTCTGTATATGTTGTTGATTGTTTAAAATTTAATTATACAAGTTTTCTTCTGTTTTCGTCAAAGCCGCAAAACTTTTGATATATGAATATATAATTTTCAATGTGACATGCTATTTAATAATTTTAATATGCGATGTAACAAAAGTGTGCGTTCTTTTTACGTACTTATTTCTTTTTAAATTATTTTTTTTAATTTATGTTATTTTTATAATACGTGCGTGCTAACCTACTAGTATATAATAAAAACAAACAAAATGTCCGCAGACTGCTTCCTATAAACTGTTATAGCTGTAGTATTATATCTGGGCGGACGTTGTTGCTGCATGAAACGGCCCAGGCCGCCTGGTCACACCTCGTGTTCGACCATTGCGTTTCACAACACTCGCGCCAAAAATCCCTTGGCGGCGTGTCGCGTTGGTAGACCCTGCGCACATCCTCCTCCCCGCAGCGCTCACCAACCGCCCACCGATTCCGTCACGTCAGCTCGACACGGATTAACCAAGGCGCAAACAGCCACGTTCCATCACATCCCACGGCAAGCGCGGTGTCAGCGGTCGGCGGCCACACCGCGCTTGCGCACCACCGCACCAGTCCGCGAGGACTGAAACAACATCCCAGGCTCGAATGCGGCGGCGCGCGGAGGTGGCCGTGGTGGGCGCGGGCGCGGCGGGTCTGGTAGCCACGCGCGAGCTCCTCCGGGAGGGCCACGCCGTGTCCGTCTTCGAGAAGTCGGGCCGCGCGGGTGGCACCTGGGCGTACGACCCGCGCGCGGACGCCGCCGCCGACCCGCTGGGCCGCCGCGACTCGGCCTCCCCCGGCGCCACCGTGCACAGCAGCCTCTACGAGTCGCTGCGCACCAACCTGCCGCGCGAGCTCATGGGATTCTCGGGCTTCCCGATGGCCGGCCGGGCCTTCGCGGGCGACCCGCGGACATTCCCGGGCCACCGGGAGGTGCTCGCCTTCCTCGACGCCTTCGCCGAGGAGTCCGGCGTCCTGGAGCGCGTCAGGCTCCGCGCCGAGGTGCTGCGCGTGGCGCCGCTTGGTCAGCGGCAGGGGGAGCGGTGGGCGGTGGCGTGGCGAGGGGAGGATGGCGAGGTCGCGGAGGAGGTGTTCGACGCCGTCGTCGTCTGCAACGGCCACTGCACGGTGCCTCTGGTGCCCAAGATCCCAGGTGCCATGTCTGCTCTGCTCCCCTTCACTTTTCTTCTCATCTAGTCGCAGGAGAAATATCTAAACAATGCCTGATTGCTTTTGTGTCACAGGAATTGACAAGTGGCGTGGAAAGCAAATGCACAGCCACAACTATCGCGTTCCCGAACCATTTCGAGATCAGGTAATGATCCTCTGCCTCTTGCTTACCTCTTGCTGGCTGGAAAACTCGGTCAGTTGCAGTCTGTGACACGCTCTGCAGTGTGTGGTGGTTGTAGGATTGGGTGCCAGTGGAATCGACATCGCTGTAGAAATCTCACATGTGGCCAAGGAAGTCCACATCGCTGCTAGGTACTCGGAGGACAGGCTTGGGAAGATTGAACTCTACCAGAATGTCTGGATGCACGCAGAGGTTCCAAATTCTGGACTTTCTTATAGCCTCCTTGTCTTTGAGCATCTTAGCCTTGAAGTTGAAGCTAACATGTTTGCACCGGTGCTCAGATAGATTGCATCCAAGACGATGGCCAAGTGCGATTTGCTGAAGGTTCAGCATTGGCTGCACATACCATTCTTTACTGCACAGGGTAAGATTGCACTCAAAGTCGTTTCTTCTACCCTCCTATTTTCGTATGCTTGACAGGAAACGCGTGAAAAATGCTTTCAGGTATCGCTACCATTTCCCGTTCCTCGACCTGGACGGGCTCACCGTCGACGACAACCGCGTCGGACCACTGTACAAGCACGTCTTCCCACCCAAGTACGCACCGAACCTCTCCTTCGTCGGGCTACCATCTAAGGTAAGCAGCCTCTACTGATACGAAAAAAAAAAATCAAAATTTTCTTACAATAAGTCAATAAGACATTGCTCGGACAGCACGAAGCTCTGTTTATGTCAACCAAAACTTGACGTGTTTTGGCAGACCATCATGTTCCAGACACTGGAGCTGGAATCCAAGTGGGTCGCCGCCGCCCTGTCTGGCCGCGCCACGCTGCCGAGCGAGGAGGCCATGACAGCCGCCGTGAAAGAGGACTACCGGCGTATGGACGAGGCCGGCAGGCCGAAGCGCCACACGCACGCGCTGTGGCCTGAATGGGTAAGCGAATCGGCTTCTGAATCTGAAAAAAAGGAAATCACACCGTGGGTGAGTACTGAAACTGCCGAGGCTGTGCTTGCGAGCAGGTGGAGTACATGGACTGGCTGGCGGATCAGGTGGGCGAGCCGCACTTGGAGGCGCGGCGGCGCGAGGTGTACGAGAGGGCGATCAAGTGCATCTGGTCTCTGGATGACAGGTACAGAGATCAATGGGAAGAGGAGGAAGAGTGTAACGCTGGCGATTGTGCACCGTAAGGGATCAATCTGCCGAATCATCGTATTGTGATTCTTTCTGGAAACAACTTTGTAGTTGAATTGGAATGGCCGTACTATTCCCTTTTTTTAGACGAAGATTGTTCATTTTAGTGTGGCAACAAATTCTTGTATGGAATTGTGTGGCCTTCCTCCATTTGGGCCTGCAAGCTCATTCCTCTAGGCCCAATGAACGATGAGCGCCCGTCGCTTCTCCGCATGGTGGGCTGTAATAACTACCATGACTACTAACGGGCCGTTTCCCCCATCTCTCATCTCCCCGTTTCTTGTAGACTCTGGTGGGCCTCGCGTGATTTCCCGTTCACTCACTGGATCAAAATCAAAGGGCTCGGTTTCTGTTATTTGGCAAAGTCAATTCCCTTCCTCATATTTTTCCCGTTCTCGTTGTTGGTCATTTGGTCAACCTAAAATTTGGTAAAATAAACTACAATGACATTTAATTTCACGTTAGCAATGCACATTCTTTTCTAGAGGATTAGGTGTTTGATTGGACACGCATGACGTGATTAGTTAGCAGATCCAGAATAAAAACACAATTGATCGAGTACCACTAGCATGCATCCTTACACACGATCCGTTGTCTGACAATAATTTGAAAAAAAAATCCAGAAATGGATAAATGCTCTTAGTTGCGCCCCTCTCAAGTAATGGGAAGTTGACTTTAGCTGCACAATAGAGGTTCTCTTTCTCCCCCGTTTTCTTTTCCTTTTTCGGGGGCGGCGCAGCACGAGAACCATGCATGCTTCCCATTGATTATCTATATTTTGCAACAATTTTATGACATCCGGCCAATACCAACTCAGCGACTCCATGATGAGGTTGAAGAGATAAGTCAAATATAAATTTTAATATCTGAATTTAATTTGGAGATCTCCCCTTACACATCATGACACTTTTCAGAGCAAAATATACCATTATCGTGTGTCCAATCGAACACCGACTCCTCGAGCTCGAGAAGCATTTGCATTGCAACACGTGCCGAGAGCCGGCCGGCTGTGACTTGGCGAAGTTAGCGGCGATCTGACCTAATCCGATAGGCCACATCCATCGCCATCTTACCAAAAGCTCTGATATGCGCCATAAGAACAATTCGAAAAACTAATACCGGTTTTGGACAGAGATGATACGATACGAAAAGGACCGGTACTCTAGCTTGTACAGTTGTACTACCTAACGGCCAATGCAACACCGGTTAGGGGTGTAGTATTCCAGCCCAATCCATTTAGAGACTGATCCTTAAATTTGCTAGGCTATAGAGCATCTCCAAGAGTCTTTCTAAAAATCACTCTATAAATCATCATTTAAAAAGTTATTTGCATAAAAATCGTTTTCTATATCTTTATGTTTTCCAACAGCTTCTCTATATCTTGCATGCACTCTACAGAGTTATTCTCGTTTCTATATTTTGTTAGCAAGAAATCCGGAATAGAGAGTGACTATGTTTGAATAACCAAATAGAGAGGCTGTTGGAAGGTACTTTTTTTTATCAAAATCTCTAAAATTAGCAATTAAGAAGGATTTTAAGAGTCTCTCGGAGTTGCTCTAAAATGTGTTGAGCTTATTACCACCTCTACGCCCGGTCCATGTCCATCAATCGATCGTCGGCAATAAAATTATATCCCGTGTGCTCGAATTGGTATTCAATGATAATGCATTTGTACACATTTGTTTTGTTGAGGCCTTACCTGTTGCCACCACAACACTTGGCTGCCCACAGACCACGTTTGCGACACGGCCGAGCATACCGCTGAAAACGCCGCCGCGGCGGCCGCGACTTCCTTCGCCCGCAATCTCAAAATTACAGCCGGCCGCTCGGTCCGTACGCTCGCGCACCGCACGTCAGTCCGTCCTGTTAGCGTGTGCTAACTCCCCTCACGTGGATGGGGCAAGCAAAAGTTTGTTGATAAAGTTTTGTTGCAAAAATTTTGGCGTTAGAGAATTTGTCATAAGCAAGCAAAAAATTGTTGACAAAATTTTGTTGCAAATATGCAAGCAAAGTTTGTTGCAAAAATTTTAGCCCTGAAAAATTTTGTCGCAAGCAATCAAAAGTTTGCTCGCTCAAGATTTTATTACAAAATATTTTTTCTTAAAATTTTATAAACATAATTTTTTCTGCTGTACAATTTTTTTATTGTATTACAAAACTTTTGTTTGTATAGGAGCCAGAGCAATGCACAGGAGCCGGATCATTAACATTTGTTTGTACAGGAGCCAGAGCAAAGCATGCGGAAAGCAGTGCACAGGAGCCGAATCAGTGCATGCATGTGCGCAGGAGCCATGCGAGGTGGGAGCGCCGGTTTTTTGTCCTGTAGCGTAGGCGCACGGCGCTCTCCCCGCGGTCGCCCGCAAATTAGACACGCCCGCCACCGGAACCGGAGAAAACTCGTGCGCAGCCCATAGTGGGCTTGTGGGCCGTAACCTGCAGTGGGACAGGGATCCTTGGGCCTGGTTGGGCCTGATGAGTGTGGACCAACTTCCTTTGCTATTCCTCAGCTCCGCGCCCCAGAAGAACGGAGAAAAGAAAACGAACTACTAGTGTTGTATCCATGAGCACCAATGAGGTCTTCCTCTCTCTGCAGTCTGCCTCTCTGCGTGTTTTCCATTCCGTCACGAGAACCACGCTTCTGTTTATTAGATTACAAAACCTAATGTTGTATCAATAGGAACACCACCGACCGTTGCCAAGCATGCATTTTTTCAATTTGTATTTCAAGAAGAGATATAATGTCAACTAAATAAATGTTTAAAAATAATTAGTCAGCTCTGCCTGATAAGTAGGCCATGATACTGTTTCGTCCAATCAAAACGCAACAACGCTCATAAGGGAACGTGAATTGCACCATACTGTACGCGCTAATAATCGATATGGACCGGCTTAACTAGGACTTGTGAGGCCGTCATCGATCTCATCTACATGCAGGCTTGGCATCTCTGTCCTAGCTAGATATATTCATGCTGGTAAGCGGGACAGAAAAGAATAAAGAGATGGAATTAATGAAATAAATGGAGCTAGCTGTTTCTGAATTATGAGCGCATGCAAAGCAACATTACAAATGTGATCGACCTAATCTATCATCTGTAGCCTCCAAGACGCAGCCACGCATGCATGTCGACATGTGCCTAGTTGCCTACGCATGTCGATGTGTACGTACGGCGCGCGCTGCACACAGGGGATCACGACGAGCGAGCGATGGAGGTTGGCTTTGGCAGTAGAAATAGCTCACCAAGGCCTTACCAATTTACCATCCGTACGCGTAAAAGCAAAACAGCATGTTGCTTTACGTGCTCTCATGCATACCTGTAACCTGTCTCTGTCTCACAATCCATCGCGCGTACACTACACGTAAAACTTATTATGTGTCCAAAACTGCAATATGCAAGTACACCTATATACGGCTAATTCCACTAGTATTTAGCAGCAAGTAGGCTATTTTGCTATACGATCAGCTAAGGTAGCTAAGTACTGGCAGTACGTTTGCACGTACTTGTTTCTACCTGTCACCGCCAGAGGGCGTCGTCGTCAGCTATACAGCAACTCCTCGTCTCCTCCACGAAAGGCCTTGCTCTGCCCCTGGAGGAGGTCACACACCCAAAAGCAATCCACACGCATACCAGCTTGTGGCTACCTTTATTTGTTTGTTTTGCTAGTCAATGTAATTCGCAACTTGCACTCTGTGCAGTACGTACCAATATAATCGTTGTCTGAAGCTAGATTGGCGCTTGGCCTTTGCAGAGAGCTGGGCGATCGGACCCGGACGCGACGTCTCGTTGCCTCACCACGTTGACACTTGGCCACCCGCGTAGCTGCTCGACCACGCTGTCTCGCAGCAAGTGTACGACCCGCGAGCCACACGCATTTATTTTTCTTTTAGCAGCAGCAGATGTGTGTGGGGGCCCAAACCTGCCGACTTCGTCCAAGTTAGCTTCGCGCATGCACGCGGCCGACGAATCTGCTGCCCGCCGGCGCCTCACCGGGCGGGGACTTCCCCGGATGCGCACGTCGGAATCGGAGAAAAATAACGGGCGGCGGCGTCGAGTCGGATCGGAGGTGTCCTGTCCCTGCCGGCCATCACCTTATCTATCACACACTCGTGCAATAATATGATGCATGGTCGATACGATCCTACTGCTCATCATCTGTCTTTGCTAGACAAAACAATTTCTTTCGTAGAACTGTTTTCTTAGATAATAAAGGATAAAATTTTCTTTCTTAATTTCACGTAGATAAAGAGAGTAAATTTCTTTAGTACTAAATTGTCCCCAAATAAATAAGAAAGAAAAAAAATCTTCTGCGCTTAGTTATACCATCTTTTGCATAGTGATCGATAATCAAAGTATCCCTCTCCGGCCTCTTCTCTGTCACTTGCATTATGCAGCCTAAACAATGGCGTCAAGCACGTAGTACACCTGATCGCTTATCATGTGAGGAGCGCAATAATTTACCGGGTCCAACTGGCCCTTGGAGATACCCAAAAGAGAGAGGGGAGAGCTAGGAATCTCGCCGCGGATAGAGTTTGCGAGCAATACATCACCACATTATTTTTTGCTCAATAATTGTGGTTTGACTTACAGATTAATTAATTGTGCCACGCTGCTTAATCATCAAAGTATTAGAGCGCCGGCCGGACTCGACAACTGTTACTCGCTGCGCTTAATTCTTCTTCCTCAAATATTTCTTAAAAATGTTTCTCAACTTGCAGATTCATAAGCGCCCGACACACACAACTCATGGAACAGTCAGATCAGCATCAGATTATTGGCATGCACACAGACGTAATTATCTGCCTATTTGTCGATCTCATTCATGTATCATATACTATTAGTCTATTATCATGGTCGGTACCGTATATGTGAGCCCTTGGTCTGTTAGAAATTTGTGGAAAAACAACAATGGACCGAATGAAAGCGATGTAATAAACACACACATCAACAATGACACAGGCAATAAGTTAGCGGGGAATTAGGTAGTAGTAACAAGAATTATAATTGGTGGCGGCGGAATTAGCGATACCAGTTTCTTGGCCAGGGAGCTGATGAGTCTCCAATCATATTTCTAAATTCTAATCTTGGTCCTCTCTTACATGAAAAGAGGAGGAAAATGATGTAATTGTAATCTAAAGGAGATTTTGCGATCTCGAGCTTGGAAGAGCCACGCAAAATCGTTGATGACCGAGAATTACTCGACCACGCGAGGATCGGAGGGAGTATCTTCTTTTGTCAATGGCTTGGCTCTCTGAATCTGCTTGGGGTGGAGTGCAGTGGATTAAAAACATTAGGGAGAGCAGTATAGAATGCTAGACTACTAAAACTAAGGATGCTTTGGTCATAATAAACCTGAGACGTATTTGGTAACCTTGTATTCTCCTTTCCCATTCAGAAATGAACAGCACACTGAAGAAAGCCAGAAACCATATCCCTGTTTCAGAAATACCAGCAGCTGCCAGCTGGAACGGAAGCCAGGAATTGATTGGTTGAGAGGATTTAATTAGTTGAGAAACAAGAAGTCAGCTCCTGCTCCCTAAGCAGGGATCAGTAGGAGGTAGCTAGGAGATTATCCTCCGAATGATGATTAGCTCGCCCAGCTCACAAGAAACCAGATTCTTTTCTGCCTCCTAGCTTCAATCTCACACCATGTGATTCTCTTTCTGTCAAGCATCTACATGGAGATCGCTGCATAGATAGTGGTTTGGGCTTTTGCTGCTGTCAGGAGATCTTGTGAACTGCCAGCATGGGTTGTAAGTGCACAAGTGCTGAAGTGCGGAGAAAATGGGGGTGAGGATTATTGCTTTTCTAGTGCATAGAGATTGGAGACCACTGTTTTTTTTATGTGCACAAAGTATTCAATTATTGGCCCAGCCGGTTGTCGCCCCATTCGGAGGAGAATCTCTCGCGCTGTTTTCATTGGAGTTGATCGAACTAGAAAGGAGTTGAATACTGCGCATCATGATTCAGTGTCCTGACACTAACTGCTTAAAGGGCTGGACTAGGATTCCAAGAACCGATATTTCTGGATTCAACCTCACTTTAACACCCTTTTTGCCCTTTTCTGCTACTTGCTGATAGTGAGGTGTCACCTTCCTATCTGTTCGTGTTCTTGCCAAGCTATCAGCGGTAATTCGTTTGCTCAAAAAGGGCGAAAGAAACAGTACAGCTACTCTCTTTTTTTAGGGAAGAAACAGTACGTCTACTCAAGAACTCGTCCAAGGGCTAGATGCTAAACCAATTTTACTGTCTTTTTAGAGATGGATGGAGTAAAGCGAGCTGAAAAGTGGACACGTAGAAGTATTAGCCTGCAAACTGCTGACGGCCTTGCAGTTGATTTCAGGTTGCCCAAAGCCTCAAGAAATTGAATAGCAAACAGTTGTTTAGACTATGTCATGGAGACTAGCTGGCTAAATGCCACGGCCATGGAAGGTTTTCCTTAATTTTCTAGCTCAATTATTGTCCCAGTTGCCTGATAACTTATCTCCAGCTCCAAACTTTTTCAAATTAATCTCCTGTAGGTGTAGGCGTATGAAAGTGCGCCTCCTACTTGAGATATGTTCAGTCGCTGTGGCTAAGCTTTGTGGCCGATCATTGTCAGAACCTTTTTAAATTTTGTTTTCTAGGCTGATGAGAGTTTCATGTTCAAGCATGTAGCCACATACCATGGAACAGACCGGCGCATGTAGGCAGATAAGCATAGTGATGCATCATTGAATCATGTCTGATGGTTGATGCTCAGCTGCTAGGCTTTTCTCACTTGCAGATAGGGTCAACTCCTCAGTTCCTCCATTCATGTCTCTCTCGCCAGAACTGTTTCAATTTTCTGTAGTATGTAGCAGTACTAGTTTCATATATCCCACACTACAAAGAGGAGCATCTGGAGACTTGGAAATACTCTATAAACCTGAATGAATCGTTTTCACAATACTACGTACTGGTAGTACGGTAGTATAATCGGTTTTTTGCTGTGGGTAAAAAGGTAATTTGTACCCAAATATATCATTTGGACCGCAGCGTGCGAGCCGTCCGTCGTGCGTTCATTTCACCGCGCCCGTGCCCTCCGTTCCCCACGGCCGCCGCCGACCCGAGCCGCCGCCTCCATTTTTTGTTTCCAATCATACCCTATACTAGTAAATACTACCCATACTACCATAAAAAACCGGTAGTACAGAATTAATTTCAGCCGTCAGATCTTTCAAAATAGGTACTTTTTTTCATTACATATGAGTTCTTTCTAAACCGTAGTACAATGTAGTATCGTGTACCGTAAAAGACTTCATATGATGAAGTAAGCCTAGAATTTTTTTATGGTTATATATAGGCCCATAAAGAAAGAAGACAATTTTGTGGACCGAAAACAAACAATCCTGACCCTACATTGTTACTCAAAGGATTCTGTACAGAATCTAAACATATTCAGTTAGAAGTGCAAGACTCTTGGGTTGATTGGTTAGCTAGCTGGTTGGTAATAGTTGGCCCAAATTCCGCTGCCGCGTACAGACATGCATTACCAAAAATGGTTTTGTCCCCATGAATAGTTGGATTACCCTTTGCGCATTCAGAAGGGGCGGGATAGGCGAATAATCAAACCCTAGATTCAGACAGGTAATCAAACAGACAGACATCACATCCTCATGATGTGTCAAGAATTCAAATCAAGCCGACTGGGGAGGGGGACTACGAAACAAGCTAGCTGACTAAATTGCGCCGGTTAAAAACGATAGTTAGGATAGAGATGGCATTGGCTCATGTCATCTTCAGGGCTTTGGGGGCTGCATATTCTCTCACTACAACCGCGCCCATTGGTGTTTGATGACATGGAGCTTATGATACTCGTATATACTCGTATTGTTTTTCCTAGTGCTGACTGTGAATGGATCCTTCTTTCTTGGTCCTTGCGCTGTCGGTATTGCAGGAACTGCATGCATTGCTGCCTGAAAAGAAAAAACACATAGTAGGCTGACGACGACTGCCGTGCTATGAGCGTATATGGTTAATAGTTAATCCTAGTGGCTGTGATTAAATCTATAGTAATTTTATTGTGGATTCTACATTATATATGTTGTGAAAAAGTGGACTTAAAATTAGTAGCTCTTAAGAACTGCAGAGGAAAACAACTGCAGTGATTTTCAGAGTGAAAATTGGTCGGGTTAGACATCAGTGTTAATGCATATCAACTTAGTATAGTCAATACTGCTGTACTAACTAAGAAAACAACTTTACTATTCTGTCACCCACTTGCATTATTATACATTAACTCCTGAGTAAATTCTTCTACTACATACGTCAAATCGGTCATCAATCTGAATGAAACTCGAAAATGCGACACCCTGAAGCTAACAAAGAAAGTCTAAAATTAACAGCAACTTGAGGGAAGACTGGAAAAAGTAAACAGCCTAAGGGAACTCGAAGACGCATACACCCTGAGGGAAACTCGAGGATGCAAACAACCCGAGGGAGCTCCAAGAGGTGGTCGCCGCGATCAACGAACTCGAAAATGTTTACATGTATATATACATTGCAATAATTCGTGTGATGTTTCAGAAGTCTCAAGTTGAAATTTGTTTATTTGGTTAGGCAATGGCAAACCATTGGCAGCAGGACTCGGTCAGGCAGCAGCAAGTCAATGGATTGGAGGTAAATATTGTGTGTTGTTTGTGACGTTTGGAGATATTTTCTGTTTTCTTTTAAGTAACTTCTCTTTGCTTCTCGCCATGTGGCTGAGAACTCATGTAATTTCTCCCTGGTATGTTGTGCCGTCTTACTTTCGATCGATGAGAATGAAGTAGGTGAGGATCTTCCCCTCCAAAGTTGTTTGGATCTTTTTTTTTACAAACTAGACTCTTTTGGAGTCTTCTCACGTTAATTTTGACCAAATGTGCTAGAGAAAAGATAAATAAATAGATCAAAAGATAGAGAGAAACATCTGTCTATGAGTTCGATAGACTCTATCATCATTAGCAATAATAGATATTGGAGGCATTCTGTTTTTCTCAAAATTACCAACTTCTGCAATTGTGAAAATAGTGTACCCCTATAATCAACATCTAAAGTACTCACACTTGCCATTATAAAATAGTTTTTTAAATAAATTATAAAATAGTCTAAATACATTCTAGCTAAATTCCATCCATCCACCATTGGTAGAGTGTGGAGCAAACTGGCCAGGGTTCGTAACCTGGTCCTCGCACAATGTTTCTTTGGGTGTAAAGAGGGTAATCTACCCTCTGTCCTCTATGAAAACGTACTGTTGAGAGGAACCCCCCTAGTTTTCATCTAAATTAGCACCTATTGCCTTATATATATATGAAACATAAGCTAAAGTAATCCTCTAATAAATTAGCAACATGATGAAAGGTCAAAGATGCAAACACCCCCAAGGGATCTCCAGAGGTGGTCACTGCGATCAACGAACTCGAAAATGTTTACCTGTGATGCATATATATTTGTAATAATCAGAATGACGTTTCAGAAGTCTCAAAACTTGAAATCTGTTCAAATCTGTTTTTTTAGAAGGGAAAGCGCGCAGCAAATAATGGAGGTAATAATTAGGTGAGTATTATGTGTTGTGACGTATGGAGAGTGTATTTTCTGGGTTAGGTATTCCTGTCGTCAAAACAGGGGTCAGTTTCTTTGTGAGGCTCAACACGTGCTTGATTGATCTTCTATTTCATGTGATCGTCATAATAATCCAGGCCAGCTAAGGTAGGGATCAAATGGTATCCATTGCATGTTGCATTGTTGTGAGGCTCAACACGTGCTTGATTGATCTTCTATTTCGATCCATGTAAAAGCTTTATGAATACTACTCCTAGAGCATGATGCATGAGACGTAGTAGTAGATGACTAGACGATTATATATTGGAAGCTCAATCAGTTCAGCCGTAGACACATACATACGATGGTCTTGAGCCGGTCAGAATGGACGACAAACAGCCTGTTCACAGTCAAAATCAACTAATTATTCTTTCTCACTAAACACTATTGAATCAGTCAGAATCGGACAAAATCAGCCGACTTTTCTACTAGCCGAACAGGACGCACTCACTAAGAGAGTAGAAATGGAGATGCACTCTGGGAGAGGCAGACTGGATGGCCTGCACCTGACCTTGACCAACCAAATTCATGGTTGTTGTCTCCGAGATTCAAACATGGTGCACTCTTGGAGACATTGGTGTCTCTACCTGAGCTAGATCATTTTTTTTTCATTCTAGCATATAACTCTATCCAATTATTAAATATCCTTTTCCCCTTATAAACGATTCAGTGGGCGCCCCAATCAGTTCCAGTTTCCAAGTTCAGGGAAGAGTTTTATTTGTTGCTTCCAGTTTCGACAAGGGTGCTGTGATTTCTGTCTTCTACATACAACTTACGACATAGCATGAACGGTGGGCGCTCGACCGCAGTCGCGAGACCGGCAAAGGAGGTCGGCACACGCGCACTGCTAGCTGCAGATAAGGAGACCCAGGTTCCAAGTCTTGCACGGTGGATTTACGTGCAAGCACAAATCAATCAAAAGTTAGAATGTCAACGCGTGCCGTTCTAGCAGCTACTACTGCATTGATATTGTTGATGGGAAGGAAATGGACGCTGTGGTCCGCTGAAAAGGAAGCAGGAAATGGACGCATGCGTGCAAGCTGCATACAAGGATCGTTTTTTCAAAGTTGGAACCTTCTTGTTCCTGTTTCTTTGACGACATGTACGCATCGGAATCTTTTCCGGGTCCCCCATTCGAATCCACCAATTTTAGTTTCCTGATTCGAACTGCCTCCGGTGAAATTTCTGCCGATCTGAATGGGATGTCGATGTCGTGGTCCATTGACAGTGTGCAGAAATGGAATCATACGCCGACTCTGCTACTGCATGCACAGGATCCACTACCGGAAAAATCATCTTTGTCGTGTGAGGCTTGCTTTGCCGTGTGCGACATATCGAACACACGGCAAGGTCATGTGTTTTTTTTACACACGGCAAAAGGTTGCCGTGTGAATTTTTTCACCAGCACATGGCAAACCGCGCCTGGCCCCACGCCCATGACCACCTGCCCCCCCCCCCTCCTCATGCAGTCACGCCCGCATCCCCTTGGCTCCCACGCCCACCTGGCCCCACGGTCGCCTCCCCCCACTTACGCCCGCCCGGCCCCATGCCTGCGCCGGCCTTATCTCCTCCCACCGCTCCCTCTCCGGCCTCCACTAGTTCCTCTCCTTTTCTCTCCTCCTCTCTCGATCTCTCCTCGTTCCTCACGCGGTCACGCGACGGCGGGATGGACGGCGGCCGGTGCGGCAGCGGGCAGGACGGCAATCGACCCCCTCCTCTGCCTCCCCTCCCCCCCTCCGCTCGCCCCTCATCGGCAGTGAGGAGCAGCGGCGGGGTGAGGTGTGGTGGTGGCGCGTGAGAGGTGCGCCGGCGGCCCACCATGGCGCAGCGGTGGCCCTCTACGACGCGCGTGGCCACGGCCCCCACCTTGGCACGGTGGCCATCCTCGACGCGCGCGGCCATGGCCCCCACCTCGGCGCCGCCGCCCTCCATCCAGATCTGGTGGAGCGCGCGGGCGGGGCGGGGCGGCGACTGGAGCGCGGGATCTGGTGGTGGTGGTGGCCGGCGCGGGCGTGGTGGTAATGGTGTCCGGAGAGCGTGGGCGTGGCAGCACGCGGTGGCGCCAGGCTGCCCCTACGGCGGCCGGGGCAGCAGCATAGGCATGCCCCTGCCGGATGGACGACGGTGGTCGAGGAGGTGGCCAGAGCGGCGGCGGCCGCGCGTCAGTGGCCGCAGCGGCGGTGCATTGGGGCCCTTACGGCCTTCAACAATTTTTTTTTACTTTTTAAAAGAATCTTTGCCATAGCGTATGCCCATGAAGGGGCACACGGCAAAGAGGGCCTTTGCCGGCTAATCTTTGCCGTGTGCGCTTTGCCGAGTGTAACACACGACAAAGGCTTTGCGTGTGTTTTTAGGCCTTTGCCGTGTGCTTTAGACACATGACAATGACCCGGATTCCGGTAGTGATCATCTCAACTTCCCCGACGAAGTTGGAACTTTCTCGATATCTACTTTCATGACGACACATACTCTCCTCCGTCCCAAAATAAGTGCTCTCACATTGAATGCGGAAAAAAAGTGATACTTTTTTTTAGCCCACACTAGATAGATCAGACATTCACACCAACTCATTTATACACTTTCATCATTCCCTTAATTATATGATTATAATCCAGATTCACTGTCGCGTTCACATGCTCTCTTGACGGGTCATTGGTGTTGATTTTTTTTCTTTTTGTCTTTCTTTTTTTGCCACATCATTTGATTTCATCAGGATTATTAAGAATAGTCCTACTTGTATCGATATTTATCAGCTTTCCCATTTCCTGTTTCTAAACTAAGTTTTTTGGGATAACTTAATTGTATAAGTTTTCTAAATTGTCTATTTGAATCTTGTTCAAACAAGTTTTATACAAAACTTAGTTGTTCAAGTTGTCGAAACAAAGTTTAAAATAAACTTATTAGTAGAACGAGAATTCTAAAAATATATTTTTGAGCAATTGATCTTGGAGTTGAATTATAAAAAACTTAGGCGTATAAGTTGGCTACAAAAAGTCAAGCTGACTATAGCTCGTTCGGTTGAGTTCCTCATGGAATCTACCCAACTAGGTTCAAATGCTCAACTCAACATGAGTTCTTGATTTTACCTAGATTTATTATAGTAATTAACAATGCTATTTCTAGTGGTTGATGGCATACCCATCCAATGAGGAGCATGTGGTGACTTTGTTAATCTCAAGATATGTCAGTGCAGTCTCCTAAAAATTCTTATAATTAATACAGGGTTTACGTCGGTCCAGCCTCTAAGAGATGCTTATAACTTGTTTACAAAAGATTAAAATAGAAAATATATCTCCCAAGAAGTTCCGCTTCCACAGTTCAAGCTCATGCCGAATGCGGCACCACGCGCTGCAGTACCGGATAATGAAGGTCCCCTCCCCCTAGCGCCTGCATTCCTCCCATGTGCAGATGTGAGGATCAGGGACGAGTAGCTTCGGCGGGTCATGCCTAACCATAGTGCGTTACGCAATGTCGTAGAGTTCCTGCTGAATTCCAATGCGGACAGACCGCATCCGCACGCCACTCTCCCACCTTCCGTCAATGGGCGATGGGCCGCCGCTGATTCCATGGATCCACTCCAGCGCTTGGGGGTCTGTTGGGTCCTTACGGTACCGTAGCATCGCCAAGAAGTAGCAAGCCTAGGATTCCCCCGCGGCAGCGGCCTCTTGGAGGAGTTGTAGCCCAACGGCGGAATCTGGCTGGTCGACCATCATCTTCATCCCCGCGCAACAAACTGCCTCCGGATGACGGAACTCACGGAGGCGGTCCTCGTGGCGAGATATCATTTCAGGCCAACCACACCACCCATCAACCCGCCGGCGGTCGTAGCGGAAATACTCACGAACCGCACGGTAAGACAGGAGCATGATTACCTCTTTCCGATCGGATTTCCCTGAATGAGCTGCAGATATACCGTAAGCCGAGGTACACATGGACGACCTCTGTTTCATCGCTTGCATCCTTGATGCTGCGAACGATGATCTCGGCGACAATATCCTGGTACAGGATTTTCGTCAGGACGCGGATCATCACAGCAGTAGCCATTCTTCTCCGCGACGAAGAGGGCTCCATCGAGCGCAAGTGGAAGCGGAAGCGACGGCGGCGAGCGGCGGTGCAGAGGAGGAGCAGAGGATTTTTCAGGAACATCTTGAAAAATCGATCCAAATGGGGGACAGGAAGTTATAGGACGCTGGCGCCTTCTTAGAGAAGTGAGGCGTCTTCTCAATGCGTCTCTTGGGAAGGGACGGGCGGGCTGGGGAGGAGGCGGATGGGTGTTGCGGCGGCGGCACGGACGCTGGGGATTAGGTTTTCTTGAAAAAAATTGATCCCCAATCTCGAATGGAATGCGATCTAGAATGCCTCGGAGGCTTCTCTGCGAAGCTAACCTTGAGCAGCGGCCATGGGCGGCAACAGTAACCGGCTCCTCAGCGTGTGCCGATCGGCCGGCCATGAGCGGGCTGGAACAGTTGCAAATTTTGTCAACCTTAAAACGTTCGTCGCACAACATTTCTTCTCGTGACCGTATCCATACCAACCGTGCGCAAGCGTGGGCGCTCGCTTTAGTTGCCACGCTGGCGGCTCATAGGGCCAATAGCTGACACACAACAACGGGCCGTATGAGGCGAAGACGGAGGCCCAGTTCAGGCTCTGATCCGCTCCACGCTGATGGGCTCATGCACTTGGCCCATTCGGTTCCATACGGTCAGCCCAGTCCACGGACTTGGGCTGTGTCACTGCCATGTGTGGACCACCTGCCATCTTAATCCCTTTCTTCGCGTCGTCTTCTTCCTGCCACTGGTGAAGGCCGCGCCCGCTGCCGTGTCGTCCGGACGGACGAGACGCCCCCCATGCCACGATGCTATATGAAACATGTTGCCTCGCCATCGTATCTCTGGCTCGTCCGAATTCAGATCTATCCGGCCGGGGATAGATCTCCGATGCGCACGCTGCCGTCCGGTACCTTCATGAATCCAGTGGAGCTCGGCCATGGCCCCTCTCCCCGTCTCGACCCACTCCTCAGCTCCTCAGATGCGCCAGGGAGCCTGAACCCTCGTAGCTTACCTGGCCCCGGGGGCGCAACTGCGGCGGTGCGGATCTCCGGCCGGTCCGGCGCGCGAGCGGACCGCCGGAGCGGGTGTTAGCGCCGGCCGGGGCCCGGTCGAGGTTGCTCCACGGAGCCTAAATCCTCGTCGCTTGCCTGGATCCGTGGGGTAGTGCGCCGGTGCGGACTTCCGACCGGGCCGGCGTGCGAGCAGACAGCCGAAGCGGGCGTGAGCGCCGGACGGGGCCGGCCTGGGTTGCTGGTGGACGGCCGGGGGACCAACGCACACGTCCGCAACCAGGTCCCACAACAGCGGTGGACCCGGACACGTGGACCGCCAAGTCACGCCTCTCCGATGGACCCGGAAGACGTGGACCGTCAAACCCATCCGTCCAGTGAACCCCGTGTTGACTCTTTGCTTCCATGACGACACACCCTGTGCTTCAATGACAAAATTTCCCCTTGCGTCGTGGTTGCAAAGGGGCGTTTGTTGACCGCCGGAGTTCTGTGACGAACCCTAAAATTTTGTCATTGACGTGGTTGCTTCAATGACGAAATTTTGAAACGTCAAGACAATTTCGTCATAGAAGCAACATTTTGGCATAGTGATTTCTCATAAAACTTATGCAAAATGTTATCATGTGAAGATATCTGAATAAGCTGCACAGAGAAGTTATGCGTAAAAATGCATGCCACAAGTTCTACTAATTAATGATGTTATCTTCATGTTCTGCTGAGATTTGAGAAGTTTTGTGAAAAAATTATGCCTAAAAGTTGTGTGAATAAGTTATAAGATTATTTTTTCTCTAACTCACAGTAGAGATGTGTATCCTTGTATTAATAAGAGAAATACATAAAGATGTTACAACGATACTGAGCCTTGCTCACACACACATTAGGCACCTAATGGCACACCCAAAGGAGGGCTTCAAAACCGGCTCCTGCTCCGGCTTCACGTGAAGCCCTCCCAAACGCCTCTCCACAAATCGGCTTCATCAACGAAGCCGGCGAAGAAGCCCAAAACGGCTTTCACTGGGTGACCGAAGCCACAATTTGTGGCTTTGCCAGCTCCGCGTGACGTCATCGCGCCAATTGACGCCGCAGTCCTCGGGGCAGCGTGCGAGGTGGCAGGAAGGAGGCGACAGCCATGAGGAGCAAGGAGCTGCGGCCGGAGGGGGAGCAGGAGGTGGCCACCGGGGCACAGCGCCAGGCCGCCGCGGGCAGAGGCGGGGCAAGAGGAGGCCCCAATGCCAGGCCGCCGCGGTTGGACCGGGGGCGGAGGAGGTCGTCGGCCTCCGCGGCTCGATGCGGGGGAGGAGGCCGACGACGAACGTCGCGGCGAGGAAGGAACCGGACGGCGGACGTCGCAAGGAGCGCGGAGGCCGGCACAGCTTCCTCTGGCGGCGGCGACGCGGGGCACAACAGCGCAAGGTCGAGCGGCGACGGTGCGTGCGCAAGGAGGCGATGGGGAGTAGGGGGATGGAGTGGATAAGGAAAGGGAAAAGAACGAACAGGAAGGAGAGAAGATTAAGAAAGGAAGGAAAAAGAATAGGAAAGAAAAAGGAAAAGGAAAAAAAGAAAAGGAAAAGAAGAGGAGAGAAGGGCATTATAGACATTTCACTAGGAGAAGTTGTTTTCAACTGCTAGGAGAAGCTGTTTTGCCAAACATTTTACTAACAGGTGAAGTCAAAGCCGAAAAAGCCGCTTCACAAGCAAAGTCACAGCCTCAGGCGTTTTCGGTGAAGCCGCAGCCTTCTCAAACACGCCCTAAAAATATAGCTGCATACAAAACTCGACTACTCACTTCTTAGAGCGTTGCCTCCCGTCGATATTGCTTAGGAGATCAGACATGGAGGAGCAGCGACTATTGAAGAGGTAAGCATGCCGTTCTTTCCAAAGGCTCCATGATGGGGGTGTTTAGATGGATACAAAACTTTTCATGAAAATGTCACATCAAAGAAAATGTATCATTTAGGAGTAGTAAACGCGAACTACTAATAAAACAAATTACATATCTAGCCAGGAAATCGCGAGACGAATCTAATGATGGATAATTAGAGGGTAATTAATCAATAATTAGCGAATGGTTACTGTAAAATTTCTGCTACAGATCATGGATTGAATAGACTCATTAGATTTGTCTCGCGACATACATTCAATTCATGTAATGGATTATTTTTTTGTCTACATTTAATACCCCATGCATGTAAAATTGTGTTGATGTGACATTTGCATGGAAAGTTTTTCAAGGAACTAAACGGGGCCTAACATGAACTATGTGTCCACGGCACGCCTTTTCCAAAGTTATAGGAGCATCTCCAACAGATTTGCTAAACTGGATTGCTATACCTAAAAACTGGCAGGATTGCTAAAATACTCTCAAAACAGAGCTCCAACAGATTTGCTATATGGATTGCTATTATAGCAAATTACCTAAACCGCTCTCTTGGATTGGTAAATATAGCAATCGAAGAGTGGATTGCTATATTCTCACTGCTCCCTCCTCTCTCTGACGAGAGAGCCAACTGCTCCCACTGGGAGCTTTCCACGCCCCGGCAACGCTGCCAGAGCCCGCGTGGCCTCGCCGGATCTGCATCGCCGGCTAGGGCGGTGCCCCATCATGAGCGACGCTAGGAAGGGGAGGACCCGGCGGCCGGGGACGGGGTGGAGAGGATCGTCGGCGCGGCGAGGCCAACCGAGCAGGAGGTGGTCGGGGAAGGAGGGAGGACCCGGCGGTTGGGGAAGAGGAGGAGAGGTGCGGCGACACGTGGGTGGAGGGAGGAGTGGAGGATCGGCGACCGGGGAAAGGGAGGAGAGGAGCGGCGCGACTGAGGGAGGAGGGGAGGACCAGCGACGCTGGTGGGGGAGGGGAGGAGCGGCGGCGCTGGCGCGACTGAGGGGCAGAGTAGCGGCGACGCGGGTGGAGGAGTCGACCAGGAGGGGTCCGTCGGGATTGAAGAAGAGGTGGAGGTGGCGGCCAGCCAAGTAGACGAGGGGAGAAGATAAGGTGTCGTCACTTTGTAGATTGGTCCCTAACAAAATATTTCATTTACAAACTAGTCCTTAGAGAGAATATAGGTATCCAGATTTAGCAATTCTATTGGAGATGAACATCAAACCAGTACCTAAATATTCTCTCTCCTATACCTAAAACCGATTTTAGCAATCCAATTTTACCAATTCTCTAGGAGATGCTCCAAGATTCAAAATACCAAGTTATGGGAAAGAAGAAATACCAAACAAAAAAAATCGCTGGTGTCTAACTCGAATTGGGTCACCATGTCACCAATGTCAGCCCACGGTCGCTTTTACGTAGCATCAAACACGAGTTTCTAAAGAGGTTGGCGCCGTATATAGCTAGCTCAAGAGTGATTGAGTGAGGTTAACATTCTATTGTCCATTGGGCCGGGAGGAAGACACAACGCAACCCTACCCTTATGAGCATTTTCGAGAGACTAAGCCGACAGATCCATGAGATTGACGAAGTCACCGCTGACGGCTGCTATCAACAGGCATGTCGCCTACCGCTGAGCGCTAGTTAAATCCTAAAATAAATTTAGAAAAAATGTAAATACCAGTGTAAGAACTTGAACTTTTTACCGAGAAGCCTTACCACGTGAGCTACTTTCAGGCCCACCACGGCGCCACAGCTAACCTAACCCGGCAGTCAGCCCACGGAACGGAAGATCGTCCCCCCACTAATTTCACCAGCACGGTCAAATTATTGCGCAATAAACTAACGAGTGCCAGAGTCATGGGAGTGGGGATGACCGTGGGAGATACTGATTCCCCCGCAAGCACACTCTGGCTTACTATAATTATTAATCACCCGAATTTTCCACCTCGCTAGCTTAGCTGCTCTACGCCTCTACCCTACCAAAGCTAATGGTGAAAGGAGGATCTCTCAGATCCGGGGTAACCCGAATCCCGAGGCAAAGATCCACCCCCCACCACACGCTCGCGCGCCTATAAAAGCGGCGCCGGGCAGCGCAGGCTTCCAGCAACGAAAGCAGCCGGCAGCGTCCTGCGCCCATCCAGCCGTCGAGCGGAGCCCCGCCGCGCCGCGCCGCCCAACCCCCCTCTCGATTGCTCCGCGCCACCACCCTCCTCGAGATCGACCGGCGTCGAGCAAGACAACAAGTTCGTGCGCGATGGCTGCCATTCTGCCGGAGACCTCGTCGGACGGCAAGGCCCTGACGGACGCCTGGGACTACAAGGGCCGCCCCGCCAGCCGCGCCTCCACCGGCGGATGGGGCTGCGCTGCCATGATCTTAGGTACGGTAACACCTGCCTTGCTCTGCCTACCGTGTCGCTTCTCGGCCACGGCACATGACTTTGCGGCGATCCCCGCGCGCCGGCCATTACTGCTCTGTTCGTGCTGTCCATGCACCTGCATGTGCGTGGTCCAGACTCCTGACTCCTGATCGAGAAGCTGTTGTTGATTCTTGGTGAAATATGAAGGCGCGGAGCTGTTCGAGCGGATGACGACGCTGGGCATCGCGGTGAACCTGGTGCCGTACATGACCGGGACTATGCATCTCGGCAATGCCGCCGCCGCCAACACCGTGACAAACTTCATCGGCACGTCCTTCATGCTCTGCCTCCTCGGCGGCTTCGTCGCCGACAGCTACCTCGGCCGCTACCTCACCATCGCAATCTTCACCGCCGTCCAGGCCACGGTAAGTTCAATTCGTTCGTCGTCTCTCGATCACCGGCATCTATCTAACTTTTACTGCTCTTACAACAAGAGCGTTCATGTCACCTGGCTAATAATTAATTTGTACGTACGACGCGCACAGGGCGTGATGATCCTGACGATCTCGACGGCGGCGCCTGGTCTGCGGCCACCACCGTGCGCGGACGCCAAGGGCGCGAGCCCGGACTGCGTTCCGGCGAACGGGACGCAGCTGGGGGTGCTGTACCTGGGCCTGTACCTGACGGCGCTGGGCACGGGCGGGCTCAAGTCCAGCGTGTCGGGCTTCGGGTCCGACCAGTTCGACGAGGCCCACGACGGGGAGCGCGGCAAGATGCTGCGCTTCTTCAACTGGTTCTACTTCTTCGTCAGCATCGGCGCGCTGCTCGCCGTCACCGTCCTCGTCTACGTCCAGGACAACGTCGGCCGCCGATGGGGATACGGCATCTGCGCCGCCGGCATCCTCGTGGGCCTCGCCGTCTTCCTCCTCGGCACCAGGAGGTACCGCTTCAAGAAGCTCGTGGGCAGCCCGCTCACCCAGGTCGCCGCCGTCACCGTGGCCGCCTGGAACAAGCGCGCCCTGCCCGTGCCCTCCGACCCCGACATGCTCTACGACGTCGATGACGCCGCCGCTGCCGGAGCCGACGTCAAGGGGAAGCAGAAGCTGCCACACAGCAAGGAATGCCGGTAAGAAATTGAATCCTTCCGTTCCGTTACCTATTACTAGCTTTATATATGCTTCGTAAAAGAATTTACTCGATGGTAGTAGATAGTAGTAGTATACACTTACTCGCCAGTAGTAGAACTGATTAAATTTAACAGTACCAACGACTTACTCGACCACGCGAACAGATTCAATTAATAATTAACATGTCCAAAGAGGACGAGCCCGCTGTTCATATGGCGACTTAATTAATTTGTTCGACGAGTTATAGGAGATGCATGAATAACCCTATCTCTTGTTCCTGCTTGTCCGGTCGCATGTGGGTCACTCGTGCACAGGCTACACGAGACACACAGATGTATCCATCCATCTATCAGTCTATTAGATATACAGTAGCCAGGAAAGACAGGTTGTGTAGTGCAAATTGCTGCTGCTCATTGGTGGACCACACACCCTGTGCTGCAACATGCATCTGCGAATCCCCATCGCCCCTCAAATAATTCTGCAGTTTTCAACTCCCTGCAGTCCGCAGCTGCTCACCTATAGCTCCGTGCTCAGTGATCACTCTTTCCTTCACACATGCAAACAGATGCGTGCACACATAGTTAACCTGCTTTTAAGGTGAAAAAAATATACGTTTCCCGATCAAAGTAATTTAAACAAGAACATAGCACTAGCACCTAGGGCAGATGCAAGCTGATAAAAGGGAGCTGGGACATGGTACCGCCACATGCTGGCATGCATGTGTGTTTGTCACAAGATCACTGCTGCTGTGTGCGTACTGCAGTCTGCAGCAGTTTCACGGTAATCCACAGTACAGTTGACTGCTAGAGCCTAGAGGGCCTGTATAGGCAGGGACTGACAAAATTAGCATTTAGCACAGGCACGCACGGAGACGTTTGCGTGTGCTTGGATGGAGGCAGGAGCCGAGTGTGTGCTGGGCTGAATAATGTCGACGCATGCAGACGCGTCAGGGAGCTCGGCGTGACGCGATGTGTAGAGCGAGACACCGCAGATACAGCCCATTGCCAATCGCCAGGGGATATGATCGATCGGTCTAAAATTCTCAGTTCTGGCGTCCATCCACCACTTGCACGTACCGTCCACGGTACATGTGACGACGCCTGGTGTCTCCTAGTGTCGTCGTGCTTGCGCCGCATGGCACCAGATAATCGAAATCTCTCACGTGTTCACATAGATCTTTACATGTGGGTGGGGGGCGAAAATGATAAACACTGCTGAAGATAATAACTAGCTGCTTGAACCACTTAATAGAATCTGTAAAAAAAAAAAAAACAAATTAGGGCGGCCTGCTTGCTCCTGGGCCAGAAATATTTTTATGCTACCTGACTATCTACTTTGTGGTTCTGGAGAACAACGACGACGACAACGGTCAATAGCCTGCTGAACCACAAATAATACAATAGCTTTTCTAATAACCACCTACTCATCCAGATAGTAACGTCACTCCATGCATCACCGTTTCTTTAGCGAAAAAAAAAATTGAGATTAGGCGGACGACGCACAGAGAAAGTGACAGCGACGACGAGCTCACCTCACTTTTCACTTAACCTCGCAATTGATTAGTACAGTACTAATTCATTTAGCTGCACCCTGAAGACAGCGATTATGCAGTGGGGAGTCGACCACTGGACCGGGCGAGGTAACGCCGGCCTCTCGTAGTCGCAGATGCATGAACCCTGCACAGGGAGGGGTACTGCTGCTTCAGCGATCGATCGGCCATTCCAAGGCCCGTTGTTTAGTCCCCCAACAGATGCCTTTGTCCTGTGGAAAACCACCAGGAAAGCTGAGGTAGCCACCCGACGCACGCCCTGAAACTTTGCGGTGCCTGCCTGCTTCCCTGCCTGCCCACGGGTCTCAGAACCATTTGCTCGATCACATGGCCGGCGGCGCGCGCGCACACGCACACGCACGCAGCACAGTGGCAGCATCAGGCTCACGGGCGCGGCCTACCAAGGCCACCCGTTCGTGTGGCTCCCTGCTGCTCTCGCTGCCGCCCCCATGCAAAGTCCAAACCTCCACGAACGCAAATAAGGTCACGCGAACGGGCTCGATCACGAGCCGCGCAGCGCTGATCGGTCGAATCGTCTAGCTTCGGTGGATGTGATGTGAAGCGCCGGCGATTCTTGATCGGACGTGCAAAGTTGCTTGCATTTTGAGTCGCCCTCTCGTCGATAGACTGTAGTTGTGGTCTCTAGGCAGCCACCAGGTCGTAGACCAAATAATTCAAACCTGTTCAGTAATTTAACGTTGAAAAAAATGATCTTGCTTTCTACAGGAGTTGGCTACTACAATAATTGACAATACTACAATAACACGTACTCAAGACTTACTGTAAACTGATGACGATGCAGGTTCCTTGACCACGCGGCGATCATCGACGGCGAGTCGCCGGCGGCGGCGAGCAAGTGGACGCTGAACACGCGGACGGACGTGGAGGAGGTGAAGCAGGTGGTGCGGATGCTGCCGATCTGGGCGACGACCATCATGTTCTGGACGATCCACGCGCAGATGACCACCTTCTCGGTGGCGCAGGCGGAGCTCATGGACCGCGCCATCGGCGGCTCGGGCTTCCTCATCCCGGCCGGCTCCCTCACCGTCTTCCTCATCGGCTCCATCCTCCTCACGGTGCCCCTCTACGACCGCCTCCTCGCCCCCGTCGTCAAGCGCCTCACCGGCAACCCGCACGGGCTCAGCCCGCTGCAGCGGGTCTTCGTCGGCCCTCTTTCCTCTCCGTCGCCGGCATGGTCGTCGCCGCGCTCATCGAGCGCCACCGCCAGAGCACCTCCGTGCACGGCGTCACGCTCAGCGTGTTCCTGCTCATGCCGCAGTTCGTGCTCGGCGGCGGCCGGCGAGGCGTTCACGTACATGGGACAAGCTCGCGTTCTTCCTGCGCGAGTGCCCCAAGGGCATGAAGACCATGAGCACGGGGCTCTTCCTCAGCACCTTCGCGCTCGGCTTCTTCTTCAGCACGCTGCTCGTAACCATCGTCGATAAGGTCACGGGACACCATGGCCACGGCGGCTGGCTCGCCGACAACCTCAACCATGGGAGGCTCGTACTACTTCTACTGGCTGCTCGCGTGATCAGCGCCATTAACCTTGTCCTTTTCACGTTCGCTGCCAAGGGGTACGTGTACAAGGAGAAGCGCTTGGCGGACGCCGCATCGAGCTCGCCGAGGAGGAGGCCATTGCCGTCGGCCACTGATCGACGCTGCCACAACCGGGCATATATGGCATGGATGCATGCGCGCGTGCATCCTTCTTTCTTTCTTGTATGTTTTGATGACTTGTTTTGGCGTGTATGTATTCGGCGGGGGGTATGCGTGATGTGTTTTGGCACGGTGTGACCCCGTTGTACCTACGTACGGTGCATCTAATTTACGTGTACGTGAGGGTAAAGAAATGTAGATAGAATATACGGCTTAATAAGTGCCAATAGTGATATACGGTGTACTCTGCTTCTTGGAATGGACAGAAGCGTTGATGCCCCTGTTTAATAGCCCAATTTATCTTATTACCAAGGAGCTTATATTAAGAAAATATCAAATTTATTCTGCATCAATCAACAAGGCACATTCGAATAAGTATTGACCAAGAATTACTCAAATTATATACACACAAGTTCATCAATCCGTGTTTAACTTGTGCAAAACTGTTTACCCTTACGCTCTACTCATTAGTTGAAGTGAAGTGGCTTGTGCAAAAAGTACGGCTAGATTCAATGTTATGTTCTTTTTATAATGCATTTTTATCTTTCATCTCTTCCCAACAAGTTTTAGATGTTCTATAAGTACAACCACATCTCTGTGCACATCCAATGTTTATACAGAATGCCTTTTTCATATTACCCCCACTCTTGTATATCTGGTGTGGGTAATTTAGATGTGAATTTAGTGGGTTACTTTAACTCATTTTTACAATTGCATTGTTGGGTAATTTTAGACGAATATTAGGACCAAATATTATTTTTCATAATGGGAGAGGCAACTAATTAGAGGATCACTTTATGTTAGGCTATTTTTAGGCCAGTCTCAGTGGGGAGTTCCACTGCACTGTTATCTAGACGGCCACGTCAGCATTTTAGTGGAATGAAACTGTCACTCTCAGTGCACAGTTTTATAGACAAGTTGCGGCATTTAATTTGTACATTGTGTTGTGATCAAACGTGCCATGAGAACTCTATAGCCTGTAATTGTATAGAAGTATACGGTAAATAAACATTGTTTTCATTAAAACATATCGCTTATAACATGATAAATTAAATCAAAACTAGAAAGTTTTATATAAAACTGATGTGTCATTTGAGTTTAGATGATCGGCATGTTATTAGTTTTTAAAAAAGAAAAAAATAAAAGATTGACTCATGGGCCGTTGTTTTTGGGCCAGTAGCCCACTACCAACAAGTCCATGGCTTGCCCTAATAGCCTCTCGGTCACCCTCTTCTTCGCAGAACAAGCAGCGGCCGTCGTTCTTTCTTTTCCCCCTCACTACTTCTCTCTCCTTCCACACCGGCGCTTCTTGATTCCTTGTTGTTGGTCATCACTCGCATGAAGAACTAGCAAGATCGATAGCCCCCATCCTCCTCTTCATTCCAGTGCTCTCAATTTTGTGAGAGACGCTATGAACAGATGTGCCTCCTCACACAGTCCAGGCATGAGCATCGATGAGGAGGAAGCGCGGGAGGAGCGAGCGTACGGCTCACCGCAGATCCCGGATGACACTCCTACCCCATCATTCGAGTTCCATCGGTCTCGTGTACCGAACCGGCGGGTGTCATAGTAATGAAACGAGTCATGTCTCTCTCCTCGTTAATCTACTGTCATGTCATCAAATGCCTATGTGACACCTCTCATTTATTGTGGATGAAACCAGCACTGAGACTGGCCTTATAATACCATTGGTGGATAGGTTTTATAGCAGATGTAGCTTTCAGTGCCTATGATAGTAGAGTCCACCATATTGATGATTGGGTTGTTTTGATTTTTGTGAAAATTTCTAAAATTTATCTCTTTCTTTAATGATCTCATGAGGATTGATTTGAGGCTCAAAAGTGAGTTGCCAGTAATTGGAGTAGAGAAGTCACATCAATAGATTTGTATTGAGATTGGGAAGGGATATTGAAGAGTGATTCAAGGGAGAGAAAGATAGACGGCTAGTAAGTTGACTCCCCACTAGTAAGTTGATTCCCCATCTCTTGAGCACTTGGTTCTTTGTCGTGATTTGATTTTTTTTTCTTTTTTTTACTCTTGGAACTGCTCCTAGACGGAAAGGCATCCTCTGAGAGTGGCTAATCCACGGTGGACACCCCAGGAAGTTTGTATCACCCCATTTTAATAAGGCTTGTTTGGAAACCACTGCTAAACTTTAGCACTTACTTAATTGCAGTCTTAAACTTTAGTACCTAGGGTTTTTGGATAGTGCTAAACTTTAGCAAAAGGGCATGAACAAAGGACCTCCATGCCCCTTGTCAGCAACTTTTCGCATGCAGTGGGTGGAGAGAGAGAAAAAGTGAGGGGTAGGGGGTGGAATTGTGGGCATGGGGACTACTTTTAGCAACTTTTAGCACCTCTTAGCCTGCTAGAGTTTCCCCCTTGCTAAAATTAGCAACCACCTTTTAGCAAACCTGTTTGTACTTTTATGCTAAAGTTTAGCAAAAACTCACTTGCTAAAGTTTACCAAGGAGGAAACAACAGTCCTAAATAAACCCCGACGTCTTTGATTTGCTAGGGTTAAGAAGTGGCATATGTGTGATAAGCCCACCCTTTTGTGGGTTTGTCCACGGAGACCTAGGTTCCCTTTGTGGAACTGAACTTCGGTGAACGAATCCCCTTGTCTCTTGTGCTTTGTTTCTAGTCAATGACGGACCAAGCCAATGAATGGAGCCCAGGCAAAGGCTATGTCAGCTCTCTCTTTTATTTGGCAGAACATGTTACAACACCGTAGACGACTGATTTGATGGGCACCAGCGTAGGGGCTTCCTCTGTGCCATTGTGTCAGAGCCCGGGCGGCTGCCCAAGATCGTCGGGCCTTGGGTCCGCCCTATTTCTAGTATTACATACTTGTTGCTTGTATCGTATCATTTCTAGGGTTTCAAGTCGATCTACTCGTTGCAAGGGATTGTACTATTAGGTCATTTACTCCTACTAAAGTCATTATTTCATAGATTTGAATTTGGTCAAGTTTGATTTCACTTGGTTCGGTTCAACAAAATTTTCTAGAGATTTTGGATATTTATACGAAAACACTGCAAGCTGCAGAGATTCAAAAAAAAAAATCTCTAGACCCTTTGTAGTTTCCTAATCTATTTCCTTTAAGTCTTGTAAATTATAGTTAACAACTATTCAACACCCCCTAATCAACATTAAGATCTTTTTAGTGATTAATTTTGTACTATTTTCACAAGACTTGTAATGCATATTATATTTTATTGTATTTTTCAATATTTTTAAAATTGGGATATTTGCCAACAATTTTTGGAATCAATTTTAGTTGTAAATTTTAAAGTTCAAATTTCAATGGATTTTTATCTAAACTTCTAATAATTATTCTAAAAGTAAATTTTGTTTGGAGGGCTTTACCAAATGTGTTCGATCAATGCCAAAGAGTGACGACTATGTAACAAAGTCTCTTGTACAAATCAATATGGTTATTTGTCGGATACATGTCAAGAATGCAATACTTGATGAACAAAGTAAACAATATAGTAGCATTATACTTTTAGTATTATGGTAGCAATGTTTTAGGGAAAAAATGCATATCATGGTTCCACTATGCTAAAACATGGTACACTCCACCAAGATTAAATGGGTGGCCTAGTGTCACAAGTGCGACAATATGCATGAGCAAGATAAGTACTTAGTATTAAGTCATTACTAGATTATATTATCATAAATTATGTAACCAAAAACCAATAACGATCATTTGAATAGTTTTACATGTTGACTTTTAGAAGTGGAAGGTGGGACAGTTAATATCCACAAGGCAGTTATAGCTTATTTGACGGGAAGTCTGAGAAAGTTGTCTGGCTCATATAACAAATCCAGCTATTGGATTTTGATGGCCTAGGGTTGGGTGGTGTTGCCTGGCTAGCGAGCTGCCTGGCAGGTAGCAACCAAACAAGCCCTAAGTACATGTCAAATATATGTGAATAGCATTAGTAATTATAAGGTAAGTTTTTAGATAATTAAAATGTTAGCATCATATCTTAAGGAAAATATCACATTAATTTTTACAGGATAATTGCTTATTAAATTTCTGATATGTGAAATGGATAATATATTGTTGAAGTGGGAACGCCTTATGCAAGTAAAGAATATGATTTTGGTTCCTAGAGACCGAGTATTCCTAATAGATGAAAATTATGATGATTAATATGAGACATTCTGAAGAAAACAAATTTGTTGTATCTAACACACCAAAGATGTGAGAAGCAAGAACTACAAGATTTGCAATGTCTATTTATAAAACTAAACTCATTTCCCACGCATGTGTACATTCTTGTTAGTTGGTTTATATTTAGGTGGAGATTTAATTTCAAATGGTCAAAAAAACTTTGAAGTTGTAGGGCGTGTCATTCAACAATAGTGTGTGACAATAGTCGTTTAGTTGCTTTTTATCAAATTAATAAAATTGGTGGACCATGAATAAATATACTTTGGCTACTATTCAACTTGTAATGAGAGTTTATGATGGCCTTATGCATTTATGAACCAAAGAAGTTCATAGGTGTGCCATATTTGATGGTGAACCAAGGGGATCTAGGCACATTACACTGGTAAACCAAGTGGCACTAAGTGGAGGACCATGCGTCTACAATGAACTAAAATATCACAATAAACTATTACATAGTCTCTCGATACTCATATTTATTTCTTACTTGTCAAGGACTATAATGATCTTATGTCCAAGTGAAGAAAAACCCTAGTGACCCTTTGAAAGTGCATCTTCGCCCCCTAAGTGGGTTTTGGTGGTTAAAGATAGAACACTTGAAGGACTAATGGTGTGATCAAGGATATGGGCAGGTACTAAGTCTATCAAATGATTGGAAGGCCCTTAAAAAAGGGCAAACAAGGACTTAAGTGGAGATTTAAATTCATTTTATATTTTGAATTTGAGGTTAGGAGTTGCACTATTCAGAGGATGCGAAATCACTAGCTTTTCTTAAACAGGTGTTCAAGATGATCTAACTACCCTATGAGACACTAAGCGCTACACATATCACATGGTTTTTACTTAGAGAGTGCTCACTGAGAAAGTGCAGAGTCACACACATGACTTTTTCGGAGTTTGAAACTCTGCAAGGTACGAAATTTTTGGACTTAGTGTAGAAATTCCGGACTTTAGTAGTCCAACTGCTAGTTTTCTAGGTT